>CM037857.1:10390950-10475950 GCA_021292105.1 Anadara kagoshimensis
TAAAAACTGTCTTGCACCATATAACATCTCCAACACTTTTGTAAACTGTCCTAATGACAACATTACAAGGACTGCTTTACTCTGAAAATATAACAGAACAGATTGATGTACAAGAACATTAAATAACATTCAATTAAGTGTAAGGCATTGCCAAACCTGGTGTGTGTATCTGGGAGAAAGACAGAGGCAGAGAGAGAGAGAGAGAGAGAGAGATTGTAGCAGGACTGAGCTAGTAGTGATGTTGTAGTGTTGTATTTATTAGGTACATATACACATGTAATAGAATAATGTACAGTCATATTTCCTGGTCTAATAAAATAACTCGCAATAGTTTTGTTAGATTTCCAATGTAAGAAATCTCAAAAACACTTTTTCAAAAACAAAGTTGGTCCAATCTTTATATAGAGACCATCTGCTTACAATTTTACTAGTTCCATTTGTTAGAATTTATAAGCAGGTTTGATCATGTTGATTGTATGATACCCAGTCCTGTCCATCTCTTCATAACTTCTCAACAACTAGGGTACCTTACCTTTTGATTAACATTAGTACCACATAAATGATCTGTCCATCTCTTCATAACTTCTCAACAACTAGGGTACCTTACCTTTTGATTAACATTAGTACCACATAAATGATCTGTCCATCTCTTCATAACTTCTCATCAACTAGGGTACCTTACCTTTGATTGACATTAGTACCACATAAATGGTCTGTCCATCTCTTCATAACTCTCAACAACTAGGGTACCTTACCTTTTGATTAACATTAGTACCACATAAATGATCTGTCCATCTCTTCATAACTTCTCATCAACTAGGGTACCTTACCTTTTGATTGACATTAGTACCACATAAATGGTCTGTCCATCTCTTCATAACTTCTCAACAACTAGGGTACCTTACCTTTTGATTAACATTAGTACCACATAAATGATCTGTCCATCTCTTCATAACTTCTCAACAACTAGGGTACCTTACCTTTTGATTAACATTAGTACCACATAAATGATCAGTCCATCTCTTCATAACTTCACAACAATCAGGGTACCTTACCTTTTGATTAACATTAGTACCACATAAATGATCAGTCCATCTCTTCATAACTTCTCAACAACTAGGGTACCTTACCTTTTGATTAACATTAGTACCACATAAATGATCTGTCCATCTCTTCATAACTTCATAACTTCTCATCAACTAGGGTACCTTACCTTTGATTAACATTAGTACCACATAAATGATCTGTCCATCTCTTCATAACTTCTCAACAACTAGGGTACCTTACCTTTTGATTAACATTAGTACCACATAAATGATCTGTCCATCTCTTCATAACTTCATAACTTCTCATCAACTAGGGTACCTTACCTTTTGATTAACATTAGTACCACATAAATGATCTGTCCATCTCTTCATAACTTCTCATCAACTAGGGTACCTTACCTTTTGATTAACATTAGTACCACATAAATGATCTGTCCATCTCTTCATAACTTCATAACTTCTCATCAACTAGGGTACCTTACCTTTTGATTAACATTAGTACCACATAAATGATCTGTCCATCTCTTCATAACTTCTCATCAACTAGGGTACCTTACCTTTTGATTAACATTAGTACCACATAAATGATCTGTCCATCTCTTCATAACTTCTCATCAACTAGGGTACCTTACCTTTTGATTGACATTAGTACCACATAAATGATCTGTCCATCTCTTCATAACTTCATAACTTCTCATCAACTAGGGTACCTTACCTTTTGATTAACATTAGTACCACATAAATGATCTGTCCATCTCTTCATAACTTCTCATCAACTAGGGTACCTTACCTTTTGATTAACATTAGTACCACATAAATGATCTGTCCATCTCTTCATAACTTCTCATCAACTAGGGTACCTTACCTTTTGATTAACATTAGTACCACATAAATGATCTGTCCATCTCTTCATAACTTCACAACAATCAGGGTACCTTACCTTTTGATTAACATTAGTACCACATAAATGATCTGTCCATCTCTTCATAACTTCTCAACAACTAGGGTACCTTACCTTTTGATTGACATTAGTACCACATAAATGATCTGTCCATCTCTTCATAACTTCTCAACAACTAGGGTACCTTACCTTTTGATTGACATTAGTACCACATAAATGATCTGTCCATCTCTTCATAACTTCTCAACAACTAGGGTACCTTACCTTTTGATTGACATTAGTACCACATAAATGATCTCAGAGCTCCAGATAATTTTTAAGTGTCATGGGTATTCACTCATCAAATTTTAATTTTATGAGTAAAAGCAATTTAGTGATGAGTAGAAGTACTCATCAAATTTAACAATGAGGAGTAAAACCACTTTTACCGACAATTTTTGATTAAAAAGTGTAACTTAAAATATCTTAAATTAAAAATTGAAACTAGTGAATATGATTGTGTTTGTTTTTATTTAACATTTTTCTGTCATGCTGGATTTTGTTCAAAGCATTGTAGCTGTATCTATGTTATGTGCACTAATTATCCCCCCGCCACCAGTGGTGAGGGGGATATAGTAATTCCGCTGTGTGTGTGTGGGGGGGGGGGGGGGGGGGGTCCGTCCAAGTTGGTTTGTTTCATTTTAAAGAAAAACCGTACATCCGATTCAGCCGACGATTTGACAACCAACTAGGATATTGTGCCTGCCACTGTAATATTGTTTCTTTTTTTACATTCTGTCCATCGTGTTTTTTTCTTCTAGACTCGTTGATACAACCAGTAATTAACTCTTCAATAATAATTCAAGACCTGACGATTTTGTCGTCAAATTTTTGTTTTGACTTGGCCATATTCCGCGACATCTGTCATTAGACGAACTTTGATTGGCTGACACTGACGTAATGCAATACCACGAGGTTCATCATTGTCACAAAAGCGATTTCGAGTCCAGGTCATGTAATTGTTATTATCAAGCGTCTACTTGACTTTGCTGTAGACTGGGAGTTTCTACTTTCGTTTTCACTTTCAAGCTGTTAACATCGATACGCGGGGGTTTAACTGATTATGCGTAAGTGTCCATAACCATGCGTAAGTAGTACGCCTCTCATTGAAATATTTGGCGTATTTAAATAAAATCTATGCGTAAAATACGCAGATACGCAGCTTATCTGGAGCTCTGGATCTGTCCATCTCTTCATAACTTCTCAACAACTAGGGTACCTTACCTTTTGATTGACATTAGTACCACATAAATGATCTGTCCATCTCTTCATAACTTCATAACTTCTCATCAACTAGGGTACCTTACCTTTTGATTAACATTAGTACCACATAAATGATCTGTCCATCTCTTCATAACTTCTCAACAACTAGGGTACCTTACCTTTTGATTGACATTAGTACCACATAAATGATCTGTCCATCTCTTCATAACTCATAACTTCTCATCAACTAGGGTACCGTACCTTTTGATTAACATTAGTACCACATAAATGATCTGTCCATCTCTTCATAACTTCTCAACAACTAGGGTACCTTACCTTTTGATTGACATTAGTACCACATAAATGATCTGTCCATCTCTTCATAACTTCATAACTTCTCATCAACTAGGGTACCTTACCTTTTGATTAACATTAGTACCACATAAATGATCTGTCCATCTCTTCATAACTTCTCAACAACTAGGGTACCTTACCTTTTGATTAACATTAGTACCACATAAATGATCTGTCCATCTCTTCATAACTTCTCAACAACTAGGGTACCTTACCTTTTGATTGACATTAGTACCACATAAATGATCTGTCCATAACTTCATAACTTCTCATCAACTAGGGTACCTTACCTTTTGATTGACATTAGTACCACATAAATGATCTGTCCATCTCTTCATAACTTCTCATCAACTAGGGTACCTTACCTTTTGATTAACATTAGTACCACATAAATGGTCTGTCCATCTCTTCATAACTTCTCATCAACTAGGGTACCTTACCTTTTGATTGACATTAGTACCACATAAATGGTCTGTCCATCTCTTCATAACTTCTCAACAACTAGGGTACCTTACCTTTTGATTAACATTAGTACCACATAAATGATCTGTCCATCTCTTCATAACTTCTCAACAACTAGGGTACCTTACCTTTTGATTGACATTAGTACCACATAAATGGTCTGTCCATCTCTTCATAACTTCACAACAATCAGGGTACTGTAAAGTGGCCTGAAAATAAAATACAACTGTCCATTAGAGCCTAATTTATATTAAAGCACAACCTAACCCATTCTTGAAACATTACATTCACTGCCACCTTGAGCATAATTGAGGTGGCCTCAGTTTCAGTAGCTGATTGGTTAAAATCATGTGCTTGCGGATTGCGATGCTTTTCACCACCCTTGGTTAAAAAAAGACCTAGTGTGAGAAAGTTTGTCAGTTTGCTTGTCAAATGGGGTACTCCTGTTTCCTCTATCATTCCACAACTGACTGCATCAATATACATGAACAAATCTTGATTGGGGTGTAAAACCCCATCACTCAACTCAACTGTGATCTTGACCATCAAGATTTGTAAAGACATATCATGAAAATTACTTGCATCAATTATCATGAGAAAAGCAGCAATGGCACAAAAGAACTAACAAGTTGTGGTCATGACAAAGGAGAAGATACAATTAGGGTAATTTTGTTCAAATGTCCATCGTAAAATACAGGCAATGTTTAAAATCTGTTGCTCAAATGTGCACTAAAGTCGTCGCTCAAATGTCCACTATACGTTTTTAAATTTTCACACATATATTTAATAAAAATATTCATCATTAAAAACATTTATTTATTTATTTTAAATATTTATTTATTTCAAATACTTGTTATTTATTACAAATATTTCTTTCGTTCTTTCTTTCTTTCATATTTATTTATTTGCATTGTTAACATTAACTTTATAATAAAATATTTAATTTTGAACTAATTGTAGAATGACATTCTACCTAAAATATTCAGCACCACAAAACAATTTTGCAGAAAAAGACTATAGCAAACTTTCCAGGTGAAATCTTAAATGTTTATTTAATAATGTTGGCTAAGTGGGAAGACACCTGGCAATGTATATCATTGTTTTCATGAAAATAAGACAATGGGTTTAGCATCTGCACTATGTGGTACCCCTAATGTTTGTGTGGAGAAATTATTTCTATTGGATATACATGTATATCATCATGATCATATCAGTTCAGATTTTCCCATAAAAAAGATTTTATTCGGGGAATTCGCAACATAAGCGTTTTCCAAAATATCCCATACAAATGTTAAGGGTGTTGATCACCTGGTTCAGCGGAGAACCCCATTATCAGTACATTTAACATTGATTGTTTCAATTTATTAAACACTAACCTTGGCCAGCCAAACAGCTTGGTCCCAAGCCCCATATGTCTGTAGGTAGCGACATGCATCCATTCCCTTATCAATCAAACATAACAACTGTACACCCTCTGAAATGATAAATAACTGTTAATAAGTAAACAAGATTTCCTTGGACATAGACGTGTCACCTGTCACTGCAGTGATCATTGTTTACAGAGTTATTATGTGGACACCGCTGATCAATCAGTTTACAGTATCCTTGGTAAATATGTGTTTATTTGGGTTTGTTCATCGTTGTAACTTCACCAAGGTATTTTGGTTATAAGTATGCTTATAAGTTTCACAGAAATACAATCTATATCACAAGATGTATCATCTCTACTCAATATATTATGTTATTATCAATTTTATTGATTTGTGTGAATTCACAATTACATGCTAATTATAAAGAAGAAAAACCCAATTTGATTCAGAAGATGTCATTGGACAATTCATTATTTGCAATCCAGTAATAACCTTGAACAAAAGTTGTTGGTCTACACGAGAAGTTTTCAAATCAGATATCAAAGATTTCATAAGATACAGAATCTAAATATCATGTCTACATTGTATATAAAATTGACGTATTGCTGGCCATGCCCACAATGTTCTGACAAAGGCCTGGCATGGTTGAATGACAAACAAAAAGAATGAAAACTCGGCCTGAATTGCGCTGTTTAATGATGTTCACTGACACTAGTACGTCATCAGTTGCCATGACGCTGCTTTGGTACTGTGATGGCGGCCTTTGTCGGAACATTGTTGGCATGGCTGGCAATCCGTCAATTAATGTGGATTAAAGTCATAAAGGTCACAGTGACATATAATATGGAGGTCATCAAAGTTTGTTGCCATGGTGATACAACGTACATATTATTTATGTTTTATTTATTTTACCTGCCAGTTTTCCATTAGCTATCAGATTTGTAGCGACTAGTTTTATTGTACTCTGTGATACACCAGAAGACCTTATACTGGCTACCAAACACGCTCTAAAATATAGAAATTTCATAATACATATACATACATATGTCCAAAATAGTGATATACATGTACATGTATATGGTAATTACCTGGTATTGAAAATTCAAATCAATATCCTTGTTGTGCATGCAAAATACACACCATAGTGTTGTAGCATTTATAATTTTAATGGCCTAAGGATCACTCAATTGACATATCACCGGTCATGCCCACAATGCTCCCACAAAGGCCCGGCATGCTTGAATTAGACGCAAAAAGAATGAAAACTCTGCCTGAATTGTGCCGTTTAATGACGTCACTGACACTAGTACATCATTAGTTGCCTTGACGCTGCTTTAGTACTATGATGACGGCCATTGTCGAAACATTGTGGGTGTGATCAGCAAAACGTCAATTATATTATTTTCCCTATAAAAAAAACTTGAAAATAAAAGATTTCCAAAACTATTTAAAACAATATTCTGCCAACTAGCAATATGTTACTTTTTGTGGCTTCAAGCAGGAGCCAAATAGGAATTCCAGACTCACATACAATAGTAAATTTGTTCTGCAAGGAACTATAAATGGTCTTAAAGGTCTTATACTCCCCTCCAATGTAAACCCAAAATTAAAAAACCCATTTGTGACCTTGAACTTCAAGATATTATCTTGATCCAAGGTCAAGGCACTAATGCACCAGAGTGATCATTTGTATCACATTTAGAGTATGGAGATGAATTAATTCACAGGCATTCGAACATTTTCTATATACTGTAGATTACTTTAATATCGCGAGTATCAAATTTCGCGTACTTAACACTGAGCTTCATTTCGCGAATACGTGTATTCGCGTCAACAGTCCAGGTGCATATTTAATTTCGCGTACACTTCCGTATATACGTCGCCCTAATAGATACGTAGAAAGGTAGAACTTTTATATGTGTTATTTATTATTTTCTTTTTAATAAATATTGTCTAAATAGCTGATGTAAGTAAACATGTATGTAGATATTATTTTTACATGTATGAATAGTGGATACAAACGATGAAGATTGCTTGAATAAAGCATGTACTTTTTGACTCCCGGTCATGAGATCGGGTAATACACATTTTGTTGTCACCGACAATGGAAGTCCTCCGGTTGTTTGAACTGTTGTGAAAGAATATTCGTATTCATTATTTTGTTATGTTTCAACTTTGAAATCTAAACATGTCGTTGGAATTGCATATTAAATTTTAAAATTTTTTATTAATATCCCGATAAGCGATTGTCGAACCCTGACACCTTTTACTCAAAAATGGCTGATACGAAAGCGCCGTATTACCTCTGGCATAGGAATATATAATTATTGTTTGAAATGGCGGCGCTTTCTTCTTCAACATATAATAATAGGTACCGGTAATTATGGACGATTATATCATTGAAGAAGGAATCGAGAATGGCTTCAATCATTAAAAAAACAAGACACACGCGAGGTCTTACCGGGAAGACTTGATTAAATTTAATTACAGGTGACCAGGTATTTACTTCTTTGCCGACGGCTATTCTGTTACGAGTGACAACTTTAAACATGTTTAAAGAAAGACTCGTACTTACCTTAATTAATTTATTATTTATGTATTTCAAAGACTTTATTGGTCAAATTTAATTAAAAAAATATCACAAATAATAATAACAAAAATACAATAGAGCAAAAGAGCAAAGTTGGATGTATCTATGGAAATATACAGTACTTTATTGCATCTTATAATACATGCTATATATCACTTTTACGGTCATAGTCTTTTGCTGTCATATTTTAAATTGGCTTATTAATTTTCGCGATTCTGGGAATATTCGCGTGATATTTGAATTCGCGACTGAGAGTCCTCGCGAAATTACGCGTTAATAAATCTCTCGCGATAAAAAAGTAATCTACAGTACCCTTTCTTTGGTGGGGGTGATTAAGTTGTTCTAACCTCAAGCTGTCTGTATAATAACTCTCATTATCTGGTTCTGTTTCCAATAGCAACTGTACTGCCCTGTCTGTCTGTCCTAACATGATATAATTCTCAGCACATTTTTTGGTATGGTCATAAGTTGCCCTTTTACTGTCGTGTAATGCCACCCTGTCCAACTGATACTTCTGTAAAACAAATTTTATTTTGTTTTTGTTGAAACAATTATTTGTATTATCAAGTCCAATTTCATAATGCAACAATAACAACAACAACATCATCATAACAGTTTTTGGTCTTTTGTCAAGATGTAACAAATATGAGGTTTCCAAATACTGTGCAGTAAGCATATCCCTGTGGCATTTAAATTCAAGGGTTGTGAGTTCAAACACTATCAATGTCTTTTTTTTGTGTAGCAACCTTTATACAGTTATGTAATATGAAGACAAGAATTACTGCAGAGTGTTATCATAATAATTACAAAGATAAATCTATATCATCCAAAAATGATACAAAATGAAGTATTCATAATAATATTGTTTTATGCTACAGCCAAGATTCTTTATCTCATATCCAGGTGTTCAGTTCTGAGATGGTTGACGAAACGAAAAATACCTGAAGAAAATCACAGACCTGACTAATTTTCTCAAATGTCCAAAGTGGGATCTTAACCTAGGTGGTTAGAAGCACTGAAATCCACAAGCTAAGGGTTAAGATCACTCAGATGAAAATGTTCTTAAGAAATGGTGTGAGAGATGAATTTGGCTATCACAAACAGTACATATTATAACATCTCTCTAGGAACTGATTTTAGATCACTCGTGTCTTTCAGAAATGGTGTGAGAGGGGAATTCTGTCCTTACATCATGTAAGACTTACCTGAAAACTGTGACTATCACAAACAGTATCATAACATCTCTCTAGAGACTGGTCTTTAAACAATGACTTGATGATTTCTTTCTGTGTTTCTTCATCCTGAGGATTGTCTAGAACTACCAGATCATTGGCTTCCTTGTAGCTTGGCATTGGAGGGATGTACATATCGCCCTTCTCATCACCCAGTAATAAATTACCACTGGCACTCTGTAAAATCAGACGGTGAAATTGTATGATATAATCTACTGTCTGTAGCACTGTGTTTGTGACTGTGTAATTTGGAAAACTAATCACAGAAAATCTACTTAATTTAAGTTTGAATTTGAAGTACGGAATTGCTTCCTTGAGTCATGTCATAACTGGAAATCATTGTAGAAATGCTTGATTACTATAGAATGTATCTGTACAAATTAAAATGCTGCTGCTATGGAAAGAGGTATGGCGGGTTTGATAGGCGCTTTTCACATTGCCCACTGCTTGAATGGATGAATGACGTAACGGTGTATTTTTAAACACCTGAGGATTTCGCGTTCTATAATTTCGTTTGTGTAAACTTGTTTTTCCTTGAAGAGCTGGAGATATTGAACAAACCTTAACATCCATAATCTTCATTTTTTTTATCTTTATACAATAAACAGAAAAACTTGAACAATAAAGTATTAACTTACACCATGCTTCACTAAGAATTCACGGGTGATGTGTGTAGATTTATTGTATGAAAATGTAACCTGGCTTGATCTGCTATTAGTGTTTTGAAAGAAGATAATACTCATTTTTAAAAACTAATATTTGTAATAGTATTTTATAAAGATAAAAATAAAAAAAGAAGAAAAAGTATTTATAAAAATATATCCGGATGGGATTTGAACCAATGTCGTACAGGTTGCAAAGCGTCCTCGCTACCTACTAAGCTAACCACAGCAGTTAGTGCCAGCCGTGTTAAAATGCAACATCACTTATATGTGCAGTAGTCAGTTTTAATTTTCCCTAATTTTAAAAAAATTAACCATTTTCGCCTAAGAGGACTAATTTTTTGAAAACTCGTAATGATTGCATTTTGAAAATATTTTCAGAAACAATAACGTAAAAAATGGTCTTCCGAGGAGAACACTTTGATAATAATTATCAAAGACGGGAAAACCCGCTAATTTTTCATATTTTAGCATAATATAGCACAGAGATGAGCTTATTAAGAAAAATACAAGTAAAATAGACCGTTTTTTTCGAGCCAAAATCTGAAAGTACACATAAAATACTGCTGCTTTATTATTTAAGTGCAAGAATATTTAGACTTTTATTTTGCAAAAACCAAAACGGTCCATTTAGGACAAAATCCCATCAAACCCGCCATACCTCTTTGAAAATAGTGGTCTTTACAACAAAAGTGATGTTCTTGGTGTTGTATGTGCATAAGGAACTCATATATTTCAACATATAAAATATTCACAGCAACATAATTTATCACTGTGAAGAAATCTTCTATGGTAATAGTGGATGTGTATACCCAATTCAAGTTACAATAAGGCTTAAGTAAGTGAAAATAATCCAGATTCAGGTGTATCATAATCAATTAGTTTTTTAAATGAACATTTTCAAAAATATTCTATCACAAACAATGTGTCATTAACAGTAAACTTTATCATATCTACTTAGCTTTAATGCCTAAAGGCCACTGTGGAAGGTCAGTTTGTAGAATAAACATAAGATCAGTGACAGTCCACCATGGTAACTCACAGTACTGACCAAATTAAGGTGAAAATGTTTGGTAAACAAATTTTTTTAACAAAAGTTGTTACTGTTTTCTGCCTGATTTTCTTTACCAGTCCTTCCTCAGCCTCCTGAATAAGTAGGTGATGAGTTGAAAGTTGAGTAATGGTGTTTAACCTCCCAGTCAAGAATATTTCACTTATATCAAGACTTAGCCAGCTATAGGCAAAGGGGCAGAAATTTTCCATGTGTTGCTCTGATGGCATTATACAGCATGGTTCTTTATCATAACAAGCCCATCCAAAAGAACCATGATTTTCATTTCGCAATGCCTAGTGCTTGGCGAAAGAACAGTCACTACCTACTTTCACGGCTTGGGTCAGACCTGGTCAGGGTTCCAACCCATGACCTCCCAATTACGGAGCCAGCACTCTACCAACTTAGCTACTGCAGTGGTCAAGTAGGTGATGATGAAGGTTTTCAATTGGATGAAAATAAATCAATATATATTACCATGTGCATTGGTTTTACTCTCTGTGATCTTAAATAATGAAGAGCCACTGTCCAAAAATGTATGTCAGACTCATCTCCAAAAAGTCTGAAAAAAACACCAAAAATATATACATGTACATGCATGTACAAATTCTGTAAAACTCAATTCACTGCCATCATTTGTTCATTCAGATTTTGGCATTATAAAGGGATTTGGTGATAAACTGAGAGAAATTCTTAAAGAAAAACATAAAAGAAATACCAGTAGACTTGTGGACTCAAAATACTGTGGTGTTATGTGAGGAGGAAGCTAAGTTATCAAATGGAGTTATAACAAGCTTTTTAAAAAATAAACAGTGAAATCTGTCTATAAAGGCCACACAAGGAAACCAGTAAAAGTGGCCTTTATGGACAGTTAGCTTTTATATACAGGTTCAAGTAACATAAATAAAGAGCTTTTTGGAAAAATTTACTGGCTTTAAAAGCAGGTGGCCCTTATCTAGAGGTGTCCTTAAGGCATGTTTGACTGTACATGTATATTATATAAACAAAGACCATCTGTCTATTTTACCAGTGTTTTAACGTCCCTTTACTTCATATTTCAATGCATGGTCTTTTTATAGAGGTATTACTAGAGTTCCAAATTTATTACTATAGTTCAAAGCAAATAAAAATGGGCATCAAGTGGCATATGAATAAACCTTAGTATAGAACTCTGTGTCCGTCTATGACAGGTAGGCGTGTGTACGTGTGTGTGTGGTAACTATAATATCAAAGACTGTGACACAGTGAAACTAAAACCTACTGAAACATTAATAAACTTTACCTTGCTACCAAAAGACAACGTTCTGCGACACCAAATCTGCAGTGAGGCAAATATGACATCAAATCACTGCAAATATACAAATTATTTACATAAATATAAGTGATATTTACATAAATATATGTAACATTTACATAAATATAATGTAACATTTACATAAATATACATAACATTAACATACATAAATAATGTTTAAATTCTAGCTATGAAGACTGAATGATTTGATACACTGACACATTGAAGGCTAGAAAAATGACAACCTTTAGAATACTAGAAAACATGAAATAAGTTTTCCTCACTTTTTTATCATTATAGCTTTTGATTACTAATTCAACAGGTATATATACACATTTATGGCACATTGATTGAGTGTGATACCACTTGTTTTCAAATTATAACACCTGTATATATATATCAGTTGTATTTAATATACATTAAAAACTTTACATGCCTAGAACTTGGCATTATAGACAGTCTAAGAGGAAATTTTTTTACTCCGGGAGATCAAACATGTCACCCATTAACTTGGCCCTCATTTATACCCTGTGTTTGATTTAGACATGTCCCAGTAAAGATTTGGAGTTGACACTTACTCGTCTATAAGTTCCAGCTGTGTGTTGACCACTTCCTGTATGGATTTATCTTCTTCTCGCAGACCTTCTATTTTTGTCTGATACTGGTCACTCCATGGCTGATGTTGAAGCATGTACTTCATCAGTAGTGAACCACGAGGGGATACCAGGTGTGGACAAAACACTGGACCTGTAAAAACATAACAGTGGTCCTCCAGTTAAAATAGTCTCAAAATATTTTATTTTTTAATAAAGATTTTCTCAACTTTAAACCTTAAGATTGCTATTGGTAATATAGTTGGTATAAACTTCTTGAAAAGTTTTGAGAGCAAACATTACCTAAAACAGGTAAGCATGTACATTGTAACAGTGCATACTACAGTTTTGGTGATAACACATATTACTTATACTTGGGAAATTTTGCATTCATTCCATTTTCTTGCGAGTTCTCCATAGTAACAAGTCAAAAAATATACCCTTTAAGCATTAAACTTTGTTTGTAATAGATCTATGATGGTTTAGATCGAATAGCTCTCGTGCTAATTTAAATAAACCGCTTTACAATCTGTGGCTTACAAATTACAAATTTTTGAAACGTGAATAATTCATTCTTGGTTTTTTTCATGGAAATTTATTGTGAATATCGAATGGGTCTCAAATATCAAACTGGGTTAGCTCAGCCCACCCATTTTCAAAAAAGCGACAACACCAGATAAACCTGTCAAGGTTTTATTTTTAATACTTTTGTATGTTTTTACAATTCATATTAATATTTACACTACAATTATTAAATGTTGAATTAAATGTTGTTTACATCTTTGTAAAGTAGTCCCGTTACCAATGTATTCATAGATTGCCAGCGACGTCAGAAACCATGAAGTCAGAAAACGAAAGGGCGCACATGAAGCATTCGGTCTATCCTGTGATAGACTGAATCACTTGTAAAATAGTTTATTACAGAGAATTTGGATTGTAAATATTTATGAATACAAAGTATTTTTTTTGTTATAATTTACCTGCATCTGCACTATGCTGACCATTATCTGAGGCCATCACTGACTTTGTAAAGGAAAGCTAATACATTAAAGGATATGTATTACTTCCTTACTCACTCATCCTTCCTCCGCTTGCTAGCTCATCCACTCCATGTACTTGTTAAACTTATACATATACCTCATAGATCTTTGACATTGATAACAGAGACAATAAAACATGTTATGCTGGTGATATCTCAATATAATTAAAATAATTTTGATTTAGATAATACATTATAAATACTCCATTTGCCTTCTCTCTTTAGCTCACTCCTCCCTTGTCCACTTGTCATAGACAAGCTCGATGTATCTTTACCAGACAGATCTTTGTCTTCAATGGGAGAGACATATTTCTTTAACGTGAGGTCACTAACATGTATACATCCATCCGCTGTGGCTAATACTGGTCGGTCAGATCCACACCAATCTGTATCCAAGATCTTTGTTATTTCTCTGGGACTTTTAAGAGAACTTACTAATTCTGGCTGAAATTTAAAACAAATCACCTCAGTTATCAGCTCCGTTTATGCATTTACATTAGGGTTTCTATAATTATTTATATTAATCAATTCTCAATTTTGTGATTTCTCACCATAGTCGACACCTTACGTAAGCCTCAGACTTGTATAGGTACATCTTTATTTTTGCCTTTACAGTAGAACTTCGATGGCTCGAAGTCCATGGGACTTTGGCTAAGTATTCGAGCCATCGGGGGGTTCGAGCGAGCGAACATTGAGAGACGATCTTCATTAGAGTTAGGTTTCAGGCTCCCATTTTAATCAACAGTAATAAAATCGTGAAAATTGACAAGCGTCATAAAAAAATAAATGTCCCTTTTAAAATTTTAAATCCACGATGATATCTCGAAGTTTTCAAACTTTATTTGTAAATAAAATGTTGAACTTCAAACTGCAAATCTATCGATATCAACAGTTCATTGGAAGTAAATAAATTTGGTTAAAGGTAAAAGTAAATAACAACAGCTGATGATATAAAATAAACTTACTTTATTATCGCTATAATACAGAGCACATGTATTGCCGGTTATTAATAATCACCGGAACTACCGGTAATACACATTGTCATGCGCATTCCAAGGAAATGTAAATAACAGAATCTGAAGTATTATGATGAGATAAAAAGTCAATCATCTGTCGTGGACTCAGGTGTTATACTGATCCAGCATCCGCGGGTAGTAATCGGATTAAGAGATTACTGAACTGCTCACGGTTAATTACTAATCTTGAGTAACACTCTTTGTTCCAGACGAGTCATTTCGTTTCACTCTATCACTTTCGGTGAAATCTGTATCATGGCTTCAGCTTGTGTTTTGTTCACAATGACTGACTACATGTCTGATAAAATTGTATTGGAGCGAAAGAAGTTGAATTTTCACCAAATTTACACCTTCGAGAAATATTTATTGTTCAAGCAAGCGGGGGTATTCGAGCTATCGTAGTTCGAGCGATCGAGGTTTATCTACATATGATTTAATAGGGATTTGGTCGGGACTAGCAGATGACTTCGAGTTATCCGGGGTATTTGAGGCATCGACGTTCGAGCGATGGAAGTTCTACTGTATTTTATTTTGACTACCAGATGTACAAGATTTTTTAAAACACTGGGGTGGAACTTGAGTGGAAGGGTTTTCCATGCCTTATATAGCAAAAATTAAGTTGCTTGAGAATACCTGCTGATTTTTCGTAAATCTTTTTATATTTATCTTAACCAACATTACAACTTAATGAAGTGCAACTTTAAGAGTTTAGTTGATAGAATGCTTTTCTACTGTAAAATTTTACAGCTTTTCAGTTCTGCTCAGTCTGTTTATGTTGCCTGTAGTGTTGAATAAGGTGGCCTCTACACGTGATCTCTCATCTAAACGAGTTTTATCTGAAATTAGCTTTTCACAGCATTACTATTGGCAGATATGATCTGTTGAAGTTGCAGAAATGTATGCCTTAATATTTGTTTTTGGTTATAAGCAGAAACAGCTTATTTCATCAATTATAGATGTCAGATACTTGAAGAAGAAATAGTCATCAGCATTTTTAAAATCTTGAAAAATTTGACAAGGTGTACTAATTTTAGCAATTTTTGCCATCATGAGTCATGTCTATTTAATTCCATGGCCATTTAAATATGATCATACTGCACAGAATGAGTGCACATGAAATTACCCAAATAATAATTTAAACAAGAGGCCCATGGGCCTTAACGCTCACCTGAAGAAGAGTACATATCTTATGCAGAGGTTCAATGGTCAATGACATTAATAAAAGAGAATATCAAAATTTTCAGCAGTAAGGGCCAATAATATGCAAGTATTTTTGCAAATTAATTATAATAATTATTATATAAGTATGCTATATATAACATATTTAAAGTCTAGCTACAATATATTATTTATAAACAGCTAAAACATCTGTATATTAAAATGTGCATTAGGCCAATACCTACAATATTCCAATATACATGCCTATACAAAGAGTTTATAGTTTTTGAGATAATTAACCATTTAAGTATTCGTTTGCATCTTTGACCTTGACCTTTGAACCTATGACCTTCATTCATATATCAAAATGATTGTTGTGCAAATGCCTACAATATTCCAATGTACATGCCTATACAAAAAGTTTATAGTTTTTGAGATAATTAACCATGTAAGTATTTGTTCACGTCTATGACCTTGACCTTTGAACCTATGACCTTCATTCATATATCAAAATGATCGTTAGGCCAATACATACCTTATTCCATTATACATGCCTATACAAAAAGTTTATAGTTTTTAAGATAATTAACCATTTAAGTATTCATTTGCATCTATAACCTTGACCTTTGAACCTATGACCTTCATTCATATATCAAAATGATCGATAGGCCAATACCTACAATATTCCAATATACATGCCTATACAAAAAGTTTATAGTTTCTGAGATAATTGACCATTTAAGTATTAGTTTGCATCTATGACCTTGACCTTTGAACCTATGAACGTCATTCATATATCAAAATGATTGTTGTGCAAATGCCTACAATATTCTAATATACATGCCTATACAAAAAGTTTATAGTTTTTGAGATAATTAACCATTTAAATATTTGTTCGCAGCTATGACCTTGACCTTTGGACCTATGACCTTCATTCATATATCAAAATGATCGTTAGGCCAATACCTACAATATTCCAATATACATGCCTATACAAAAAGTTTATAGTTTTTAAGATAATTAACCATTTAAGTATCCGTTCAATTCTATGACCTTGACTTTTGAACCTATGACCTTCATTCATATATCAAAATGATCATTAGGCCAATACCTACAATATTCCAATATACATACCTATACAAAAAGTTTATAGTTTTTGAGATAATTAACCATTTAAGTATTCGTTCGCGTCTATGACCTTGACCTTTGAACCTATGACCTTTATTCATATATCAAAATGATTGTTGTGCAAATGCCTACAATATTCCAATGTACATGCCTATACAAAAAGTTTATAGTTTTTGAGATAATTAACCATTTAAGTATTCGTTCATGTCTATAACCTTGACCTTTGAACCTATGACCTTCATTCAATTATCAAAATGATCGTTAGGCCAATACATACCTTATTCCAATATACATTCCTATACAAAAAGTTTATAGTTTTTTAGATAATTAATCATTTAAGTATTCATTTGCATCTATAACCTTGACCTTTGAACCTATGACCTTCATTCATATATCAAAATGATCGTTAGGCCAATACATACCTTATTCCAACATACATGCCTATACAAAGAGTTTATAGTTTTTGAGATAATTAACCATTTAAGTATTCATTTGCATCTATGACCTTGACCTTTGAACCTATGACCTTCATTCATATATCAAAATGATCGTTAGGCCAATACCTACAATATTCCAATATACTTGCCTATACAAAAAGTTTATAGTTTTTGAGATAATTAACCATTTAAGTATTCGTTCAATTCTATGACCTTGACTTTTGAACCTATGACCTTCATTCATATATCAAAATGATCATTAGGCCAATACCTACAATATTCTAATATACATGCCTATACAAAAAGTTTATAGTTTCTGAGATAATTGACCATTTAAGTATTAGTTTGCATCTATGACCTTGACCTTTGAACCTATGAACTTCATTCATATATCAAAATGATTGTTGTGCAAATGCCTACAATATTCTAATATACATGCCTATACAAAAAGTTTATAGTTTTTGAGATAATTAACCATTTAAATATTCGTTCGCAGCTATGACCTTGACCTTTGGACCTATGACCTTCATTCATATATCAAAATGATCGTTAGGCCAATACCTACAATATTCCAATATACATGCCTATACAAAAAGTTTATAGTTTTTGAGATAATTAACCATTTAAGTATTCGTTCAATTCTATGACCTTGACTTTTGAACCTATGACCTTCATTCATATATCAAAATGATCATTAGGCCAATACCTACAATATTCCAATATACATGCCTATACAAAAAGTTTATAGTTTTTGAGATAATTAACCATTTAAGTATTCGTTCGTGTCTATGACCTTGACCTTTGAACCTATGACCTTTATCTATATATCAAAATTATCGTTAGGCCAATACCTACAATATTCCAATATACATGCCTATACAAAAAGTTTATAGTTTTTGAGATAATTAACTATTTTGGTATTCTTGGTCATCTGTGACCTTGACCTTTGAACCCATGACCCTGATCTATGTATCAAAATGATCGTCATGTCAATACCTACAAATAACTGAAAATCCTACGCCATTTTCACGAGAAATGTTAAAAAAATAGCATTTTTTTATCAAAGGTCAAAAACTGGGACATGACCTTGACCTTCGACCTTGACATCAATTGGAAGAAAATTGCAAGACAAGATCAACAGTGAAAACTCCATACAATTATCTTCAGCCGTTATGAAGTTATAACAATAAATGTTTCATTTTAAAAATTACGTAATTTTACCCAAAAAACGCGTAACCTATTTTTCGTCTAATTTTCATGAAAAACACAATTTTAATGTTCCCAGGTATGCTGAATCCAAATATCCAATCAAAATTTGCCTGCACCTTTTGGTTTCAGAGAAGAAGATTTTTTTGTCTTTTTGCTATTTTTAGTAACAGCGGCCATCTTGTTGGGCGTGGCCAAACCCCGAACACAATTTTGAAAGGCTGTTACCTAGGCATGATAATCACTAAGTTTCATCAAATATGGCCCAGTAGTTTTGGAGGAGAAGATTAAAATGTAAAGTTTACACACGACGGACGACGCACGACGGACGACGGACGACGGACGGTGATAGATTGCAATAGCTCATCTGAGCCTTTGGCTCAGGTGAGCTAAAAATTTACACATGCTAAAATTTATATATTTCAGTATTTCCTACCTTTCCTTCTTTTATATCCCAGATATCAATGCCATCTATGTACAGTATAGAAAACTTCAGATTGCCCCGTCCAGGAGCAAACCTAATCTTCTTAATCCATCCTCTATGTGTGGACAATGTCCTGAAATTAATGACCACAGTCAAGATAGACAAAGTGACGTATTGTAACAAGTGACAGGGGAAAATGAAGATAAAAGTTTTACAAAGGAAAATTTTGGATAAGGTGTTTATTCTGCTATACAATGCCACAAAGTTTTTGTGGCATTAGATACGATTTTCAAAGATTGATGTTAACAACAGTGTAATATTTGTTCTGAAAGAGTGACCACACTCATCTTCAGTTCTAATGTTTTTCCATTTACTTATTATGATAAAAAAGAATATTCTAGGTAGAGTGGAGTAATGATATTTTATGCCTAAGTTGAGAGTTTTTCATTTACATGACATTTGTATATCCAGGCAGTAGGTTGAGAGATAGTGGAGGAAAACAGAGTACCCAGACATAGATCTTTGGCAAGCAAACTGACAAACTTTCTCACATTAGGATTTGCCCAGGTGGAGTTCAAACTAATACAGTGAGAGAACCTCTTGCTATGGACCATTTAGCCACCAAGTCACAGATGTTCATAGTAAAATGTAACTTTACTCTGTTTTCAATGATGAAATGTGTCTGAAATGGCCAAAAATAACTCAAACAGTATTTCTATCAGGTTGGAGGCCATTCAATATCAACACTACTAAAATTAACTATAGTACAATATCGGTCAAAAGAATCTTACACCACTATGAGTGTGATCGGTTTTTCTGCATGCTGTCAAGAATTTTGACAAAATGATTCCAAATAAAGCTAGTTGAGTCTGAAATTATTTTGTGCATTCAGAAAAATTGAACTAAAACAAATAACAGTGCAAGATTCTTTTTCTCACTGCACAACAAAATGAAAAGAACATTCATACATGTGCTTGTTATTTGTTAAAACTAAATTTTTGTCCTATTTAAACACACTTAAAAGGCACAAGGACTGATAGATATGGAAAAGTAGAGTAAATTACTGTAAAAAGCCTAACCTTGATGTTTTTGATCGGAGATCCCACACACAAAGTTGTCCGTCCACATCACCAAACACAATATTGTCTCCTTTCCATCCTACCCAGGTTATTGTACCCATACCAGACTAAAATACAACCAAAAACATGTCATGTTAAACATAAGTATTGCAAAACATCCATACATACAATGTGATTCTTATTCAGTGTCACCTGTTGTAGCATTGGGAAACCAAAAACCAACCAAGTGGTTTAACTTGCAAACAGACAGAAGAACAGGGTAAGATGCCTTTACATATAGACCATCAAAACACTAATAAAACAAGAGGCCCATGGGCCTGATACGCTCACCTGATAACTAATGGCTAGCTGATAGATTTAAAGAAAACATAAATATTAAACCCCAACAACTTTTTTTACATCATGATAACCGTTGTATCAATACCTACAACATTCTAGTATACATGCCTATACAAAAAGTTTATAGTTATTGAGATAATTAACCATTTCAGTATTGTTTCCCATCTGTGACCTTGACCTCTGAACCCATGACCTTTTTCTATACATCAAAATGATCATTGTATCAATACCTACAACATTCTAATATACATGCCTATACAAAAAGTTTATAGTTTTCAAGATAATTAACCATTTCGGTATTGTTTTGCATCTGTGACCTTGACCTTTGAACCCTTGACCTTTTTCTATACATCAAAATGATTGTTGTATCAATACCTACAACATTCTAATATACATGCCTATACAAAAAGTTTATAGTTTTCGAGATAATTAACCATTTCGGTATTGTTTCGCATCTGTGACCTTGACCTTTGAACCCATGATCTTTTTCTATACATCAAAATGATTGTTGTATCAATACCTACAACATTCTAATATACATGCCTATACAAAAAGTTTATAGTTTTCAAGATAATTAAAAATTTCTGTATTGTTTTGCATCTGTGACCTTGACCTTTGAACCCATGACCTTTTTCTATACATCAAAATGATTGTTGTATCAATACCTACAACATTCTAATATACATGCCTATACAAAAAGCTTAGAGTTTTCAAGATAATTAAAAATTTCGGTATTGTTTCGCATCTGTGACCTTGACCTTTGAACCCATGACCTTTTTCTATACATCAAAATGATCGTTGTATCAATACCTACAACATTCTAATATACATGCCTATACAAAAAGTTTATAGTTTTCGAGATAATTAACCATTTCGGTATTGTTTCGCATCTGTGACCTTGACCTTTGAACCCATGACCTTTTTCTATACATCAAAATGATCGTTGTATCAATACCTACAACATTCTAATATACATGCCTATACAAAAAGTTTATAGTTTTCAAGATAATTAACCATTTCGGTATTGTTTCGCATCTGTGACCTTGACCTTTGAACCCATGACCTTTTTCTATACATCAAAATGATCGTTGTATCAATACCTACAACATTCTAATATACATGCCTATACAAAAAGTTTATAGTTTTCGAGATAATTAACCATTTCAGTATTGATTCGCATCTGTGACCTTGACCTTTGAACCCATGATCTTTTTCTATACATCAAAATGATCGTTGTATCAATACCTACAACATTCTAATATACATGCCTATACAAAATGTTTATAGTTTTCGAGATAATTAACCATTTCAGTATTGTTTCGCATCTGTGACCTTGACCTTTGAACCCATGATCTTTTTTTATACATCAAAATGATCGTTGTATCAATACCTACAACATTCTAATATACATGCCTATACAAAAAGTTTATAGTTTTCGAGATAATTAACCATTTCAGTATTGTTTCGCATCTGTGACCTTGACCTTTGAACCCATGACCTTTTTCTATACATCAAAATGATCGCTGTATCAATACCTACAACATTCTAATATACATGCCTATACAAAATATTTATAGTTTTCGAGATAATTAACCATTTCGGTATTGTTTCGCATCTGTGACCTTGACCTTTGAACCCATGATCTTTTTCTATACATCAAAATGATCGTTGTATCAATACCTACAACATTCTAATATACATGCCTATACAAAAAGTTTATAGTTTTCGAGATAATAATTAAAATCAGAGGTAAAAAAAATTAGGTCACGACCTTTACAATTGACCTTGACCTCATTTTGAAGATACTAACAAGAAGATGTCAAACCTGCAAACCCCATATCATTATCTGGTCAAATAGTCAAGTTATAACAATTTGAAGCTAATTTACGATTTTTTCAAAATTAAACGCAAAAACGCGTAACCTATTTTTTATCCGAATTTTACAAAATGAACAAACTATAGGCTTAAGACCCTAGAGAAGCCAAATATCACATCAGTTTTTTTCTCCAATCAGTACTTTTGGAGAAGAAGATTTTTTAAGATTTTTGCACCCCTAGGTCACCTTGACCTAGTTATGGTAGCCATGACAACGCCACAAACAAATCTGAATTGCACCGGCCCATATATTCTTCTGACAAAGTTTCATTAAAAACTGTTTAGTAGTTTCAGAGGAGAAGTCGAAAATAGGTGTTAACGACGCACGCACGCACACACGCACACACACACGCACGCACACACGCACATACACACGCTGCGCTATGCCATAAGCTCACATGACCTTCGGTCAGGTGAGCTAAAAAATAATGATAAAAATTTTGAAACTAGTGCTGACATTCAGACTTGGAACTAACATTCAGACTCCATGTTATTATTTTTTCTTGTCTTAGCAGCTGTACTATGTGTTAAAGTACCTGATATAATGGCCACTTCTATATAAAGACCACAATTCATTACAACCTCTGTGTTAAGGACCTTTTGGTTCATACATGTATATCAACTAAAAAGAACCTCTATATTTTTATGTTCATGTGTGGTCTTTATACACAGGTTATATTGTACATATATATATGCTAAATGTCTCGCATTTGATTTTCATTTGGATATGTTGTCATTTATTCCTATATATTAACTTTAGTGATTTCACTTGCAAAACTTCAAAGTTTTATTCAAACTTGAATTGATTTACATTATTGGAAGGCAGAACAGGTTCAGAAAGATAAACAGGGTAAGAATATTTATGTTTGACCATCAAAATGCTAGCTTAAAATTTCAACTTTGGACCAGGCCCCTGTTTCACAATCATTTCTTAACTAAGATTTTCCTTAACTTAAATTTAGCAAATTTTGACAATTTTTTTTTTTGGAACTACATGTACATGTACAAATAATTATTAAATAATTATTGGTGACAAAATTAAATATATCTGTTTGATTTTGCCAAATTTAAGTTAATGATAAGCTTAGTTAAGGAATGATAGTGAAACTGGGGCCTGGTGCTGAAAATCTGATGCCATGCAGGGAAACCAATAAAAATAAGTAAAAGAAAAGTGTAAGTGTAACTGTATAATAAACAAATATCAGAGACACATGTATATACATATCAAGCAATGATTACATTTGACACCCTTCAGGTCACAAATTATACAAAGTCTGGCTTTTATGTTTCAATATGCTACATAAATGTATTTAGATAAATAAAAAAATATTTGAACCAACAATATCTACCTCAGGTGGTATCTTTGTGGCATCAGTAAATGTGTTGCCCTCTACCACAAAATGATACAATGTGCCCTCAGCATCAGTAAAAACAAAATGTTCTTTAATTGCTGTCTTTGGTGATGACTTTGGATCACTGTAAAACAAATTAAATCAAAGTGGCATCTTTAATCTTGTCAAAGAAAAGTTTTAATGAATTTTGGCCCAAAAAATGCACACAAAGTACATAATAATTATCTAATTAATACTTTCATTGAAAATAAAGAAATTATATATTTATTGTAGTTAACAAGTAAAACACAATGTAATTACATATGATACCAATGTTAATTCAACTGAAATATTGACAGCTAATCAAACTGTGTAGACATAAAGTCATAATACTCCCTTAATAGTATTATATGTAGAGGCTTTTGTTATCAATGGGTCTAAATTGTCAGAACACTGATCACAGCATTCTCCATGCCTAGTTCTTGTCATACTCAGGTAGATAATAGTGTGAGAAAGTTTGTCAGTTTACTTGCAAAAGGTTTCCTGTTTTCTCAGGACACTCCAGTTTCTTCCACCATATCAGAATTGACTAATGAAGAAACATTAGCAGTAGGAAACTTTCAGGATTATGATCTTCTAAACTATTTAACAGTAAGAAAGTTTCATGGTTCAGACTGAAGGAAGAGTGTACTGACGAAAATAAAAAATCCTCTATGGGAAGATACATATGTGGTTGAAGAGTCACCATGAAAATATTTTCCTTGTGAATTTTTATTCTTATACAGTATCCAGTTTTTAAGTTAAAGAATCTTGACTGGTGTGCTAATCCACAATACTTCACTCTACTTCCCAATACATGTATCAGAGTATTCTCTATAAAACAGTACCATGTAGTATCCACCCTTATATATCAAGCCATTTATAAAATCCAACCATTAGATTACCTTTCTGTATTTTCATGGATAGATGTTGTTGAGGAAGCCATATTGTCCTGTGCATTCTGAGATGTGATGGATGTGGTGACACTATCAGATGAGTGCTGTTGAGATTTCTTCTTTAAACTCTTCATACTGTGTGAGGGCGACCATTCCTAAAATCAAAAGACCATTTTATATCAATTTACATCAAGCTAAAGAATCTATATTAAAGAAAAAACTTGGAGCCATTTTTATCATTGAGGCTCACCACTAGGTAAAACATAGAGACTTCTGCAAGTTTAACTAAAATAAATAGAAAAGGTAATGAGATTTAACTTTGAATTGGATTTTTTGGGAATTTTCAACTCTTTAAAATCAAATTATTACCAAGTTGTTTATGGTACTCTAAAATGTTATTCAAGCTATCATTTGTTTATATGTCTGAAAATGTTCTTCAAGAGCACGGCACATCAATGAAAGATGATGTATTACAAAGCTTGCATTTTGAGTTTGTAATGATACACATGTTATGTCCTTTAAATGAAGTGGGGACATAATTATAGCATTTTGAGTTTGTAATGATACACATGTTATGTCCTTTAAATGAAGTGGGGACATAATTATAGAGTTAACTTCATTTTTTTTGCTAACATTTTGTCTGCCAATGTTCTTAAAAACAAATTAACAGACCTTCACAGGAACAGTCTTTGGATGGAGTAGCTGAGACACTGGCTATATAAGTATTTTGATCATGTACATACATGTAGTTAGGGATTCACCGCTTTGAGTTTGCTTGAGGTCACTTTTAAAATAACATCTCATTTCAGTTATAACTTGAATGTTAAAATAAATCTCTTTAAGGTAGAAGTACTTACCAATGCTGTAGGCCGAGGAAGACTTTTACCCATTTCTCGTAACATTGTAAATGTTCTAAGATCCCATAATTCTACTGGCTTCTCTTTAAACGCCAACAGGAAGTACTGCCTACAAAAACATTGAAAGTGCAAATAAAACACACGATTTTGCCATATACAGTAAACATGTACATAAAAATTCCCAAGGGGATAGCCAACTGTTGTGTTAATATACAGATGAGCTTTTTGTCTATTGGAAAGTGATGTGTGTGGTGAGAGAATGAAAAAGTGGAAAAGGAGAGAAAGTTGCAGAAGTTGGAAAGATGAAGAAGTGGAAAGTAAGTTAAAACAAGTTGAAAAGAAGCATTTGGAAAGAATGGGTTATAATGCCCTATCAAAATAAAAGATGTCAAAGTAAGTTCTATTTTCTAAGTAACATGTATGTGAGTTACATTGTCATATCACAATAAAACTTGTCATAATTAGTGTTATTTTTCAGCCAGGTGAGCTACAATGTCCCATCATTATAAAACCCGTTACCTACAACAAGTTATGTTCTGTGAGCCAGGTGAGCTACAATGTCCTAACAAATAAATCACTCACAATAATTCCGATTACATTAGATATTATACCTACTTGAGATGAGATATCCGTAACAATTCTATAGGAGATTCATGATCACGGTTAGTTCTCAAAGGTGTTGTTTTACCTGTAACAAGAATTCACAAAAATAGTTAGGTAGAGAAATATTACATGTATATAGTCTAAGGGATTTAACAAACATGTTTACTAAATCTTGATACAAACACACAAAAATAAAATGAATACAAAATGTGTCAAACACTGTCATATATAACATAAATTTATATATCA
Organism: Anadara kagoshimensis; assembly: GCA_021292105.1. Classification (NCBI taxonomy): domain Eukaryota; kingdom Metazoa; phylum Mollusca; class Bivalvia; order Arcoida; family Arcidae; genus Anadara; species Anadara kagoshimensis. Next base: position 10,417,424 of record CM037857.1, read on the forward strand.
TATACATGTAAGTAACAAAACTGGTACATAAAATCTATTATACTACATAAACAGATTAACAATCAGCCCTGTAATTATTTTAATGTTAAAGGGATATAAATATAAAACATCATCATTTTGTTTTGCGAATACAGTTATGATTGCCATGAAATCTGAAAAATACAAGTTACCCAAGATGTAAATGAATGTTAGTCTGATGTTATCAAGATAAACATGATAAATATGATGTACCTACCTGAACAAATATCCACAAATACCACATCATTTTTAACAAGACCGCTGGGTCCAGGGTTTGGATATGAAAATGATAAAAAACTTCTGAGACTAGACCATTCTATACCCCTGAAAATAGAGACAAAACTATTAAATATTTAATTATTGGTCATCTTACAACATTTCGGCAATTAAGATGATTAAGCCTTAAGTTTATCAAGTACCCATATACATTCAGAGTTATATTCTACTTCTACTTACAAGGAAGACAGTTTTTGTATCATAGAAGAAGTGCAATGTAATTAAACTGTTACATATAACATAAATATTTCCATTACATCAATCCACAATGAAACCTCAAAAGTAATGGTATTAACAAACATTACATTATTTTGATTTTTCACAATAATTTCTATGTTACATTGATTTTTTTTAAAACAAGAGGCCCAATAGGGCTTGTGATGCTCAACTTGCAGTTAATTTAGTTCAGTTCCAACTAGAATTAAAAGGCTAACAGAGTTCTTCATTAGTTTAACACATACCTGACAGGACCTGTGTGTATTCCATACTCTCTGGTTATTTCTCCACTAGCAATGTTTAACACCTGTATGACACCTGTGCTATTACCTGTAATAAATTACATCCCCTCAGTTTTACAGGTACATATACTTATAACACACTCAAGTACATATGATAAGGGACATATTTGGCCCCTAAAAGTAAATGGGCTTTAAAATAAATTGAAAAATGAACAGAAATGTACATCAGCATTTAATCGTTTATCTATAAAGAATTTATAAAACAACAGGCACATGGCCTTCATTGCTCATCTGAAGATGTCACACATCCCCTCAGAAGTCAATTGTATTAATTATAGGGACTATCAGGTCAGGTGAGCTTAACTATTTTCATGGCAATTCTCTTATTGTGTATGGTGTTTTTTTTGTTTTTTTTTTTTTTTTGCAGGTAAAGGTGAAGAATGTTTTAGATTTGCAAGTTTTATAATTTAAAAATACTACAATATTTCAAAAGGATGCAGTAGTCCTTGTCAAGTGAACTTGAAGATCCAGTACTGATGCCTTCATCTGGTGGTGTCCTAAGTGTTTACTTTCTATCTGTTTTTTCCAAATAACCCCCAATATGATTACAGCTGAATAGTTAATGTGAATAATTAGAGAACATCCAATTTATTGTGCATTACAGCACAGAAACATGATGTAACAAAAATACACAACAACAATATAAATAAAATTTTCCACATTACATTGTCAGGTTTTTGCATTTGTAGTGGCATATGTGCACACAAAATTTGTTTCAAATATATGTTACTGAGTTTGACTTAAAAGTTTTATAGATGGAAAGCAGAATTCAAGTTGGCTCCATGAAAATAGTAATGAAAAACAAGTTTGATAGTGTGGCAGACTGGACTCAATATGTGGCTGGGTAGCTCAGTCTTAAAGCATCCTACTATAGTATTGGGAAGTTGTGGGTTTGAGTCCTGGTTTGGCTGCTACATTTTCTCTTTCCTGTTACAATAGTATACAGTGGTACATTTGTAAATCACAAATATAGATGTTGTAGATGGGCAGATACACTTTGCCCATATTACTTTTGTTGGAAAATTTTCTGTTTGTAATTACATGTATGACTTTATAAGTATTATGATGTTAAAATTGAAAGAGTGCAGTGTAGTTGTATTGTTTTTCAGCCCAGTCAAAACTTTCTCACTTATATTGAGGAGGTCAATTAGGAATGGTGGAGGAAAGCGGAGTGCTCAGAGAAAAATAACCAACCTTTGGCAGGAGAAATGACAAACTTTCTTGTACTATGATCTGCCCAAAGTGGGGTTTCAACCTAGAGAGACTCTGTGATCTCCATCTGTGTGCTGTCAATCACTTGGATATTGAGGCTCCTAAATGAGACAGATTACTTTTATAAGATACTAACCTATGGTTATTAACGGTTCATATATACTCCAGTTCTTAGTGGTCAGTGGTGGACACATTCTTACAGTAGTAATAGAATTTAAAATTCCATTTAAAAGTCCAGTCAACAAAAATCTCAGTCCACCATTTGTGTTGCCTTTACTTAAAATCTTATTATCTGCACTATCCATTTGTGATGGACAAATCATATCGCTTAATGTGTTCTTAGGTGCCATAACATCACTTATGATTGGTAGACTGAGAGATGGTTTCTGATTGGCTGCTTTCAGAGTTAATGATGACCCTGTTGGATTTACTGGCGAAAGCCTTGGTCCCTGAAATAAAAATCAACAAGACAAATGAGATTCACTGCTGTACCACATGATCAATACCTCTTAATGTTTGTGGGCAACATTTTGGAATGTTAAACATCATTTTTATGCAATTCCATATACACTGGAAATCATAGTTCCATACAAACATTAGGGGGTATCATGTGTTACAGCTGTGGACCCCATTACATGTCAGGATCTGCATCACCATCATGTGATTATAAAGCTATAATTACTCTTCCATGTATGTTGTGTACATAGCAAGCAAACTCATAGTAAAAATTTGACAAATTGTCCAATATGGATATACATTTAAACATTTTGCAAAATTTAAAAGACACAACTTTCATTAGTTAGACTTACAAATTACACAATATATGTAACAGCCCTTATGATAAATTGACAAGAAATATCCAAATTTAACTTGCATAATTCATTATAGGAATGAATATTAATTTTTCTTATTGTTATGGAAGTATGAAACAATTGGACATTTTGCACACTGAATAATTCGCATAGCAAACTGTCCAATTCTTTCATACTTTCCTAACAACATGAAAAATTAATTTCATTTTTTTATAATTCAATTTTTAGAAATTTTTCAATAACAATTTAAACAACAATATAGTCGTAACAAGTAAAAAAATAGCAACGGTATGGCATAGGAATTTAAATGCCTCTGTATGTTATCTATAATGAGATGACGCCATCGAGAGCCAATCTATTCATGCAAATGTAACAGAAAAATCTGACCAATCAAAATGCTTTTAACAAATGAGAATTGAATTATAAAACAAGAGGTCCATGGGCCTTAACGCTCACCTGAGGCAGAGTACATATCTTACGCACAGGTTCAATGGTCAATGACATTAATAAAAGAGTATATCAAAATTTTCAGCAGTAAGGGCCAATAATATGCAAGTATTTTGGCAAATTAATTATAATAATTATTATATAAGTATGCTATATATAACATATCTAAAGTCTAGCTACTATAAATTATTTATAAACAGCTAAAACATCTGTATATTAAAATGTGCATTAGGCCAGTACCTACAATATTCCAATATACATGCCTATACAAAGAGTTTATAGTTTTTGAGATAATTAACCATTTAAGTATTCTTTCGCATCTATGACCTTGACCTTTGAACCTATGACCTTCATTCATATATCAAAATGATTGTTGTGCAAATGCCTACAATATTCCAATATACATGCCTATACAAAAAGTTGATAGTTTTTGAGATAATTAACCATTTAAGTATTTGTTAAATTCTATGACCTTGACCTTTGAACCTATGACCTTCATTCATATATCAAAATGATCGTTACGCCAATACCTACAATATTCCAATATACATGCATATACAAAAAGTTGATAGTTTTTGAGATAATTAACCATTTAAGTATTTGTTTGCATCTATGACCTTGACCTTTGAACCTATGACCTTCATTCATATATCAAAATGATCGTTAGTCCAATACCTACAATATTCCAATATACATGCCTATACAAAAAGTTGATAGTTTTTGAGATAATTAACCATTTAAGTATTCGTTTGCATCTATGACCTTGACCTTTGAACCTATGACCTTCATTCATATATCAAAATGATCGTTAGGCCAATACCTAAAATATTCCAATATACATGCCTATACAAAAAGTTTATAGTTTTTGAGATAATTAATCATTTAAGTATTCGTTTGCATCTATGACCTTGACCTTTGAACCTATGACCTTCATTCATATATCAAACTGACCGTTGTGCAAATGCCTACAATTTTCCAATATATATGCCTATACAAAAAGTTTATAGTTTTTCAGATAATTAACCATTTAAATATTCATTCGCAGCTATGACCTTGACCTTTGAACCTATGACCTTCATTCATATATCAAAATGATCCTTAGGCCAATACCTACAATATTCCAATATACATGCCTATACAAGAAGTTTATAGTTTTTGAGATAATTAAACCTTTGAACCTATGACCTTCATTCATATATCAAAATGATCGTTAGGCCAATACCTACAATATTCCAATATACATGCCTATACCAAAAGTTTATAGTTTTCAAGATATATTGACAAATACATTAATTTTAGAGATTTTCCCCTTAAGTACCTTGCCATTTCCCCATTTTGGCCTCTACAGTTACGATTTGTGCAAATCTGAAACTAGGTGCCCTAAGTATGTTTTACATGAAATATCTAAGCTATATCTCTTGTAAGTTCAGAGGAGATGATTTTTAAAGATTTTCACAATTTCTCCCTTTATGGGGCCCCAAGGGTACATAATCCTTTTATTTGTGCAAATCTGAAAGGCCTTCACCTAGGCATCATAATCACTGAGTTTCATCAAATTTGGCTTGGTAGTTTTAGAGGAGATGATTAAAATGTACAAAGTTAACGCACGACGCACGACAGACGACGGACGGGGAACCATTGCAATAGCTCATCTGAGCTATCAGCTCAGGTGAGCTAAAAATCTCTAAAATAAGAGACGCACATATAAAATATAGACATAATCATTATGTTAAGTTAAAAGGTACAGCTTTCAGACAGTACGAGTTACAAGCTCCCAATATAACAATCATGTCTTAGCCAAGGTCTTCCTTAACTTAAATTTGGAAAATTTTGAAAATCTTTTTTTAAAACTAGGAATAAACAAAACTAAAAACAGATGTTATAAGCTTGTTTTAATATTCAAATCGACACCATAAATTCTCCAATATCTTAAGAATCAACAAAATTGTTAAGATTTAGTTAAGGAAAATCTTAGTTAGATTGTGAAACTGGGGCCTGATCATATAAAATATGTATCATGATAATAATCACACAAGATACATGTATATATCTTCTCTATTTTTTCTATAATTAACAAACCTGTGGTTCTACTGTCATAAGGTCCCAAAACAATACACGGCTGTCAGTCATTATTAATGCAAATGATTTCTCTGACACCGGATTTGTTGATATAGCTGACACTTTACTGTGACGTGTGACACGTAAGGCGTCAGACTGACATCGTAGATCGTACATTACATCCAGAGACATCTGTGGTGGAGAATCGTCTAACAAGTAAACAGAATACAAAATTACTCAAATGGAATGCCATTTTAAAAGTGCCCCTCAAACAAACCCCAACTAGGAAATCCCCATCCATGAACACGATCAAAATACAAACAGCTAATTGAACATCTACTGCGCCCAAAGACTATTCAGAAAACGACAGCACAAAGAGTAGCCGATACACAGGCGTGGGAAAAGTTGCCAAATGTTTTGTCAAGACAACTGTTTTACATCCAATTTATGCTGATGGTGATGTGTTAAAGGTGGTTACCAAATGATCTTGTTTTTTCAGAGGCACATTTGTCTTGCATCTAACTCTGGATGATGGAAGTACCGAATTCCCTTGTTTCTTCAGAAGCAGGTGTGGATAACACAATTCTTTTACATCTAACTCTGGCTGATGGTGGCAGTGTTGGGATGGGGAGGGGTAAGGGGTAGAGGTAGTGTCAAGAGTAGTTACCAAATGCTCCTGTTCCTTCAGAGGCAGGTGTAGATAAAACATTGGTCTTGCGTCTAACTCTGGCTGATATACTTCCATTTTCATGAAGACATAACATAGCATCTCTCTGTCTCAGAGGAAGTACCTAAACAAACTACTTGTAAACATAACAATGTTCGCAACAATATTACACAAGACAGTGTTAGAAATGTGTATCAACTTTATAATGGATGACTGGTACAATGTAATGAATCAATTATTGCAGGCTGTGTGGTCAAAACCTCTTACTTACAGATCACAGCGAAACGCCACTCACCACCTGGTATCGAATTTCAATCCGGCAGATCATAAAGTGAAGAAGTTTATCAGTTTGCATGCCAAATGGTGGTGGTGTTGCTCCAAGCTCTCAGGTTTCCTCCACCATCCGTGAAGTGACCAATATAAGTGAAATAATTTAGACTGGGTTTTAAACTTCAATGCTCAACTAATTAGTTACTAAGTATAAAAAGTCTCATATATTTTCAACACTAGAATGACATAAATTCCATGAAGACTTACATGTAGGATTACTGGATTAACCAGGATTATTGGGGTTGAATATTTCTGTCAGACTGGTTAAGACTTGAAATGTTTCAGACTGTAATATTAAACCCCTCTTATGAGGTTTTCCTATCCTACATGAATACTCCTAAAAAATCCATTATAATTCTTAGTCCAATCATGTGTAAATAAATGGAGTTTTACCTGTACAAATGGAGATCCAGATCTCTCCATGGATATAATTCCAACAGTTTGGTTAATCTCTAGATCCAGTAGAAGGATTTCTCTGGGATACACCAGTATAAGATGATGTCTACAAGCTCGGTGGTAGGATAGCTGAAGACACTCGTTTACTGATACCGAGTCTTCATCTGCATTCCTAGAGGAAGTTTAACATAAAATGTTATGGGGATAACTGAATGTACATACATGTATATATAATTTTATGAAAGTATTGGAGGTAAACACTGAAAACTCTGGGAAATATTAAGTAATGGGATTTACCATTGTAAAGTGTGTCAAGTTTAACCTGGCTGTTTGACCTCTAATTTGACCATTAGATTGACTTTGTGATTTAGGTAAGGCAGCATGTTTCTTTAACATAAACACATGGTGCCCAGTATTACTATCATCTTCCCGTATGTATAAACTTTACATTTACCCCTAAATTATACAATGGATATATTTGTTTGAATTATTCAAATTAAAGGTCAAACAACCAGGTCAAACTTGACACACTATACTACATGATACCATGTAATGTTTGTTTGGAACATGTATTCCACTGGATAATTACATGTATGTAGAACATAAAATGATGTTTAATCATAAGAATGACTATGTCATGTAAACATTTTTTCTAAACATTTTACACAAACCTTAAGGGGAAGCTATTATGTGGTAAACTGGCTAGCCTTATTTGCTGCTAATATTTATTATACATATTGGACAAAGGGAGATAGTTCATCTTTTACCAAAATGGAATACTGTAATCACTATTTTACAAGTTTCTTTAGTAGATCTTTATGGACATATTATTGGTAGGTACTTACTTTTTTGTTGGTCCTTCACCGACTAATATCTTACTCATCCGTTTGGCCAAATTTTTAGATGAAGATTTTTTGTCCAGTGAATTGTTAGATCCATCTGACTTGAGATTTGAAGCTGTAACAAAAATAATAAAATAAGAAAACTCTCATCATTTTATTTTAAGATGATACAGGTGACATAGTGGTCTAAAGCTCTGACATATAGACAGCAACTCTCACCGCCTTTCAATGTTGGGTGTGTAGAATGTATAACTCTGACACGAGCCGAGTCATTATTCACATTCTGAAGGTAGAGATACACATAAATGTGACATTATAAAACTAACTCTTCCATACTCTGTGAGGGCCCTGGTGGGTGTATAGTCTAAGGCATCAGTTAGGATCATAGCACCATTCACCATCTAGGTTCTTATCCTACAAGGGCAGATCTTAATGTGAGAAAGTTGATCTTTTTACTTTGCTAAGATCTGTGGTTTTCTCTGGATACTCCAGTTTCCTCCACCATCTCAAAACTGATCACCTCCATAAAAGTAAATGAATCTTGACTGGGCATTAAACAAAATTACTCCACTTGTCTGTACTTTGTAAAATAAATATTGATAATGATAAAGAAAATCCAGAAGGCAGTGCTTAATTGTTCTTACCTTGACTAGAAGGGCTGGATATGTAGAACTTTTTACCATTACTTGATGGTGTCTTTGTGATGGAGAAATCATCCACAAACAGGATACAGTCCTGTCCCAAAACTATTGTAAATATAAATAACAGTTAGGTTATTAAAATGAATTTTCATCAACATTTCAGAATTCAGATTGACAATGTAGGAAGTCCATGTAAGTATAACATATCATGTGCCACATAACTGAGGTCCATGGTGCCCTACATATAGTTACCAAACATTTCCTTTCTACAATCTTTTTATTTTTGCCAAATTAAGCCAAACAAAAAAAGAGGCATTTGGGCTCTTTTGCTCATCTAAAGGGCATCTCTACTACATATATCTCAACCAGTTTCTAACAATGAAAGTTCTTTTTATAAAAATAATTATCACATGATTGTATAGTTTTCTCTTATCAGGCCCACAGCCAAGAATTGTATAGATTAATAACTACTTGTTCTCTAAGGATGCTGCATCCAAAAAAAAGTATCCTAATTTGAGACTTCGCAGCTAATATTTGCGCAAATTAAAAACTACACACCATAATGTTGCTAGATATTTAGGATAGGTTTCTGTATGTTCATTAAAGGATTTCTTTAAATATTCATAGAGGTCACAATCTAACAATCTACTTACATGCAACATGTCTGGGGTTAAAAGGATCAAAAGAGAAGGAAATTAAAGATTCTGTATAGGACTTTTTCCAGAGTTTTGTTCCAGTGTCCGCGTTCCACAATATGAGTGAGTATGGTGGATGTAAGACAATCAACAAATCACGGGAAGCATCCTGTGTCACTAACCATTCCAAATCTGTAATGGAAGAATCAAATATCCAAGTCTATATGTAAACTGACTGACTGATTGAATGATGTATGTCCCAGTCAAGAATATTTCAGTTATATCAAGATATCACAAGCTATAGGTATAGTGGCAGAAATTTTTACCTTTCCTGTGTGCTAAAGGCAATGTGCAGGCAGGATTCTTCAACATGCCATGTGTGCCATGACATGGGGGGTCTGTTTTTAAGGTTTCTTCTGAAGGACTAAGTGAATTTGATTTGTAAATGCCAAGTGCTTTGCAAGATAACAGTCACTGCCTATTTTCAATCAAGTCTTGGTCAGACCCCAGCCGGGGTTGGTACTCATGACTTCCCACATACAAAGCAACCACTTTACCAACTGAGCTAACAGGTGGGCAATATATAAATACATGTATATGTAAATGGATACTAATATTAAGAACTAGTTGAAATATTACTATACATGATTGATTCAGTGTAAGTGATTAATCTTGGTTATAATCAGTTACCAGCATTTTACACGTTTATAAATAATTCATGATGGACATTCCACGGACATAATTATCTATTATTAAAAACATTATCAAATGTTTCTTTTGTGAAGCAAAAAAAAAAAAAAAAAGTAATTCTATCATTTTAAACAAAGAAAGCACCTCTGCAAATAAGTACTTGGTATTTTCTAGCTATTTGTTTAACTAATTCATGTACGGTATATGAATTTTTTGTTATATGGATAACAGTTCTTCTCACTGCCTAGTTCAAGTTCCACTCATAGACAGATCCTTGTGTAAGAATGTTTCAGTTTACTTGCTAAAGTTCTGTGGATTTCTCAAGTTTGCTGCACTATTCCAAGACCACCATGATAAAAGCAAAATAATCTTGAATGGCTAAACAAAACAAATTGATCCTGGATTGAACTCGGTAATAACAACTTACCTTGTATTGGTTTAGTTCCATCAGAAAATTCTGACTTGGCTTCTCCCGATGCAACATCCCATACAATAATTACACCATTTGTATCACCTGATGCTAGTCTTAAGTTGTATGGACTTCCTAAATCATGATAGTAATTTTCACGAGCCCATTTCACCTGAAATTTAACAAACCATTTTGTGAATCGAACAAAGGTTATTTATACATAGTATTAAAAATAGAAATACTAATACTGTTTATAGTTCATAAAATTTTTGTCATATTTTCAAATGTACTGTAGAAACCATTCTGTTTGTGACAGTGGAATAGTCTTTATATCCATAGAAAATCAAATAAATTTAAATAAAGATTGTTATTTTTCATTTACTTGTACCTAGTCGTAACAGGAAATCTGTATGCGCATCCGCAATTAGACCAAAATATATCTGCATAGGGTAAAACGTTGGTGCTATGGGGATTTAACATGTTGAAAAACCATGCAAATGGCGGATTCTGTTACGCATATGATGTAAAACATCACCAAGGACATCACTTCTGGTGTAAACTTCACCATTTTCACCATGTAAAATCCCCATAACGCCAACATTTTCCTTTCTACAGACATACTTTATAACAATCGCAGATGCGCATACAGATTTCCTGTTACGACTAGGTACAAGTAAGTGAAAAGTATCAATCTTTATTCAATTTTATTTTATTTTCTATGGATATGAAGAGTATTTCACTGTCACAAACAGAGTGGTTCCTACAGTAGGTGATATCTGAACACATTATATCTATGTCACTTTAAAACCATAACACTTTTTGTGCATTTTTAAAAAATTTATTCCGAGACATGAAATCTTAACAATAATTACTTCAATCTGTCATGCAATGGGGGCAGGGTATGGAGGGTCTTTGCTTGAATGATGTCATTGAGTAGTTCAAAGCATGCACATATGGATCACAGCTCTTTTCTCCACCTCAGGGTTCAAATTCAAATCCTGTTAGGACAAATTTTAGTTGAGAAAGTTGTCAGTATTTTTGTCAAAAGTTTTTGGTTTTCTACCATCTACTATTGCCTCTGTGAGTTGAAGTACAAAGCACATAAATACATATAATCACTGTCAGTGCCACATCAAATGGTCAAGTAACATGACCTACACTAGCGCTAGCAACACAAACTAAGATAATACTTGGAATTAAGTCCTGCACCTCTAGTCTGGTGAATTACAAGATAAGTTGATACTGGTAGATTGGAACGTGTTACTGGATCAGTAAAGAATATCAATAAGTCTCTAGGAATGTTGGTTTAATGTTGTAATCAAGCAAGTGACTCTTAATTTTACAAATAACTTTAAAAATAATTTCACAAAGGATAAACTTTATCGACATATTTGGCATTACATGTATATAACATATATATACCTACATATAGTAAAACATAAATTCTCGTCATCATAAAACAAATAGTTTTACCTATCTTGACAATATTTCTTTTTTTACCAACCTTGACAATATTTCTTTTTTTACCTACCTTGACAATATTTCTTTTTTTACCTACCTTGACAATATTTCTTTTTTTACCTACCTTGACAATATTTCTTTTTTTACCTACCTTGACCATATTTCTTTTTTTACCTACCTTGACAATATTTCTTTTTTACCTACCTTGACAATATTTCTTTTCTACCTAAATTGACAATATTTCTTTTTTTACCTACCTTGACAATATTTCTTTTTTTACCAACCTTGACAATATTTCTTTTTTTACCTACCTTGACAATATTTCTTTTTTTACCTACCTTGACAATATTTCTTTTTTTACCTACCTTGACAATATTTCTTTTTTACCTACCTTGACAATATTTCTTTTTTACCTACATTGACAATATTTCTTTTTTTACCAACCTTGACAATATTTCTTTTTTTACCTACTTTTTTTACCTACCTTGACAATATTTCTTTTCTACCTACATTGACAATATTTCTTTTTTACCTACATTGACAATATTTCTTTTTTACCTACCTTGACAATATTTCTTTTCTACCTACCTTGACCAATATTTCTTTTTTTACCTACCTTGACAATATTTCCTTTGTGTTTATTTAGGACTTGTATTGTCTGTAAAATAAAATGGATTTGAGTTACAGCATACCTATATACAGTAAAACCTGTTTTAAGAGGTCACTTATGGGACTGAACAAAAGTGGCTGCTTAAGACAGGTGGCCTTTAAAACCAGGTTGTGTTCCAGAAGACAAATTTATGAAGACGAACCAATTTGTTTAGATTTGTACATATTTATTTATCTATATCAATTTCTCATATATATATATATATATGATATGTTTGTCAACATAATAAATAATTTATGCAAAAAAGTCTGTGATTGTTTTTTGTTTAACGGATTTTACCAACATTGCTTCAACTTTATCAGAACTACTCATAACATCACTTAATAAATCCGACATGCCATGATGCATTGCAAAGAATTTTAATTCCTGAATTATATTTATGTGAATGAAAGATATTAATGCCGAAACTTTTATTAAAATAAAATTTAATCGCGTTTCTTTATTTGTTAATAAAGAAACGGTCACAAAGCGCGTAGTAGGTAATTTTCAACACCCCGCGTGGAACCTCTTTGATGACAAACCGTCACCCTTGACCGACACTCGTTATGGCTTCCATAATCAACACAGTTACGACCATGCATTATTTTTAAACAAACACACGTTTAAAGAAAGTTATAATGATTCGGACTGAGAAACAAAAGAAAAAGACACGCGGCACGCGACTCCTGAGAAACAAAAGAAAAAGACACGCGGCACGCGACTCCTTAAGTCCACAGGTATTTACTGATTACCGTAATAAACAATCACCTGATTATTAGATCTTACTGTTGTGGACAGGTAAACGCGTGGTAAGGACAATCAGTCACAAATTCACAATACACTTAGTGAAGTCAGGTAGAGTTTAAAAGACCGACAGACAGACTAGCGGTTTTTGTTTTAGGGTTAAAACTTTCCGTTTAGATGGTGTGTCCATTTTTGTCAACTGAATAAATGCGATATGTTTAATGTTCGTAAAATAAGACAAAGAAAAAGTGAATACTTCTCAGATAATTTTATTGTTTCAACATATAACAATATAAATCGACCCAACAAGTGCGATATGCCTGAGCAATCAGCTGAACATTATATTCTATCATAAACAACTTATCGTCACTAAGGAAACAAAATCATGTGACGACTGTCACGTGACATTATAAACGGACAAAATGGCCGTCTAAACCAGGCTCTTCTATGTGGCCGGTCACGAAATTAGTGGCCGCTGACCGCGTTACACAGGTGACCGCTTATTTCAGGTGAAATATATAGTAAAATGCATTGGGCGGGATGCAACCTGGCCGTTATCGGCAGGTGACCGTTAAATCCAGGTGACCGCTAAGGCAGTTTTTACTGTATATATATATATATATATATATATATATATATATATATATATATATATAATATATCAAAATCTTAAAAATAAGTTAAAATGTTTTCTAAAACATAACTGAATTTATTAGTTGTAAAACATGTTTCACTGTTGTGTATGGTTCTTCTTGTTACATATTAACTTGTTTTTAATACAAAAAATTACCTCATAGAAAGGATAAACTTTATCAACATCTTATAATTATATAATATATATATATATACCTACATATAGTAATACATAATTCAGTTAGATTTTGACATTACTAAGAGGTTTGGTGTTAATTTGTAGGATACTTATAAACATCAGAGATACAGACTTTCAGTGTTCATGAGGGCCATGTGGTCACTGAACCCTTATTTTGCCAAATGTCCACATTGTAAAGGCCTTAGGGAGCCATCTTTAACATTACATGAATGCACAAATATTGATATAATGGCGCTTTTTTTTGTAAAGTAATCTAGGGACATTTTAAAAAGGTTTTACTACATATACAATAAGACGCAGAATAGGTTTATTTTGTTTGTTGAAGAGTTAGTGTTAGACTAGAGATGTATGTTATATAGGTTCCCTGTAACATGGTAAGTTCTTCCATGATTAAATTGTATGATGCTGGGATAAGGTTGGTCTAATCATCAAATTTAACCCCCATTTTTAATCTTTGTCTTGTTACCCCTCCCCACTTAGCATGGCACTGATTAAGGTATAATGAACTGTATTATACTTTGTGCGACTGAAAGGCCATTAGGCTGACAGTACAGTTACCACAGGTCATCCCTGATACCAAGAGACAATGAGTTTAACTGTTCTAAAATCATCCATGACATAATTGTTTTATTACTTGTACCTAATCTGAAAATTATCATATTTTCCAACAATTTATTCAATTCCACATCAGTCACAGCTTCAAATAGATATTATTTATACTGTTGTCTGGTACGATTAGGGTTTGAAGAATGTTTATAAAAGAGTCTCCAAAAGGGCTATTCTTTTTGCATTCAGTTTGCAATTGAAACAGTTCATGAATAGCCTCTCTTGACTGGAATTACAAAATACTTTGCTATCATTGATACAGGAGATTAGGTAATAAAATCAAACATCTTGCTTACCTGTATTGTCTTGGGATCAATTATATTTATAAAATTATGGCAACCAAACGCTAAAAGTCCCTGCCATCCCCTGAAAGACAAAAAAGTCAATTCAATAAAAAATTAAACTCTTCAGAAACACTATAATTACCAAATCATTGTGGCAGTGTGTGCATTCATTGTATGTATTCTATATTTAGTCTTTATTGTTGTTTTGGAATTTTAAAAAAATTTTAGAAAATTTTTAGTAATATTTGTACTTGGAAAGCTAACCTTTATACTGTAGCAATTTTAGGGGAAAAATAACTGTGTGATGTATTTAGTACATCTGAATTAGTATGGCTATTAAAAGCATTTTAAAACATGAGTCAATATTGCTATTGTTTCTAATTATCACAGAAAATTGTTAGGCAGCTCATGGTTCCCACATTGACTTCATTCAAAACTCCAACAGAATTACATTTTTTGCGATGACATTCTAATGCACTTCAAAACAAGAATGTGGTTCTGTTCAGTAGTGTGGGAGGAATAGGCCAGATAAGAAAGAATATGATTAAACTTTCAAGAAACACAACTCTTTAGAAAGAAATATAAAATTCCCGGACATTTCCTTATTTATTTACCAAATTCCCTGACATTTTGAGAACTACCCTGACAATTCCGACCTTGAAAAAAATAAAAATTACCTGACTTTCCCCACAACATATGGGAACTTAAATACAACTGGAAACATGTCTAATATATTGTATAACTGATCCAGTGTATTATAATTAATTTTGAAGGGTGGTAACCAGTCGCAACGAGTTACACCTCTCAAAATTAATTGCGATACACAAGATCTGTTATACATTTAACTTGTATCACGCCCACTACTGTCAATCATACATAATTGACAGTTTCATGCAACCACATTATCAATTACAGGCAATTGGTGTCAAAAATTGTATCAATTGTTTGTTGTTTTTTTTTTCTAAAAAAGGAATAATCGATTTCAACAGGAAATTGGTGTCAAAATTTGTGTATGACTGTTTTCAAAATAGTTTTCTATTCAGTTGATGTCTAGAGGTCAAGCAGTGTAGTTTAAAAATGTCCACTATAGATTTTTTGGATATGGACTTTTTAATTAATGAAATAGATGACAGTACACTTTCTCAAGTTTGTGAAGAAATAGAGAAGCAACAGAGAAGCAACAAAGCAAAGTTTGAGGGATTGGAAAATCTTACAATAAATCAAATGATGGATAAGTATGATACTGAATTCGATGATATGGAATGTGAACAAGTTAATTTTGACTTGATGACAGCACAAGGAAAGATTGATTTGATGAACATTCCAAATGACAGTAATAATGTTCCTTTTGGACATGCAGTAACTGACGAAGAAATTAAAGAACTCTTAAATAAACAGAAAAACAAGAATACCAGAAAGAATACAAAATGGGCAGTAAAGGTGTTTGAAAACTGGAAAGAAGCAAGGTTAAAACAAATTGATATTCCTGAACTGACTCAAATGACAGCAGAACAAATGAAGTATTTCATGGGCAAGTTTGTCGTTGAAGCTAAAAGACAAGATGGAAAGCCTTATCTACCACGGTCGTTGTATATGATTGCATGTGGTGTATTACGACATTTACAGGATGAAAAAGTATAAAACAAGAATTTTCTGGACATTAAGAATTTAGAGTTTTCAGAATTAAGGAGCATTTTAGATGCCAAGATGAAAGAACTTTTAAGTCTGGTTATGGGACAAAAACAAAACAAGCTGAAGGTATTTTGCCAGAGGATGAAATTATGTTGTGTGATATATAAGGGGGTTTTTGGTGACAAATCTTCGGACGTCTTACGATGCACTGTATTTTTCTATTCATGCAAACTTTTTTGGATTAAGAGGCCATGATGAACATCATGATTTGCAGTGCGGCCAATTTTCCATTGGAACAGACAGTTGTAGAAAATACATACAATTTGATGGTAAAAACAACAAAACTTACAAGGGCGGACTGAAGCATTTGACTTTGTCGAATATTTTTACAAATTTATCTTATCTCCAGATTATTTTACTTATATCGAAACATAGCCATGTGTAATGAAACACTTAAACCTCATTTTTACCACTGCCATAGCTCAGTTGGTAGAGTGCTCGCTTCATAAGTGGGAGGTCATGGGTTCGAACCCCGATCATGTACCGTGTCCCGTTAGGCTTGGAACGATTAAGAACCCTGTTGTATAATGCCATAAGCGCAACACACAGGCAAAATATTTGTACGTTTGCCTATAGCTGGTGACATCTCGGTATAAGTGAAATATTCTTGACTGGGACGTCAAACACCATTGCTTAACTCATCTCTTAAACCTCATTTTAAACTGCTGGGACAGGTGTTTACAGTAAGCACTCTACCAGCTGAGCTATGTACATCAGTATTGCAGTGAAAATAAACCCTAAAGAATTGATATTTCGTAATTCTTTAAACATATAAAAATATGTTTTAAGATTTTATTAATTTATTCATTGTTTTACACATTTATTTACAGGTTTAAATCATTTTGCATTTTTATGAAACAAAGTACTTATATAATTTTTTCTTATCTTAAGGTCCTAGGTGTATTGCTGACTGTTTTGAAAAGGAAGCCGGGGGCATTTTTGTAGAAGTCCACTGGCAGGAAAAACCATTTGATTCGGTGAACAAGTTGTTGGCGTGAATAAACTTAAAAATATGATGAAAATAATTGCAGAGTTGGACTTATTGGACATTTCAGTAACCATAGTGGAAAGAGAACATGTGCAACACAGCTGTACATTGCTGGAGTAGATGAACAAGACATCATGGAAAGAACAGGTCATCGAACAGAAAAGGAGTGAGGAAATACAAACAATCAAATATGGAAATTCAGAAAAAAGTGTCTACTGTATTTGACACCCCCCCCCCCCCCAGACAAGCATTGGATGTAAACGTGAATCTGATGATTTATTGTATGATTCTGCTAATATTTGTGACAAAAAAAAAGCTGTGCTAGTGAATGTGTTGATAGTAATTCCGCATTAAGAGACATCACAATTGGTACGAAATTTGCAAATTGTCAAATTTCTTTTAATTTCAAAAATTACAAATTAAACATGAACATGTGATTAATGTTAAACTTTCTTTTTTGAATTACCTGTAAAATATTGACACATTTCATTTGTGGAATTATTCTGACCTGTGAATTATAATATTTGTGGAATTGATGTTATAACTTTTGAAACTTTGTGGCATTAATGTTGCCAACTTCTCATTACATTTGTGGAATGCTGCCATTGGTGTTTTATGTGTGGGATTTATGTATTTCATTATTTTGGATTTTGTGTTTCAGTGAATTTCCTCAAGAGGATATTTATGAATTCAAATTTATGTTGAAATAATTGTCTTGTATTGAAATGCTAATAGTTTGATGGCGTCATAACCATATAACTACCACAAAAATATCAGTGCTCTATATTCCCATTTTGGAAGTTATTGTATGGTTTTGATGGCATTAAGCTCTGCCTCTGAGCAGTGTATCACAATTATTGAACATCTCCTATCAAAGAGAAAAAAACAAGGTGTGATACAAGGGTTTAATGTTTAACCAAAAACAAACTGCTAGTCCATGTCCATATTTAATACAACCCAGAAGCAAAAGAAAAACTTTGGAACCGACAGGTTAGGTTAGACATGTGAACTTCCACCAGGGAAATGGTCAGTTTTAAAGTTTTTAATTTGCTTTGTGATTGTGATTTGGACATGGATTAGTATGTTTGTTTTTGATTTGAATGATGCAAATCCCTTAAAATTACTTCATTGCAAACAAACCCACTGGGATATATAATCACCATTATTATTATAAATGGATCCTAAATTAATATCTTTCACTTCATGTTTTAATTAATTGACGTATCACCGACCACACCTTTTATGTTCCGACACTGGCCGCCATCACGATAACAAAGCAGCGTCACGGCAACTAATGACATACTAGTGTCAGTGACGTCATTTAATAGCACAATTCAGGCCGAGTTTTTATTCTTTTTGTGTGTAATTCAAGCATGACAGGCCTTTGTCAGAACATTATGGGTGTTGCGGGTGATACGTCAATTATTTCAGGTTTGCCAATTAACGAGTGATTTTCCAGGTTTATTTTGCAGAAATATTGCTTGCATACACCGTTTCTTGGATGTATTCATTCCTTGCCGATTCGGATTTTAGTTTTGACCTAAATCACGACTAGTCTGTAATTTAGGGCATAACAGAAATGTCAACATTGATCGACTGGAGGGTGCTAGCGATGGGCTGTATTTAAACACTTATTACAGAAATTTTTGAACTTATACCGCATCAAATAATTAAAATACTTTAAACGAATATATTTACTGACATTTTAACATCTAAATATAGTTCATAAAGATTTATCAGACATTTTCGTCTGAAGCAGTATAAGGAAACCCTTTGCCAGGCAAGGAGAAGTTAGATGGGGCTACGCTGCTTTACTAGACTTTAGATTGCTAGATTTTCCACTTGATTTAAATTGATTTATATATTATTAGACAAAATAAACAAAAAAATATCTGAAAGTGGTGCAAAATATGAATTTGGTCGCTTGAAATCTCGCACCTGATCACGACATGCAGCTGAGTGTTCACCGAAATTCAGTGAATAAAATGAGTTTATAATCTTTTTTTTTGAATTGCCTACATCATTTTTACAACACTTAAAAGATTTACAAATGATATTTTTAGACGAGAAATTGTCATTTTTAATTTACCACTGAAAATGATGCCATGTAGCGATTCACCTCATTGTTTACAATCGAAGCGGCAAAAAAGTGCCCTATATTAAGTCACGTGGTAATGAAAGTCACGTGACACTTCGTCCGGAACTTTGTATCTCGGAAACAGCGTAACTTTGTATCTCGGAAACAGCGTATTGGATATAACATGGAATAAAATTGACAACAACATAATTAGAGTGGTATATATAGTTATCATGTCTCAGTCAAGATTTTTTCTTTTATACCGAGAGTGTCAGTTCTGGGATGGTGAAGGAAGCCAGAGTAACCGGAGAAAACCGCTAACCTTTGACAAGCGAACCAAACTTTGACAAACTTCCTCACAGTTAAGATACAGCGCGACGTTTTGGACCACTCGGTCACCGAGCATCAATATCATTCAAGGTTTTATACCAGTGTGTCTCATGACAGCCTGACAGTTATGTACAGTAGGTCGAGAGATGTGGTTGTTTTCTTGACGTTCACGGCTCTATTCATCAAGAGAAGCTTACCAATCACATGCACCCTTATTTTGTGCATTCAATGTCCCAGTCACTATTTTGGGACACAGTCTCATTTTACAGCAAACTTAGCTAATTATTAGGCAATTTAAGGTTTTCACTCATGTTGTTGCCGGAAGTAACACTTCATCTAACCGATAAATATAAAAAATACTTTTCACTCATTTTATAAAGAAGAATTATATGAAGTGTATGTAATTACTTTATATTTTTATTAAACATAGATTAAACAAAAATATTGGTTTTGTTTTTATTTGAAAATAGTTGTTAATATTTCATTTTATCGGTTATGTCGTTATGAGACTCCTCGGATTTTATCCTTTTTCTCTCGGACTCCTCGGGTTACTGTCCACGTTGTTATCAAGTTTGACATTTCTCACGAGGATTTCATTGCAGTATTTACTACGATGTCCTTCTAATGAAGCAGGTATGGTAAACATCATTAAATGAAAAAATTGGTTAACAATGTGTATGATTGACTACATAAATTATAATGATAAACCTCACTGTAGGAGGGTATTAATTACTCTGATAGACCCAGGAATCGTGTTATGCATGGCTAGTTTGCAAAGACTGAATGTAAATCATGTTTTGTATCAGACTCATCTTCATGGAGGACATGGACAGGAGAGGGTATAAAATGTGTAGGCGGGCTGGCAAAATCTTACAACCTAATTTTCAATGTTCTATATTTCAATAAATATCTGCTTGATTTTTATAATATTTTCACATGATATCCGGCATTACCTCAATTTTTGTACAGCGTGAACAAAGTGAATGCGTACATTGGTATCGCTTTCTTCCAAGATATCGAGCTTCTTTGCTATGAAATAATAAGATATGAGTACACCTGGAAATAGTGCGCCTGGTAAATGAGCGTGAAAGAAGTATATCTGTTTTATCGTGAGATATGTATTCTGAGGCGGGTAATGCATTTGGTTACATATGCACATTTGGAATAAATTTTCGGAATACATTTCAGAATCTAGTAAAATATTGCGACGGGGTGCATCTAATAATTTCTGCAATTTGGCGAACTGATCTCATGTTTACAATAAAAAGTAGTTCGAGAAGTTTGCGTCCTAAGATGTAAAATATCATAACTTTTTTAAGAAATGAACAGCAACGGCAAGTTGTTTAATTAATTCTTCGTGAAATCTACGGAAATTTAAATTTATTTTGAAGGTTATGATAACGTATTTTGATGTTGAGGCAATTGTGTCATATTTTAAAATGTTTATCGATTAGATTTTACTTTCGTGAAAGGGAGATAATTCGTACAGTGTTGTATGCAAATTTTTAATACAGTCGTTTTACCAGTTCCGAACAGGGTTTCATATAAGCGCTGCTGCAGACGTCATCCACAAGCAGAGGAAATAAAATTTATGTGGTGTTATAATACAAATGTTTACTGATTCCAAAATATCGACACCTGTCCTCAAAAACACGTGGTAGTATGTTTTCTTGAAAAAAGCATTTCCGTGATCACGATTTGTTTACATCGTTAAACTAGGTCACCAACAATCTGTCGTACATTTAGGAAGCGGTTGAAGAATCGAAACAGCAAATTGAGAAAGTTATTTTGCGATTCCTATAATTGAACGGGATTGAATTTTTAGATTATTCGGTAGTAAAAATTCGGAACTGGTAAAACAACTAAATGATCCAGTTATGCATACAACCGCTAGAATGTACCCCTCATAGCGACGGTAGGATCTGCAAAACTCTACTTTCTCTCTATCCGAAATGACAAAACGATCGGGTACAACTTTTTTAAATTTTAATTACCGATTGTCTTTTTCATATATTTATGAAAATAATTTTTTCTACCATTTAATTTAGCAATACATGGTTTGGTACATAAAAATTTGTTTCTTTTTCCAAAAAAAAAAAAAAAAAAAAAAAACATCCGTCGGACTATATGCATAGATCTGTTTATGATTTTAAAAAATATTTAATATTTTTGAAGTTATTAAAAAAAACATGGGCTACACTTTTTCCAATCGGTCAAAATTCATCCGAGACAGGATGACAAAATCTTACAACCCAATTTTCATTGATCTATATTTCAATAAATATTTATTGGATATTTATAATATTTTCACATAATATCCGGCATTACCTCAATTTTTAAAATATATTTTTGAATTTCAAAAATATTTAATATTTTTGAAGTTATTAAAAAAAACATGGGCTACACTTTTTCCAATCGGTCAAAATTCATGCGAGGTAGGACGAGTGAGCTTTGAAGATTGATCGATATCTCTACATAATTATGCTTGCCTATTAAAATTTACAACAAATACGCGGATATATATCTATAATAATTTAAAGGGTATTTTCTATAATGCAGTGTTTTCTTTTTATAATCGATTGTTTGTGACAGTTTATTGTTCTTAAATTGCGATAAGTACGCCGCCATCTTTGATCAAGGGAGATAAACACATTGGTATAATGAGAACGCTTGGCCATGATTTAAAAATCATGTTTCCAGATCCCACGACGAGGACGTGGTTCTCAAGGGATCCACATTTATTTGATTAGATACCCATCTCATTTATTTATAGATTTATATTATTTAAATTTTGAATGAATATCTAATATAGCAAAAATGTTTAATTTATTTTAATTAATTTAGTTAGCAGAAGTAAAACATACATCTGATTTTACTAATTTTTGGGTTTACTAAATGGACTTATGACAA
This sequence comes from Anadara kagoshimensis, assembly GCA_021292105.1. Taxonomy (NCBI): domain Eukaryota; kingdom Metazoa; phylum Mollusca; class Bivalvia; order Arcoida; family Arcidae; genus Anadara; species Anadara kagoshimensis. The sequence continues at coordinate 10,439,948 of CM037857.1, forward strand.
CTTGAGAATTTAGTACTAATCAGCTGGTATAGACACAATCGTCAATGTGCCGCTCCAACCCAGAGCCACCAAAGGATTGTACTACATTATCCACAATAAATAAAATAAAAACAACAAAAAGGAAAGCTGTTGTATACACTTTATTACATAATTTATATACAATACACTGTTTAAAAATGGTCAAAGTTAGAAAAAATACAGAAAATTTGGTGTTGGCAATAATCAGCTGGTATTAACACTGTGTGCCGCTCCAACTCAGAGCCACCAAAGGATCAGCCAACACCAAGACAAAAAAAATTCATAATTAGCACTAAATTGGCCACAATTAATGAAATGATAACAACAATAACGAAAGCTTTTGTATACTTTATTACATAATTCATATGCAATACACTGTTTAAAATTGTCAAAGTCAGAAAAATACAGAAAATTTGGTGTTGGCAATAATCAGCTGGTATTAACACTGTGTGCCGCTCCAACTCAGAGCCACCAAAGGATCATGCCAACACCAAGAAAACTTATTCAAAATTGGCACTAACTCTTTAAAATTTGCAAAAATCGCATTGAAAAAGGAAACTGTCACGGAAATCATCATCCAGATCTACACATGAGTAATGGAACCAGTTGTTGCAATTTTCACAGGAAATCATATTTTCGTAACTATTAGTTAAAGGGCATTTTTTACAATCCATCAAAATACTTAAAACCATATTGTCCTTAACTTTTTTAGCCAAATTACTAAGTTTTTTCTTAGGAAAGACCTCAAACATTTGTTTTTTAAACATTTAAGCAGATGTGATCTCATTTCATATGTGTCAAAGTTAGTTGTGGTATCGATAACGCCCTTAAAACAGAATTCAACCAAATTTGCAATTGCGAATACACCACAATCAACACTGTTGTCTTGTTGTTGAATATAGGGGATATTGATATCTATCAGATTTATATTTTTACCATAGGCGGATGATAATTGGATTTCTAGAGATGTTGGCAGTTCTTTAGTTTTTTCTATTAGAGAAACTAAACTATCCAATAAATAAATTTGGTGTGAATTGTCCTGTACTGAAGTTACCCAATGTCCCTTTCCAGTGAAATGTATTTGGGCCGAGGGGGTTTTAGCAGGAATCATAGGATTTGTATAAAACCATTTATTATTCTCTTTTATCGGAACGTAGCCAGTAAATCTCATGCCATTTATGTCTGGAAATTGTTTTTTCAATATTTCTTGAGAAAAGTTAATAACGTTTCCACAAAGAGATTTGTCATGTATTATACTGTTTTTATCAAAAAATGTAACATAAGTTTTGTCTTCTAAAATAAGCCATGTACGTCCCTGTTTTTGCTGATCTGTAAGTTTAGTTAATTCTTTATTTTCGTTTTTCAAATCATTTGGGGTTTCAGATGAGTTAATTACATCGTCTCGTATAACTATTAATTCCTCAGATACACATGTAGAAGGTTTTGAAGTTTTAGGTTTTTTAGGAAGTGACAATCTTCTTCTTTTAGTCTGTAATTCTGTTAATTTTTCAGAATTTTGGGGTTTTTGGTCGTTTGTAACGTTATCATTATCATTTAAGGAAATTTTTCTTTTTAGGAAAGTTCAATTTATTCTTTTTTTTTGGCAGATTTATGTACTTTGGATAACTCAGTTTTATGGACCTTGTTTTTTAAAATCGACTTCGGGGTTTTCTTAATACTTCATCTATTTTAATATCCATGTTAATTTTACATTGAGGTGTTGAAGTTTCTACTGGTCTAGAATAATCAAAATGGATAGTACTATCCATATTAACATTAGGACACTTGTTCATTGTCATGAAAATTAGAATCGGGGGCTGCGTTTACTGTGGCGTTCAATTGATCCATTTTATCAATAGGTCTAGGTATCTTTTTGCCCGCTTTCTTATCTAAACGTTTTCTACTGTTTCTTCTAAGTTTCGTTAAATTGAATTCCCTGTTTATTTCACTATCTTCTAATCCAATGCTGATCTTAACTGCCAAAATATGATAACAAGTCCCAGTTGATGGACACTGGCATTTTTCTTTTGGGTAAATTTCAACCGCATATTTATCGTTTTTTGATCCTTCAACCATAAACGCCTTTGCCTCGGAAACATGATGGACCCGTTTCTGTTTCACAGCCAGTATAGCGAGTGATTTTTGACTTGCTCCTTTTTGTACTATCTCGTCATCTAATCTAGTTGCATTTTCAGGGATATTGTCAGAAATATCTTGATACAAATCATGTTGTATTGGCTGTTGTTGTTCTGGTTTTCCTGAATATTCATTTTTCCCTTGACAAGTTCTATTATATCGTCAGGAGAGCAAATGTCATTGGGCATCTTAATGTCTCTAGGATCAAGACCCGCCGATCGATGGATAGGTTTAAGTTTGAATTCACCTACACCAGAAAGGCCTCTCAAAATTTCACAATAGAAAAAATTCTGTAGATAATAAAAAGATAATACGATACTATCTAGCGGGACTTCTTTCCACTTGGTCAATCGTTTCATCAATGCATGCATACTTTCCGAAATGTTATTTGTTATACCAGAATATGGATCATAGATATCTAAATTCTCTAAAATCCAACGACCAGAATGTTCTATGATACTTTTTTTAAGATGATTTTCGAAATACTCAATCATAGACTGACTCCATTTATGTGATAGTTGTTCAAATAATAATTCAAATTCATCCTCTGAGCTCGAGTGAAGTAGAGATCTTACATTGTCCATGTAAACGGTTATGTCATCTGATGTAGCGCCATGGCCTTTAACCATCGTTTCAAATCCTGAAGAATATGGTTCCAGCAATAAATAATTTTTGCGTTTGGTAAACTGACTGATATTGCATTAGTGATGCTTTGCTCCCTATCGGTAACAACAATTGATTCCTTCTTAGTAAGATTTGGAACTAGTTTCTTAATTTTCTGCCAAAAAAACTCATGTACATCTACTGATTTCCTGTCGTGAATGAAAAAGCAGCCGGTATTATTCTATTACCTTTGAATAAGACGTGCCTAAAAACAAGGGTAGATACGAAAAAATCGTCCATAAGAAAAGTTGTGTCATATGACATATATAGTGTTTCGTCGGATTTAACCGCTAGAAGCTTATTCAGTTCCGTTAAAAGTTCTGACGATGCTACAATACATCTCAATTCTGGGACTATGGCCAAATCATGGATATATTTGTCTAAATGGTAGTGTAGCTCAACGGTACTATAAATTTCATCACGACTCAGTTTCCTTCTTTGGCGTTCATTGCTTTGTTGGTTCTTAATTTGCCTTATGTTACGCGGATTTAAAACTCCTTGATATTCTCCACTAACTTTGTTTTGGGTAACCATTTCTTTATATATTTCTGAAGGTTGTTTCTCAATACTTGTTATACGGATTTGTTGATTGACAGATGGAAGTGTTCTAATAAAATTATCACTCTGGGATATTCGTGCATTGCCATGTGCTCTTGGTATAAAAAGAGTCTCGTCTCCAGTGTAATGAACCAATACCAAATTTTCATGGGGGTTTATATAGATTCTGCGCTGAAAATTTCGATCGCCAATGTTATCATCAGAATCTCTCATAAGCCAATATTGTCGACTGTTGATAATTGGAATTTTTGCACGTTTGGGGTACTTATAAGATCCTTTATTTCGCCAAAAATATCCATCAGCTGTCCAATCCTTTTGTTTAGTTGCATCAGTATTACGATAAACATAATATTCACACGATTTGGGATATCTAGGGGGAATAGTTGAAATTTTTTCAGAATTGACATTTAAAAATATTTTTTCAACATCTGTGACTGGCAAAGGAACCCCCCCCCCCCCCACCTGTTTGAATCTCACTCAAAATCACTCGCTGACTCTTATGCACACCGTGGACATTAGTAATATCACCCTCACTTATACCAATATCCCCCCGTGGGCCCACTGATTGAACTATTGTACCCCTGTCACTGGCTAGCCTTTGACGAATGTCCTTTACGACTACCTCAATGTCTTCTACAACAAATGTTGTACCCATTCTACTGAGGTGCAATCCATCTTGACTGAGTAGATGCCTCTGAATTGCAAACTCTTTAACAAAGTCTCGATGTGCAACATAATGAAGTTTTGGTAGGGACGACACAATGTCTCTAATAGCCACATTTACACTATAAGCAAGGGTATTCACATACCTGATAAAACCTGGTTTCTTCTTTGCACCCGGGAAATTACTATCGGCTCTTGGCAATATACCGCTTACAACAATATGCGCCATAGAGTTAACTGACCAGATTTTTTCAGTCAAATCTTGCATTTTGTTGAGAATCTGTTCCAGAAAGTCACACCATAGATTGTTGGCTCCAACGTGAAGTACGATGATCGGATAATTTGACACTTGACCTTTAATATCATCCCACATTTCTTCAATTCTATAGCCAGGTCTAGAAATTACATGGGCATCACCAATACTTAATCTTGTGTTGAAATATTAGCCTGGGAATGGCCGGCAATCAAAACGGGAAAAACCATCGTGTAATAGTAAGCACTATGACAAAAACGCAAAAAAATGAGCACTAGTTAAGACGTGATCAGATCACTGGTTCACTATAAAGTGTGAATTGAAATTGCATTGGCATTCATTTTATAAGTTTTTTTTTTATCAGACCAAGCCACACTTACTATTAGGAATGGGCCTGACCCAAAAGGGGCGGTGTCTAACATTATCCATAGTAAGCTTAGTACCGGTTATAGTCAAAGGGGTTCTCTATAAACACATTGAATTTTTCATTGACGTTAAGAATCAAAGAAATTCCATTCCCACCGATTTATTTTTCGGCAAAATCCGTTGACGCTTGTGTTTATCTAGAACCGCAATGAAAGAAATCATTAGATATACATTATTTAATATATCATTTTAACGAATAAATCATGAAATAAATAAATAAATAAATAAATAAATAAATAAATAAATAAAAAATAAATATATGATTGAATATTTGCTTATATATCTTAATTTTATTATTTGTGTAATAAATAAATAAATAAATAAATAAATAAATAAATAAATAAACATATGATTGAATATTTGCTTATATATCTTAATTTTATTATTTGTGTAATAAATAAATAAATAAATAAATAAACAAAGAAACATTGTTGAATATTTGCATATAAATAATTTTTATTACTAGCTGCTTTTACTGCACAAGAGGTTCACCATTACACAGGAGGGATTTACAGAAAAATAACTTATGGCGTCATACTTATCGCAATTATAGAACAATAAACGGTCACAAACAATTGGTTATAAAAAGAAAACCACTGCATTATAGGAAATACCCTTTAAAATTATTATAGATATATATCCACCGCATATTTGTTGTAAATTTTAAAAGGCAAGCATAATTATGTGGAGAGATATCGATCAATCTTCAAAACTCACTCGTCCTACCTCGCATGAATTTTGACCGATTAGAAAAAGTGTAGCCCATGTTTTTTTAATAACTTCAAAAATATTAAATATTTTTTGAAATTCAAAAATATATTTTAAAAATTGAGGTAATGCCGGATATTATGTGAAAATATTATAAATATCCAATAAATATTTATTGAAATATAGATCAATGAAAATTGGGTTGTAAGATTTTGTCATCCTGTCTCGGATGAATTTTGACCGATTGGAAAAAGTGTAGCCCATATTTTTTTTAATAACTTCAAAAATATTAAATATTTTTTAAAATCATAAACATATTTTAAAAATTGAGGTAATGCCGGATATCATGTGAAAATATTAAAAATCAAGCAGATATTATTGAAATATAGAACATTGAAAATTAGGTTGTAAGATTTTGCCAGCCGCCTACACATTTTATACCCTCTCCATGGACAGCCTCCAAGCTTTTACTTTTCTAATGAAGTGTACACAGGGGCCATTTCTGAGTACTTATCAGAACACTGTCACGCTTGTCACTTGATTTTTGCCAGTCGCGCAGATCACCAGGCTTCTGTCAGTCATGCAGATCACGTTACATCATTTATCTCGAAAACGACCTGTTAAGGGTTCATATTTTTTCCCATATTTTGTAGTATTTTAAACGAGCTTTCTAAAACACCCAACAAATTGGACCTAATTTATATGTAGGGTTCCAAAAAATCTATTCAAACTTGAGGAATTTGGAATTTTTTTAAACTTTTTTTATTTTTTGAATGTTTTTTCCCGAAATGTAGGGGGCACCACGAGTACTGTAATACACATATGCAAAATAAATCTTAGAGATATAGCTGTAAATATAAAAAAGAAATGGATAGTCTAACTTCAATAATGAAACTGTAATAAACTACGGAACTTGAGGTACAGGTTTTTCATGTGAAAGCAAGATGGAAACTGTTGTATGAGTCCTCAGTATGTGACCTCGAACCAAGGCCATATTGGAAAGGTCAAGGTTGCAGAAAAACATAAAATGTTGGGGATGGGGGGTATTGGGTTCTCAAGAGACAGTGCTAGTTTCCTTTGATCCTGATACATTTAGTTAGTCTGAGTGTGACCTTTGAAAGCAATATTCTGACTGTATTGAGTCCATTTGTTTGAGATATCTGGGACTGTGGGACATTTGGCATAAAACAGTAAAATGTATGTAGTAGTGCTTGGGTATCTTGGTTAGTAGAGGACTTGCCTATAGCATGAGGTAGCCCGCCTCGAGTTCAAGGTCAACTATCATTTTCTTCTCTTTTCTGTTAAAAACCTTAGTTAAGACTTGTAGAATACACAGTATACCTTCTAAGACAACCATCTTTATATATAAGGCCTGCCAGTGCATGAAAGACCAATATTGTCAAGTTCTATTGTCAGATTGCAACTCTATAAAAATGTCACTCAGTGTTTATAAAATATAAATCTCTAGATTTTCCTTTGATGGTCTTTATATACAGGTTTTACTGTACAAGTATTGTTTTTTTTTGTTTCAGAGCAGCTAGCTGGTGATTACCTGTAGATGGGAAGTTAACCCGAGCACAGATTTGGAACAATGAGAGGTCACTCTGGTATATTGATATCAGAAATTCTTGTTAGATTTATACTTGCTGTTGCATTTTAGTAAGTTAGAGTATACTTAGTGAAAGAAAAATTATAAATTTCAAGAAATAATGCAACACAATGTGGCACATGTAAAATTCAGAATGAAGGGCCGATCATGAGCAATGTCATGTCAAAATGAGAAAAATATAGTCAGTCATATGGTAACTCTAAGAAAAGACAAGACATGTATGCGGCAGGGGTTCAAAATTATGATAAGTTATGGAAGGTCCAGTTCCACATAAAGTTTTGAAAGTCCAATATCAAGTTTGAAAGATATATGTGCAGTTATCGTATGTTAAGGGTAATCTAAGTAGGAAAATTCAAGTGATATGAACTATCACGCCTGGTACACACATTTTTAAAAGGAAAACAAATCATAGAAAACCTTCACCGTTAATTGTCGAGTTTTCAAAAAACCTCGTATTTCTTTAACAAACTCTGGCCCCTTTGCACTGCTCTATGATGTTGACTATCTTAATATCTTTTCATTTTTTAAAATTAATTCGTTATAAAAGGTGTAAGCTTTTTTCCCCAACACATGTATTTTTGCACAATTTTCTTTAAAAAATGCAACAAATATTTTATAAACTCTTAAATTATCAATTCCTACTTTATTTTTATTTATTAATCTTCACACTTGTGTAGGTAATTTCATAATTATACCCCTCTTTCATGCTTTTCAACCAAATAGTTTTCACTTGAATTTTCCTACTTATATTACCCTTAACAAATAGATTATCCTGATAAAAAACGACAGGTCCATAGGGCTTTTACAGTTTAAATTTCAAGGGTCCCAACCGAACCAGGGAATTTTGAACCCCTGTATGAGTTATTAATAATTTTTTGTGTGAATATTTTAGCTTTTTAACATTTTTAGTAAGCATATAAGGTTAGTTGTTACAGTACCATTCCAGAACTAGACACCTGGATATAATTATTCTAATCCATTTCACTTTGGGAAAGCGGAAGAAATGGAAATGCTGAGGGCAAACCACAAACTTTCTGTAAGTAAATTGACAATTTGTTATTGATTACATGTATTAGCACAGTGTATTCCTTTTAACATGTTCATTTTCTTTGATAATTCCAGCATAACAGATGATGCTGTTCCGTTTTATAGGAAAATCCATCCAGAGGAATACTGGTTATATGCTAATCCTACTGGCAAGGAATACTATTCTGCCAATCTTATGTGGGTAAGAAACCTTTACAGTTAAACCTGTTTAGCTATCTACTGTTATGAATTCATTGAAAAATTCCCCTTCTGAACAATCTTAGATTGAACACTGAATATTTTTTCCAACTGGTATTTTTTGCCCACTGGTAAAACATTTTTTTCTGAAAGCCTGCTAACTGGCACCTAATTAATTGAAAACTAATGCTAAGTTCAAATTTGTGCCAGTTCACATGTTTGTGGCCTTTTGGGATTCTGAATTTGGGTCGCTAAATTAATGTCAACCAAACAAGTTCAGGCAACATATAGTATTTACTCCATTTATACCCTAACATTTGTCTGCCACTTTTCTCAAAAACTATTTAACAGATCTTTATGCAACTTTACAGAAACAATCTTTGGATATCTTAGAATAGACATGTTATTTGTATTTGACCATTTTGGTTGCGAAAATGTGGATTTCCAAGTTGAGCTTCATTTTGGGGACACATTTGAAATGGCATCCTGTTTCAGTTATAACTTGTTTGTAAATACATTTATTATGTTCTAATAGAAAACATTAGAATTTAATCCTGCACTGATTAAAATTTCAAACAAATATACACAGCCTTGGGAAATCTTATCCCATAAAGTCAAACATTAGCCATCATAACTAGGGTTTTCTATGCAGCCATCATTACACAGTGACCACTTATTCTAGGTTAGTTATAAGTACCCAGTAGCCAAATTTCTGAACATTAATTTGTGAAAATATAATCCATTTTAAAGAGCTTTTTCACTAATCTGCAAAAATAGGTTGATTTTTGAAAGAATTTCTCAGAAATTGTAGCCAGTGACTATTTTGGCTACCAGGAATGGACACATAGTTATATCTGGTGAAATAGTTAATAAAATTCATGGGGTTGGTTGGCTGTCATGTTGGTGCCTGTTAAAGCCAGGTGGTGGCAAAGGCAAAGATTTTTACACTTTATTGGGCTTTATGAATAGGGTGTTTAAGCCTTGTCATGTGACCAACATTTCTGGGTACTGGAACAATCAATAGATTAGAAACCCAATTAAATGATGTTACGGAACAATTTAATTAAGTGAAGGTGACATGTATTCTCTGACAACAAATTTCAGGTAACATGTTCATTTCTTGGTAAAAAAATTTAAGACAACTTGTTGCCCAGTTAAGTGTAATGTATGTGTTCAACATAGAAAAAACCTTGTTTTGAATTAAAAAGTTGAAAACAAAAAGAAAATAAGTTTAGTAATTACTGGCAGATAGATTTATGAGATTTATGAGATTTAAGCAGTGGTACAGTTTTGACAAATTTAGGATAGTAGGGACTACCGGTACTCTGAAGTTACCCCATCTAATACTAGTAGTACTAGTAGTACATGTACAACCACCGAACCAACTTATCTTAAGTTTTGTAAGCTATGGAATATCATAATCCTAGGATATAGTTAGGATAATTTTGAAGAAAAGGGTTGGGAAAACCTAGGACATGCTAACTTCCTTATTTTCACAGGTTACATACATGTACTATACATGATCATATATATCATTATAATAGTACACTTATTTTGTACCTGTATGTGGTTTATGTATTGTTTCAGTTTACCGTGTTCAGTCTACCAGCCATTGTTGTTGGGATATTTTTGATATTATATCATGATTATGCTGATGCTAAACAAGCTGCTCTAGGTAAGTAAAGTTGATATTTTGTTTATTTTATAGTGTATATATATATATATTCATATTTTATAACAACTGTATAAAAATTGTGTAAGAAAATAAGAGAGAGAGAGATATGAAATGACTTTTTTAATTAAATGATATTTGGAGATATTATTCATGTAAAGAAATGTCAGGGTTTAAAATCACTACATTGAATACCTGATTCTTACAGTATTTTAAACTTTGAAAGGTAAAAGTTTTGACTCGTACAAAACAGTTCTGTTGTGTGTTACATTTCAATTGCATAAGAGTGTCATCTTGTTGTTAAAGTTCTAAAACATGTTGAACAAGTGGCCAGTGTCTCAAACATTAATGTTAACTTAAAAATGTCCTTTATAATTTTTGTCTATACACATTTCTGTAGATTTGTTGCTGTAAGAATTTTAACTGTTATTTTACCTTTTGGTTACAGGTGTTGTGTTCTCTATATATCTTACTGGTACAGTAACCAACATTATCAAACTGGGTGTTGGCAGGTATGTATCTGGAGATTTTGTTTGTCAGTGATGTTAGGCTTTCAGCACTTTCAGTGCTTTGATTTGTAACATTGTAGGCGTTTTACATTTTAGACACATCAATAGTTAATGTTTTTATCCCCGCCTTTCCAAGAAAGAGGGGGATATTAATTAATGATAAAATTGGACAAAAAACTAACATACATGTACATGTTTAGTATATGAGAAAAAAATCAGTCACCAGGGTACCACCTGTTGTTAAGATGTTTGAATCTTAACCCTCTGTGACTATGTCTGATACATGTGTTTTCAAGTCTTGCGTAATGGACGGTCATAGATTAATAGAACCTTGGACCACTTCTGGGTTTTAACAGAATACGAAGGAGGATGTCCCATTTATTTCCTATGCAAGCTGTAGTTTAACCTCACATATTATATAAATGAGACACCTGGGTATTCAGAAAAATCATCCCAGATGTGGTTTAGTATTATTTTTTACATCTATTTACAATACTGATTGTTAACTTCAGTAATTTGAATTTTTGTATAAAACTGGCAAAATAAATAAATAGAGGAGGAATATATCAATTTTTAGCTCACCTGACCGAAGGTCATGTGAGCTTATGGCATAGCGCAGCGTGTGTATGTGCGTGTGTGCGTGTGTGCGTCGTTAACACCTATTTTCGACTTCTCCTCTGAAACTACTGGACAGTTTTTAATGAAACTTTGTCAGAAGTATATATGGGCCGGTGCAATTCAGATTTGTTCGTGGCGTTGCCATGGCTACCATAACTAGGTCAAGGTGACCTAGGGGTGCAAAAATCTTAAAAAATCTTCTTCTCCGAAAGTACTGATTGGAGAAAAAATCTGATGTGATATTTGGCTTCTCTAGGGTCTTAAGCCTATAGTTTGTTCATTTTGTAAAAATCGGATAAAAAATAGGTTACGCGTTTTTGCGTTTAATTTTGAAAAAATCGTAAAATAGCTTCAAATTGTTATAACTTGACTATTTGACCAGATAATGACATGAGGTTTTCAGTTTTGACATCTTCTTGTTAGTATCTTCAAAATGAGGTCAAGGTCAATTGTGAAGGTCGTGACCTAATATTTTTTACCTCTGATTATAATTATTATCTCGAAAACTATAAACTTTTTGTATAGGCATGTATATTAGAATGTTGTAGGTATTGATACAACGATCATTTTGATGTATAGAAAAAGGTCATGGGTTCAAAGGTCAAGGTCACAGATGTGAAACAATACCGAAATGGTTAATTATCTTGAAAACTATAAACTTTTTGTATAGGCATGTATATTAGAATGTTGTAGGTATTGATACAACGATCATTTTGATGTATAGAAAAAGGTCATGGGTTCAAAGGTCAAGGTCACAGATGCGAAACAATACCGAAATTGTTAATTATCTCGAAAACTATAAACTTTTTGTATAGGCATGTATATTAGAATGTTGTAGGTATTGATACAGCGATCATTTTGTTGTATAGAAAAAGGTCATGGGTTCAAAGGTCAAGGTCACAGATGTGAAACAATACTGAAATGGTTAATTATCTCGAAAACTATAAACTTTTTGTATAGGCATGTATATTAGAATGTTGTAAGTACTGATACAACGATCATTTTGATGTATAGAAAAAGGTCATGGGTTCAAAGGTCAAGGTCACAGACGCGAAACAATACCGAAATGGTTAATTATCTCGAAAATTATAAACATTTTGTATAGGCATGTATATTAGAATGTTGTAGGTATTGATACAACGATCATTTTGATGTATAGAAAAAGGTCATGGGTTCAAAGGTCAAGGTCACAGATGTGAAACAATACTGAAATGGTTAATTATCTCGAAAACTATAAACTTTTTGTATAGGCATGTATACTAGAATGTTGTAGGTATTAATACAACGATCATTTTGATGTATAGAAAAAGGTCATGGGTTCAAAGGTCAAGGTCACAGACGCGAAACAATACCGAAATGGTTAATTATCTCGAAAATTATAAACATTTTGTATAGGCATGTATATTAGAATGTTGTAGGTATTGATACAACGATCATTTTGATGTATAGAAAAAGGTCATGGGTTCAAAGGTCAAGGTCACAGATGTGAAACAATACTGAAATGGTTAATTATCTCGAAAACTATAAACTTTTTGTATAGGCATGTATATTAGAATGTTGTAAGTACTGATACAACGATCATTTTGATGTATAGAAAAAGGTCATGGGTTCAAAGGTCAAGGTCACAGACGCGAAACAATACCGAAATGGTTAATTATCTCGAAAATTATAAACATTTTGTATAGGCATGTATATTAGAATGTTGTAGGTATTGATACAACGATCATTTTGATGTATAGAAAAAGGTCATGGGTTCAAAGGTCAAGGTCACAGATGCGAAACAATACTGAAATGGTTAATTATCTCGAAAACTATAAACTTTTTGTATAGGCATGTATATTAGAATGTTGTAGGTATTGATACAACGATCATTCTGATGTTTAGAAAAAGGTCATGGGTTCAAAGGTCAAGGTCACAGATGTGAAACAATACCGAAATGGTTAATTATCTCAAAATATATAAACTTTTTGTATAGGCTTGTATATTAGAATGTTGTAGGTATTGATACAATGATCATTCTGATGTATAGAAAAAGGTCATGGGTTCAAAGGTCAAGGCCACAGATGCAAAACAATACCGAAATGGTTAATTATCTCCAAAACTATAAACTTTTTGTATAGGCATGTATATTAGAATGTTGTAGATATTGATACAACAATCATTTTGATGTATAGAAAAAGGTTATGGGTTTAAAGGTCAAGGTCACATATGCGAAACAATACCGAAATGTTTAATTATCTCGAAAACTATAAACATTTTGTATAGGCATGTATATTAGAATGTTGTAGGTATCGATACAACGATCATTTTGATGTATAGAAAAAGGTCATGGGTTCAAAGTTCAAGGTCACAGATGTGAAACAATACTGAAATGGTTAATTATCTTGAAAACTATTAACTTTTTGTATAGGCATGTATACTAGAATGTTGTAGGTATTAATACAACAGTTATCATGATGTAAAAAAAAAAGTCATTGGGGTTTAGTATTTATGTTTTCTTTAAATCTATCAGCTAGCCATTAGTTATCAGGTGAGCGTATCAGGCCCATGGGCCTCTTGTTTAATTAACATCTTTTCACAAACGAGTACCCATGTGTACCTTCTTAATTCAATTCATTTGTATCAAATTGTCAAAAGAATGGATTGTAAATGAATGGGAAAACATCTATAGTGCTTTATATTTGTAATAAAAAAGAAATTTAGGCGAAATTTAAGCACCAAACAAATGTAGGTCATTAATCATGTTAATGTCACATTTCAATCAATTAGGAGTTGGATGATAATTGATTATAATTGATATTTACAATTACAATATGTATATCAATACAAGCTGTAAAAAAATAAATATATCAGCAACTCTGAATTCCGGAACTTTCCATGTTCAATTTGACTTTTATACACACAAGAAGCAACGACAACACGAGTCAAACAACAACTTGGATGCTCCTGATAGAGTAATTATTATTATAGTTCCCTCGAAACCAAAGAATGATGTATGGGTGTCTTGGGCATCTTGTATATGAAACTGAAACTTGTGTAGTTGATACACATAGTTGACAGGTTGATAACATTAACAATAAATTTTGTAAAATGTATTTTAAAGTGCCTTATGCATACAAATGTATTACCAATATATCATGATATATATCTTATTGCGAGCAGTAATATAGGGTTATTGAACTGATATTGTGAAATATTGTCCCGAGTTGACTCGACATTTGCATGAGCTTGCGATTGCAAATGTCTAGTCAATGAGGAACAATATTTCACAATATTAGTTCAATAACCCTTTTATTATATAGCAAAATAAATTTCGTTTACTTCCCACTATTATTTCATCTAAAATTACCATTTTGTCTTACAATACATTAATATCGCACTAGTTCTTGTATATGGATATAAGAAATAGTGCAATACGACAACAACACAGCCAGTGCTCCAGATAATTTTTGAGGCATAATTCTTCATGAAGCACAGATTTTTGTTGCAATGCTTAATAAGATTTAAATCAAATCTTGAAAATCGGCAATATTTTCCCCCATAGACGGAATGCGTTAACTAGCAGTTTGATGTGCTTTGCTATGCATCATTTGCTCCACGGCAAAACAGGAGACCTGTTACTAATTATCTCCCCTTTACACACTTTAAACTAGTTATTCAGTTTATCCATATCATTGACTGATTTTTCGGGTTTCATATATAATATTTGAGTTGCCTCGCTTGTCTATCAGAACGGTTTACCGTAAATACGCACAAAAACGGCATTTTATTCTTAACCAGCTTTTAGTTTTGCATTCTAAAACGCATGGATTTTTTATTTAATACTTTGTTGTCCAAAAAATGTGCGTAATTACGCAGTTACGCGCTCTATCTGGAGCACTGCACAGCGATGACGTCTTCAGTCATGTCAAAACAATCGTATGATGTCATAAACAACAGCGTCATGTGACAAAAGCGTGCAATATGAAAAATTGATTCGGGAAACCTCGGACTAGAACAAAATTTGCATGCAAATATCGAAATTTATTGCATGCTAACACCTTGGGATTTATCGTTTAATTTCTATGCCAAGCATATACATGTATTGCTATATAATAAATCATGATATGTATCATATTGTATGTCCATATCGTTCCACCCCTACAATCAATGATGCCACATTTCCAGTCTAGGGGGTTTACTAATGAAAAAGTAAACAACACCTGCTCTGTTTTAATGGCAGAATTTTCATGAATAGTTAGTGTAAAACTACTGTTATTATATGTTTATTATAAATTCACTTAATATTATTTTGTTGATTTCATTTTATCTGATGAATTAAATTTAAAGTTTCATGCTGTATAAAAGACTAATAGTATTCACAAACATGTACATGACATATGCTTATCACAGACCAGGTGGGATAAAAAATTTGTTTCACAGAAGTATGAATAAAAGAAGATGGAAATGTGATATGTTTATCTCCTGTATCTGTGAGTGAGGATCTATTGTTTTGCTTACACTTATACTCTTGTCTACAATATACATGTAATACTGTTTGAGGTCTTGTTGAGTCTGGGATGATTGATTCCATTCATTCATGTACATGCACTCTGCTTAATTAATCATATCTGTGCTTTTTTTCACACCAGGCCACGCCCAGATTTTTTACAGCGTTGTTTTCCAGATGGTAAGATACATGATGATATGAAATGTAAAGGTCCAGAGGCTGCCGTTATACAAGGATATAAGAGTTTTCCAAGTGGACATTCATCTCGTGAGTATACAGGTTAAATCAGGGTTAACACTGGGCCTCACCATATTATTACCGTAGCTCAGTCAGTAGCTTAGTCAGTAATGACTGTAGTTATGGGGCCCTTGGAAGGGACCTTAAAAGCCAATGCCTTATTTCACAGTAGGCACAACAGAATAAGAAAATCCTGAGACATTGCACTGAGTGTACTGCAATGTAAATAATTTCTGCCACTTCACTTATAGCTGGTGATGTCTTGATATAAGTGAAATATTCTTGACTGGGATGTAAAAACCCCATTAAATCAATCAATCTGGGTCTTGCCAGTTTTAAAAAATGTATTTTTTTTAAACATAGACAACAAATCTTGGCTTTTGGTGATAACATTGGTGACAAAAGATTAATGACATTGGTGACAAAAGATTAATGTGTGTCATTAAGTGGTTTGATTTAAAATTGGCATCAGAATATAGAGGTTTTGCCTCTGATGATACTTCTTGTGACAAAGGTTTTTGAGCCAGAACTAACCTTGGGTTTGTTCTTGTGACAAAGGTTTTTGAGCCAGAACTAACCCTGGGTTTGTTTTTGTGACAAAGGTTTTTGAGCCAGAACTAGCCCTGGGTTTATGAATTGTATTGAAATATAAGTGGTGATTTCAACATGATCAAGTAGAAATGTGTAAAGATATCAAATCCAGAAATCTTTAGAACTATTAGAGTCTTACAGATGTAACAGTGAAAGACAGAGAAATCTCAAACAAGGCTGAAATTTTTTTAAATGTCCAGAACGAGCTTTAGCACATCCTGCAAGTCCTGGGCCAGGATGACTCAAGAACTAGCTTGAGCACTGAGTGCATGTCTACTAAAACAGGTATAACTTGATATACAGTTTTCACCGTGCTTTACATTATAATATTTCTATTTTCAGTTTCATTTTCTAGCCTGTGTTTTGTGTCATTATATATTGCGGGAAAGCTACATTGTTTTAATAGAAACGGTAGAGGTGTAGCTTGGAGGATATGTTGTGTTGTGTTCCCGTTAGTATGGGCTGCCATGATCGCTGTATCAAGAACGGCCGACTATCATCATCACTGGCAAGGTAAAGGAATCTGTATTTGCCCTAAGTATTCAGTTTGCATGCATATATTTTATGTATGGAAATGTTGGCATTGTTGTAATATTTAGTTTTTCACAGTTGCTGATCAAATAAGAAAGTAAACTGGTTATAAGAATTATAATCCATATTTGACAATGGATTATATCTCATATATACGAGTATTAGAACATGTTTTTTGGATGTTTTCCAATCACTTGACATGTAACAAATGAGATATTACCCACACAATTACAGTCTGCATGTAACAACCACTCCCATCTCAGCAAAGTCATGTGATAATACTATTGACAACCTGGTACAAGGGAGATAACTTGGTAAAATAAAGTAATAATTACCCATCAGGTGTGCAGACATTCAGAATTGTCTCCCTTCAGAAGGGACGTCACATTTGGCAATGCCTTTGGATGACAAACCTTCTAAAGGGTGACAATTCTGGATGTTCACATACACAGGAGACAGTTATGTATATTATTTTATTATTCGCGAAAGATCTTGATCTTTCTCGAATGTAGCTGTTACATGCAGATTTCTCAACCCGAATATTCTTCCGTTACAGAAAATCAACTGTCTCTCGTATGTAGGTCGAAGTTGAATAAAGGGGAGATAATTCAAATTTCAATAACTTTTGTATTCTATGGATTTGATGGGTAACATTGTCATGTAAATGGGGTTTATTTATTGAGTAATATTGATTTAGTAAGAAATTGATACGAGATTGAAAAGAGAACGCTGCATTTTGTTGTATTTGAGAATAGAATATGTTGATGACGTCACGCGGATCCCCCCTCCCGGTTAACAGATTTTTTTCCTTGTATATATTATAATCTGAAATCTGATTGGTTGAGATCGTCTTCTTGACCCAGATGTTAGCTATTTTTAGCAGTATTTAACTTTTAATGGTTTTATCATACCTGCCAACCCTCCCGATCAGGGATTGGGATTAACGGGCGCCCAGTTTTTCGCTCTGGGCGATAAATGTGTCATACACAGGTCGCCCAGGGCTGCCAGGTGGCGATTAGAATTTTCAGTGTAGTTGACATTCCGATCCGTTTAACGATTTCCTGTTTATTTCTGACTGGTGACAATAATAGTGAAATTGAAAAATGGATATCATATAGTTAACAAGTGTAAATGGACCGGTGTTCCGACCGGAATTCAAATACGGTGCCATTTCGTTTCCTTTTCTGATATTTATGTATAAAATGCTACTTCCGGCTCTCTGCCATGTGGAAATTTTTAGGAGCATCGACTCCAAAGGCTAAACAAGGACCTGCGGAAAAACGAAAGTACTATCAAGAGTATGATAAGTCCAAACGCATCGGAGCATATAAAAAGTCATGGGAAGATGGCAGGCCTTGGTTGTATGATACGCAGGACGGAATGAAGTGTGCCGTTTGTGTAGAGTTCGACAGGAAAAAATCTGTATTTACCGAGGGTTGCACTAGTTATAAACTTGACAGTGTAAATAAACATGAAATTTCTGAATCTCACAAACAGGCCCAAGCCTTAAGTAATGCAAAACAAGTTTCTGCTCATAAATCAAAAGCTGCCAAAATTATACAGTCATTGACATTGGTACGGTACCTATAGATCAACATTTTCTGCAAAACCATTCGTCAATGTAATTGCAGATGTTGAATATAGAAAAGTAAAGCAAGGGATAGAATAATCAAAATGTATATGCCTGATATATTTAGATCAACCATCACTCTTGACATTGTATGGCTCATCGAAAAGTTAAGCTAAATCCCTGCTTATGTGAGGAGTCTCCCCATATTAAGACAAAAATTTTGGAATTTCGTGCTATCATACTGCTTTTCCCGTTTTTCAAAGCCTTCCGTGAAGTCATCCTTAAAAGTTATGAATTGATTAGAGTGAAATCTGGGATAGAGATCACCTTCGTAGAGTGGTCATCTGTCAACTACATTTTTATCATGTACAGAACCTTTGTAGAGGGGTCACTTGTCAAACCCAGTCAGCGGGGATCCTAATGGCCACCCTTTTGAAAAAATTGTTGTTTACAAGATTTACTAAAATTATGCTGGTCTCGGGAATAAAAAGTCTTCCAAAAATTATCGAATTCTTAAAACACAACTCTGGTGATATGAATAATAATAAAATAATAGGTAATTTTTTCAAGTTATTAATTTATTTAAAAATATCCTCAATTATGACACGAAAGATATCAGAAGCTTATTAGCTCACCTGAGCCAAAGGCTCAGATGAACAATTGTCATCTATCTTCATCCGTCTTGTATAAACTTTTTAGCTCACCTGAGCCAAAGGCTCAAATGTGCAATTGCCATCTATCTTCGTCCGATGTGCGTCATGTGTAAACTTTTCACATTTTTTATCAATTCCTCCAAAACTACAGAGCCAAATTGGATGATATTTGACAGTAATGGTTAAGTAAGGGGTTTTCAGATTTGCACAAATGCAAGGATTATGTCCCCTTGGGGCCCCATAAAGGGGAAATTTGTGAAAATCTTTAAAAATCATCTGCTCTGAACCTACAAGAGATATAACTTAGATATTTCATGTAAAACACTATGGGCACCTAGTTTTAGATTTGCACATATTGTAGCTTTAGGGGCCAAAATGAGGTAATGGCAAGGTACTCGAGGGGGAAATTGCTAAATTAATGTATTTGTCAATATATTTGAAAACTATAAGCTTTTTGTATGGGCATCATCATCATGTGTATTGGAATACTGTAGGCATTTGCACAACGGTCATTTTGATATATGAATAGAGGTCATAAGTTCAAAGGTCAAGGTCATAGATGTAAACGAATACTGAAATGGTTAATTATCTCAAAAACTATAAACTTTTTGTATAGGCATATATGTTAGAATATTGTAGGTATTGGCCTAACGATCATTTTGATATATGAATGAGGACATGAGTTTAAAAGTCAAGGTCACGGATGCAAACAAATACTGACATGGTTAATTATCTCAAAAACTATAAACTTTTTGTATAGGCTTCTAAATTGTAGGTATTGACCTAATATTCATTGCGATATTTAGATTAAGGTCATGGGTTCAAATTTTTCTTTATCTTTTAAATTGTTTATAAACAATATATTGTAGCTAGATTTCAGATATGTTATATGTAGCATTCTTATGACTAGTTAAGTTATAATAAATTTGCAAAAAATCCTTACATATAATTGGCCCTTACTGCTGAAAATTTATTTGGACAATCTCTTTAATTAATGTCAATGACCATTGAACCTCTGCGTGAGATATGTACTCAGCTGCATGTGAGCATTAAGGCTCATGGACCTCTTGTTTAATATTAGGGTCTCCATGACGATGGAAGTAACTTTGACCATCCTTGATGGTTCCATACATGCATTTATTCAGATTGAACTATTTCCTACATGAATCCTTAATATTGGTCCAATGTGTGAATATTAAAACAGCCCCATTCTCATAGTCTGCACATTGCACACTACATGAACCCGCTATGTTGTCTTGGGAGCAATCCAAGGTGAACATAACAACCTCCTTTCAGTTACCTGACAACTTCATATACCTGACACTACATTGATGGAGACACTGAACTCCCTGTCTTTCTAATCTTTCGCGAATTTTAGTACTTTCAGTACTTTGATTACTACAATGTATAATTCACTGTAATGTTACCATACCATTTTTAAGACTACAATCGGAACATGAATGCTAAATTACAATTTTGTTTGTTTTTCAGATGTGACAGTAGGTAGTGGTTTAGGTATAGTTATAGCATATGTTAGTTACAGACAGTACTATCCATCAGTCACAAAGACTAATAGTCATCTACCATATATATGTATACCCAACGAATCAGATATATCATCGTCATCACCGTTATTACCCATCATCAATCCAGGAAAAGATTCAGCTTTAAAAATTGTATGAAACAACCAGATTGGTAGGAGTTTGACATTAAAGCAGAAGATGCCATGCAAAGATTTTTATTTATTCTGATGTCCTTGACACATCAACATTGGATTCTGCTGTAAAATTGAAAGAAAAAACATAATATATCCTGAAGATTTTAAAGTCATTTTCATTTTTGTTTTCTAACACAGCAGAGAAATAGAGAATGAAAACAGACATAAATGTAGCTTACCAAAAAGTGTTTGCAAAACCATTTCATTTTTAGAATTTTTTGTTAAAAAACAAATTTTTTAATAGGAAAGCAGTGATGTATAATTACATGTAATTTATGGTTACAATACACCTAAACCAGGGTTGAAGTTTAACTATTTTGAGTTGGAGGGGGCCAACTTGTAATAAATAGCTAAAATGTATCATATTTAGAGGCCCAGACTGATTTTTAGGGCCAATGGGCTACTGGGCCCATACTAATTTTAATACCTCTATATAAAGGGCACAACCATATAAAAGGGACCACTCTACAACATGTACAAAGGACCATAAAGCTGGCTTGGTCTCAGTAGTGTAGAAATAAGGGAGAGTGCTCTACATAATGTCTGATGGACCAGAGAATTTTTATTTCAATATTTATCTTTAATCCTGCTTCTATCAGTTTTTTGCAGAATAGAGCAGCAGGTAAAATGCTTACCCATGTAAATATGCTTCCAGAAGTTCAGAAAATGGCTTAATAACTCAAGAGCCGGTCTTTTGTCTACAAGCATCAACCTATTTTGGTCCAGAATACATGTATCTGATATTCACAACTCTGTACCTAAGTGGTCTTAAGTATTACAGTTCCTCTCATTGCCTCAATTCAGATCCTACTTGGGCAGATCGTAGTCCAAGAATGTTTGTCAGTTGCTTTAGGTTAGTTGTTGTCTCCAGGCACTCTGGTTACTTCCACTATTTATAAACCGACTGCCTCGATCGATAGTGAATAGCTATAAGTTAAAATATTGGGCCACATGTAGTATCTTACCATACCTACTCCTTTCCACAGTAAAATGTGTTGAACACATGGGGGGAAAATGAAGGCAGTCACTATAAACCAACTTTTATTTGAGATATTTACTTTTGCAACTCTCTTGCCACAATCATTTTGCGCCAATTAACTTTAACGATATTAATGATAGCTGAATATTTGGTATACATAATACCAATTTCAAAAACATGTTTGTGTTGATTAACTTTCATGATTACCGGTGTTTTGTTCTCCACAGAAACTTAATCGCTCTCAAGTAAAAGTTGGTTTACAATAACAAATAATTTGTAACAAGAGGTTAAAAAAAGCCTCCGACATTTTGAAACAGTTAGCGAATTTGGTCAACATTATACAAATTTCTACCATTTCTTTACAATTTAATCACCATAGTATTTTAAAAAAAAACCAAACAAACAAAAAAGCCCCAGTTTCATATTTATTCATTTAGATTAGTTATTGAGTAAACAAATATGATTACTTTGGTAGTCTAATTTCCTATCCATGACCTTTTTAACTATGTCAGAGTTATTTGTTATATGATTAACTTCTTGTGTTATATCTTTATATGGAAGAATACCAAAATGTTTTTATTGAAATTAAAAATTAATTTTTTTACTGAAAGTTAAACATTTTAACGCACAAACATTTGTTGTCTGTTATTTTATTGCAGTTATTTATTTTTTAAATACATTTTTCTGTATATGTGTATGTATTTATTAAAAATAAACTCAACATGTTGTTTTACTTTTGATATTTCTGTGTTTTGTTGTTTGTTGTATTTTGTTGTGTCATGTACATTGTGGCTTTGTGTTAGTCTTAACTCAGCAGTGGGAGGGGTCTCAGTGAACAATGGGAGGGGCCTCTGTGAACAATGGGAGGGACCTCGGTGAACAATGGGAGGGGCCTTAGTTACTGAGTGGTCTAAATGACTGACTTACCTGCTTACAGATAAGTGATTCTCACTGCCCAGGTTAGAATACAAATCTGGCAGAGGCTTGTTGTTAGAATGTCTGGCAGTTTGCTTGCTGAAGATTAACAATTTTCCAGTATCTTCACACCCATAAATGCCTGTCTTTGCAAGTAAAATATCTTGACTGGAAAATAAACACTGTATTGCACTCAACTCAATACCTTGAAGTTCTGATTAAGGTCGCATAACTTTGCACCAACACATAAATTGTCTTGTTACCTTTTATTAACCTCATGTCAACATTTTGAAATTTTTCAGTTTGTTTGCTGAAAGGTCAGTTGCTTTCTCTGGATTGAAGAGACCTTTTGAAGGCACCAGGTCCCGGTTTTACAATCATTCCTTAGCTAAGATTTTTCTTAACTTAAATTCATCAAATTTTGGTAATCTGTGTTTAGAACTGCTAATAAATGTTTTTGTCAAAATTTAATGCAAATGTTATAAGGTAGAATAGATCTTCAAAATGACACCTTCATGAATATCTTAAAAATTAACAAAATTATAAAGATTTGAAATTTTGCTATGTTTAAGTTCAGGAAAATCTTAGCTAAGGAATGATTGTGAAACTGGAGCCAGGTCTCGATAAATAGTTTTTGGGGACCTACTTCTGAGTATACTTAGGTGCGTAGTCTCGCTTAAATACATGTGTATATTATGTTAACAATTAGACATTTTTGGGCAGCTAGTCCTCTTTATTACACATAAATATATTGTTGGACATCTAATTTATGGCACTCAAGTCTTATTTCTGTGGCATATTCTGCTAAGCTAATTTTTCAGAACATTTCCTGTTATAAAATACTAGTAAAACGGCACCTGGCCGTGGTTTCACAATCATTCCTTAGCTAAGATTTTCCGTAACGTAAATCTTACAAAATTTCACATTTTTATAATTTTGTTGATTTTCAAGATTTTCAGGAATTTATGGTGTTAATTTTAAGATCGCTTCTAGAATAAATAATTTGCATTTAGTTTTGACAAAAATATTCACCAGTAGTTCCAAAAAGAGATTACTAAAATTTACTTAATTTAATTTAAGGAAAATCTTAGCTAAGGAATGATTGTGAAACCGGGGCCAGGACTAGACTACATAGTCTCGCTTACACATCAGGTCATTCTCTATCGCCTATTCTCGCTTCAGCACCTGTCTTCGAACACTTATCTTGTTTAAACGTTGTGGGCATCCTGTCTCATTTCAACACCTAAGAATTTAAGGTTGAAACCCTAAATGGTCTGGAGCAACATGTCTCATGTAATTCATTAATTGGATATTTTGGGACACCTAGTCTTGACATCAACCCCACATTCTTGGCTTCTTTGTCTTGAATTACACTGGTTTCATTAAACATGTACACCTGAAGGTCTTTGACATAAAGTCTCGCCGATGATTTTAGATATCTGTCTACATGAAGGTTTTAAGAAACTACCTGGAGATTCGTGTACACTTGAAGATTCAAGGTTAAAAACTGCCGAGACACAATGTCTGCTTCACCAACTGGGTAGTCTTATTTTAATACAGTTCAGCCTGCCTTTACGACCACCTCTATATAAGGACCACCTGCTTATAAAGACCAGTAAAATTATATCCCATTTTTTCTATATTCATATTATTTGAACCTGTTTATAAAGACCGTCTGTCCATAAAGGCCACTTGTACCGGTTCCCTTGGGTGGCCTTTATAGACAGCTTTGACTGTATTTGGATATTTTGGGGTTGGAGCATCACTTGCAGCACTTGGGTACTCTTAGAAACTAAATCTCATTAAAATGCCTGAATATTTTGAGACAGCTATTAATAGTTGGTCTAACATCAACAGGGTATTCTGAAGTTTGGGTCTTAGTCTCGTGTGTAGCTAGTCTTGCAACCGGCAAAACTTATCAACTTATTATTATGTGCATAGGTTCACTTACAACATGGGTATATTATTGGGAACCTGGCCGCACATCAGCACTTGGACATTCTGCGGCATCAATCTTCACTTAAACCTTTTTGGACACTCTGTCTTTTGACAATTTCCGGGGCACCTGTCATCACTTGATTAAACACCTGGCCTTGGTTTCACTGTAATCATTTCTTAACTAAGATTTTCCTCACTTAGATTTAGAAAATTTTGGTAAACTCTTTTTGGAACTACTAATAAAATATTTTAAATAAACCCAAAAAACCAGTACGTTTTAAACTAGAAATGATCTCAAAATGAAACCTTAAGTTGCTGAATATGTTAAAGATGGAATTGGGATTTTGGAAGATTTAAGTTAAAGAAAAATTTTAGTTAACGGATGATTATGAAACTGGGGACTGGATATATCATCAAACTCATAGTGTAACGTCAAAATCTTGGAATCCTAAAGATTATCGGGCAAAATTTCTAAGATACTATTCTGGAGCACCTGTCTTCACTAAACACCTGAATAATATGAATCACATGGTTTAAACGACAATGTGTTGGGATTCTGATATTACTTACATGTCAAGTTAAGTTATCTGACGACGGTTCGTGTTACATATTGCTATCGTCTATTCTTGTCGTCGACGATCACAACCAGAAAACCAATGATATTGGAAGTTGGTAGGGATGTTCGTTTCAAGTTTGTGAATTTGTTGACTTTGACCTTCATTCAAGACTATACAGACCTTAAGAAATAAAAAATAATATCGTCTTGACACAACTCAAAACCTCGGAAACCAGTGCAACATCAGAGATACTTGACCTTGAGCCACTTTCCAGGACACGGTGACCTTCAATAGTAAGACCTTTAAAGTGTTTCTTGAATGAACCTAATTTCTAGAAGTTAAAATAATTATAAACAATATCGGTGCTTATAGCCTTAACAAGTTGAGAAGTTTTTGACCTTGACATTTGAAACCCCTAAATGTTACCCGTATCCGCCTGTTTGTCTTTTCGTCCGTCTGATTTACAATGACAATAGTTTTACCGCATGGGTTCATCGGGTTTCAATATTTTTGACCTACTTTTGCTTTTCGCAGCATATGTCATATGTCAAAGAGCAAAATGTTTTGAACTTTTTTATCCATACATGTACATGATGTATGCATTACTAATTGAGCAATAGTTTTCAGTATAACAGAGCTTACAATTTTCACTTTACCCACAGCCTTTCATTAGTTTACATAGAACATTTGTACATACAAGATTTTTATTTCTAGTACTGAAAAAAGAACTTTCAGACACATACCTAATGTTCTAATCACACCGTCACTAACTGGCGATGTGGTTGGGGTCCACCCACCCCCTCTACTTACTGGCGATGTGACTGCGAGGGCATAAACCCATTCATGAATTCTTTTCCTTTCAATCTAGCACGACTGTAGTGTTTCATTGGATGGCTATTGTAACGATTAATGTCGGTTTAATCAACTTCACCTTTTTATTTTACCTTGCCGAATAATGATTAATGATTATTATTCGGCAAGGTAATTGCCAAATAATAATTATTTGGCAAGGTAAAAATAATAGTATAAGCTTTTACAGCGTTATATTTTTACTCTGTGAGTGTACACCCGTTTTTCCGCCGCACTGATTTCTTGACTTTGTGTTATCTCCATTCAATTCTAATGATACATAATTATAGCGATAAAATATAGGTCGAGTTCAAAATTAGTGTTTTAGATAGACAGTCTACGAGAGTTATTGCTATTATGAAAGCGGTATAACCCGAGGTAGCTATTCCGTGTGCTAATCAAACACAAACAAACCAGTCCAAGTTCAAACCACCATCTCACAACCAAAGTAAAATCTTTGTAAGCTGGCGACATAAGTTAAACTGGTGAACCGCCACTTGTGAAATCAAAACTAACAAGAGGCCCATGGGCCTTAACGCTCACCTGAGGCTAAGTACATATCTTATGCAGAGGTTCAATGGTCAATAACATTTATTAAAGAGAACTCCTTATTTTCAGCAGTAAGGCAAAATTAAATGCAAAGATTTTTGCAAATTAATCATACCTTGTCCCGAGAATGCTACATATAATATATATATAGTCTAGCTACAATACATTATTTATAACAGCTAAAAAAGTAAAAACAAAAGTATAAAACTATGACCTTCATCTAGGCCATTACCTACAATATTTGAATACATGTCTATACCTTGACCTTTGAATCCATGACCTTAATCTATATATCAAAATGATCGTTAAATCAATTCCTACAATATTGTATTATACATATCTATACAAAAAGTTTATAGTTTTTTTAGATAATAAACCATTTCAGTATTCTTTCGCATCTGTGACCTTGACCTTTGAACGCATGACATTAATCTATATATCAAAATGATTGTGAAATCAAAACCTACAATATACTAGTATACATGTTTATACAAAAAGTTTATAGTTTTCGAGATAATTAACCATTTCGGTAATCTTTCGCATCTGTGACCTTGACCTTTGAACCCATGGCATTAATCTATAAATCAAAATGATCTTTAAATCAAAACCTACAATATTCTAATATACATATCTATACAAAAAGTTAATAGTTTTCGAGATAATTAACCATTTTGGTATTGATTTGCATCTGTGACCTTGACCTTTGAACCCATGACCTTAATCTATATATCAAAGTGATCGTTAAATCAATTCCTACAATATTCTAATATACATGTCTATACAAAAAGTTAATAGTTTTCTAGATAATTAACCATTTCGGTATTCTTTCGCATCTATGACCTTGACCTTTGAACCCATGACCTTTATCTATATATCAAAATGATCATTGTGCCATTACCTACAATATTCTAATATGTATGCCTATACAAAAAGGTTAATAGTTTTGCAGATAATCAACTATAACGGTAATAGTTGTGCATCCTTGACCTTGACCTTTGAACTCATGACCTTGATCTATGTATCGAAATGATCGTCATGTCAATACCTACAATTAACTGAAAATCCCATGCCATTATCATCTAAAATGTTTAAAAAATAGCATTTTTTATCAAAGGTGAAAAACAGGGACATGACCTTGACCTTGACATCTTTTGGAAGAAAATAGCAAGACAAGATCAACAGTGAAAACTCCATACAATTATCTTTAGCCGTTATTGAGTTATAACAATAAATGTCTCATTTTCAAAATTACATAATTTTACGCAAAAAACACGTAACCTATTTTTCGTTCAATTTTCATGAAACACACAATTTTAATGTTTCCAGGTATGCTGAATCTAAATATCCAATCAAAATTTGCCTGCACCTTTTGGTTTCAGAGAAGATTTTTTTTGTCTTTTTGCTATTTTAGTAACGGTGGCCATCTTGTTGGGTGTGGCCAAACCCCGAACACAATTTTGAAAGGCTGTTACCCAGGCATGATAATCGCCAAGTTTCATCAAATTTGGCCCAGTAGTTTTGGAGGAGAAGATTAAAATGTAAAGTTTACACACGACGCACGGCGGACGACGGACGGTGATAGATTGCAATAGCTCATCTGAGCCTTTGGCTCAGGTGAGCTAAAATGAGAGGAAGATTGAACTAAGCGGTGGCACTGTATTTCATTAACAACAATCCATTACATCTAGACAAACGTGTATTTTATTATAACGACTTTTTCACCGTTACTGTTACAAAGCCACAATTCTGAACCATTTGTCCCTGCACAAATACCCGTCGGTTCAAGAATTTTGTCATTCTGAAGTTTTAGGAGGTTTAAAAAGTGTCCACTCTCATCCAAATGATGTATTGCGCCATTGTCCCGATCACTGATGAAAATATTTCCGAAACTGTCACACGCGATACCATAAAAATGGACGGCTTTCTCTAAAGGCATCCCCACAGGTTCAGAATATTGAAATTTTAACTTCTCGTTTTCGTCAACCACCACCAATATTTTATTGTCATCTATCACATATACATCTTTAGAGGACTTGTTGTATGTCACATATTGTGGCTTTTTAAACAAGTTCACATCCTTGAATTTTTGTATCGTCTGCACTGTGTCGCCAGCGGTTGTCATTCTTGTCACACGACTACTTCCGGGTCTATATAAACAAACTAGAATATCATGTTCAGCTACACCAAGACCCTTTGCATAAAACGGAGAAAACTGAATAACTGTCTCAAAACAACCACTCATTGTTATTTTTTGCAGTGAATTTCCCGCCGTTACAAACACCTCATTGCCGACAACAGCTACGTCATAAACTAGTGCAGGCGATATAACAGAGTCCATTATTTGGCCATATCTATTCACTTTGAACAACTCTGTATGGGGATATTTTTCCAAAACCAAGGCACTGTCGGCATCCACTATACAGACTCTGTAAGCTTGCTTAGGAAGCTTGAAAGAAGACGTCACCAAAGCCAATGGAGAATCAGCCGATGATAAATCTGAAGAATAATTTTGTTTTATCTCGGACTTACACGGATGTATTATTTTATCCGTTCTTTTTACGTTACCAATCATATTTCTAATCACTATTTTGTCAAATTTGATTGGACAAGACAACGTTGGACATGACCATTTTGGAAGCTCTGGTACATCCGGTATATTCTTGGTTCTTTCTTTCATTGAAGTCGAACATTCAAGGAGTTTTTTGACACTGTAAGTTTCCACATTTTCCTTCTCAAGGGTTTGTACAAGCTCTTCCACTTGACGGGTGTTGTCTTCAATCTCTTTACTTATATTTTCAATTTCTCTAACGTCTGCTTCCGAAATCAGTTGCAAATCAGAAATGATCTCATTTACAATTTCATCCACCAATAGTTTTAGTGCACACCCACGTGATAAAATGTTCGTTTTTAATTGGTTTATACCATCTGAATAAATTTCGACATTATTTTGTAGTTGTTTAAGTGTACAATCAAAGGACATGATCTTTTTCTTTAATTTTGATAATCGAGACGATATCTCTTCTAGTTCCTCGGTTACTAACATAGAAATCAAAGCGTTAGTATGATCTTGGTGATCAGAGTCGATGCAGTCGTTGCAGACGACATGCTTACAATTCATACAATATCGTTTGGCATCCTTATCATGGCTTTCACATTTTTCAAATACTGTCCTTTTTGAATTGGCGCTTGAATCTCGAGTGCGAGTAATTTCTGTTCCTTTTAATGGAAGGACATCATGATTGGTAAGAGCTCTAATTCTGCCATGTGTTATATTACAATTCTCACACAAACCCTCCTCACAGCTTTTACAGTACCACACACTAATGTGGTGCCTATCACAAAATCGACAATGATCCGGTTCCATTTGTGTCTAAAACCGATACACCAATGCTTCGATGTGGCACGCCAAACGTTTTAACATATTGATTGGTTATTCAAACTTATGATGAGTCATACTTTAGTCCAATATTTTACTGGCATTAAAATTATCTGAAATTAAAGAAAAAAAAAATAATTTGAATTTGTAACTGAAGAAACAGGTGCATACAGCCAATGATAGAAACAAAATAAAGAGCGTATTAGGACAACGGGCAGGACAAGGAAAGACAAACACGTATTGTAACCACTAATGATGTTATTATGAGATACAAGTATACATACCCGGCCTCACTTCCCTGGTGGTGTTGAACCTAACTTGTCGGTTTCAAATTTATTACTTTGCTTCTGGATTGTGATTCAGACATGAATCAGTATGTTTGTTTTTACTTTGCTTCTGGATTGTGATTTGGACATGAACCAGTATGTTTGTTTTTACTTTGCTTCTGGATTGTGATTCGGACATGAACCAGTATGTTTGTTTTTACTTTGCTTCTGGATTGTGTTTCGGACATGAACCAGTATGTTTGTTTTTACTTTGCTTCTGGATTGTGTTTCGGACATGAACCAGTATGTTTGTTTTTACTTTGCTTCTGGATTGTGATTCGGACATGAACCAGTATGTTTGTTTTTACTTTGCTTCTGGACTGTGATTCGGACATGAATCAGTATGTTTGTTTTTACTTTGCTTCTGGACTGTGATTCGGACATGAATCAGTATGTTTGTTTTTACTTTGCTTCTGGACTGTGATTCGGACATGAATCAGTATGTTTGTTTTTACTTTGCTTCTGGACTGTGATTCGGACATGAATCAGTATGTTTGTTTTTACTTTGCTTCTGGACTGTGATTCGGACATGAATCAGTATGTTTGTTTTACTTTTGTATTGTGATTAGGACTAACCAAAGCACAAGTTTATGTAGTACGACGTACAAATCCCATTAATGACGCAATCAATCGTTTTTTTTGTGTTAGTCAGTATTTACATTGGGTACCATAGCCTAGTAAACAGACACAGTGATTATACTTCTTTTTACTGGATTCCCAATTTAGAAACGGATGGAGCAATAGGTTTTTCTCGCCCCAGTGACAGTACGATTCTTTCAGGCAGCGCGCTCAGGGATGATGGATTACCCAGAGGAACCAACCACCCGACAAACTGCCTTACAGTAGGCCCTAGGAGTGGATTTATAATCTAGGCTGCGAGAGGAGCTGTCGTAAACCAATCGGTCACTAATAAACAAAGGGGTAAAGAATTGAGAGAATTTGCCCCGTAAGGGTTGTAGGTACTTCGTTACTTGACTATAATCAAGCCACCTTCCGATTGCTCCGACAATGTAGTAATTCACTTATTGAAACCGTCGTATTGACAGTCTCATACAGACAAGCATGGAAACGGGATCCGTGTCATATAATTTTTTGAATCGGAAATATTCAAAAGTTAAAAGTTGACATATTAAATTTTTTTGAATATTTCATTCAGTCAGAAAATAACATGATAGACGCACTGCGGTTTTTCTGTCGATAATTTAAGGATCAGCATTCCCCAACGATTTGGACTCTGCAATTTCCATGTACCTATAATTGATTACATGGTCTAAAAATAAACCATTTCCGCGAGCACGAGATAAAACACGTATACTACAGACTTTACGCGTACAATGGACCCGTTTTTAAGACCGGATCCTAAGCGCCACATAACGCACACAGTACTAACCTACCACATGTTTTTGATAAATTTAAAAGGAAAAACGAGACTGCATAGAACTGGCAATACTTATTTATAAGTGTGTAGGACTTGTTGATAAGTCGTTTATAAAGAAGTACTCGAACATGTTGTGAGGGTCAAATACAAGTGGATCTATCGAGTTCCAGGCTGTCCCTTATGTCGTGCGTTGTCATGGTAACATATAATTAAACACCTATATCAACAACAACAGCAAACAGTCATGTGAACGGTCGTTTTTAGCTACAATAACGGCTACATGCGAGTCCTGAGATAAAGTTTATTAGTCGCCCCTTCGAAGATGCTATTGTTGTTTGTTTCTTATTAAATATTATTTATTTGTTATGGCAATTATTCCGCTTTCTGTTACGAAATGTAATTTGTCACTTTCTGAATTTCAATATTCGACTTGCCACCGCTATAGCTTGAGATTGGCAGAGTTCGTTCCATGTGCGTAAGATTGCGGGTTCGAACCCCAACCGAGTCTGTGGCATTTAAATTGGTATATAAAGTATAAACAGAAATAGATTACACTCGGTTATTTGTCTATAAAAAATTATTTTGAAAATATTTTATTTTTCCTTGATAGAATGTATTTATAATCAATCGGCCTAATATGCACCTTAGGTTTCCAAAATGTATATTTTGCAATAATCCAGCTTTACTGAGAAAAATTTGGCAATTTCTGCAATGATGGAAAGTTACTACATATTATGGTATTATTTTGTTAGATTTGTGACAGTTGTTACATTTATGAGAGTAACTACATATAGGGGTCCCACAACTCTTTAAAAATAGCACATGACAAATAGTAATCTGTGCTGTTTTGGAATACACATATATTAAAAAAGGACACATGGCAATTACAATGAACACACACACACGTATTGTGTTTAACACGTACAGATGCGTGTACACTACTGTGTTCAATAGGCACACACCGCGGCGCGCCCACACACATACGGGCATACACAGACGATGTGTTTAACGCACACACACGCGCCATAAATTCATTAAAAATGACGCTTTGAAGTAAAATAGAATCTGTGTCAATTATCGGTAATCTAAGAAGTTACTTCGCAGGTTGGTGTTCCAGATGGTATATTGCAGATATTTTTTTCTTTTTTTTTAAATATTGCTTTCTTAAATGTTTCCCAACTTATATCCATATTCTTAAGATTATAATGAATAATTTTAAATTTAATTATGTAACTTCCATGTAAAGCGTGATTTCCTAATCTGCTTAAACACATTATTTTACATTTAGCGTCGGACATGCACACTTGTACTTTGAAAACTAGTAAAAGCAAACGACAAATTTCACGTTTGCTCAAGTTGAACCCTGGACGCCTTGTGATTTAAAGGCTAGTGCCTTAACCACTAGGCAATCGTAGCCCAGGGGCAGAGGGTGGCTATTGCGTGCAATAGAACACCAACTGTACAATACAAAAGACAGGAGTAAGAGAGTTAAAAAGTCAGAAAGTACAGAAGAATTGAGAGAGAGCCCCGTAAGGCGAGTGGTCGAATATCCATCAAGGATATAGCAAACCACATTCCCGTTTGATATCGGATATTACTCCGACATCGTACACTATTCTAATGACAAGAACAGTAAGGGAACTTGGATTGATTAACATGGACAAATGCTGTGTTTTAACCATATCTGAAATCACTTCATTGTGGTATCATTTAGTAATTTATTTAAAATCAGCATTGCAGATGATTATTACATTTAATACGAACTATTGATATAAAGATAATTATTATTTTATTATTTTGTATTTGTTTCTTGACGGTGTATTTTGACATGTTAAAATAAAAGGAAAAATACAATGAAAAGTATTGTAAATATTTAGTTATGGCATAACACATAACTCTTACCTAACGCATATTTCCATGAAAGGTGAACACAGTTCCGGGTGGAGAAATTGCACCGAAAGGGATTACTTATGGGATTACATTGTAATTACATGTAACTATACCTTAATCCAGGTCAAAACGACAAATTTAAAAGAAGAATGAAAACACGCGGTCACACACACACACACACACACACACACACACACACACACACACACACACACATATACCCCCCCCCCACACACGGAGAGTGATGTGTTTAACACGTACATATACATGCATATTACTGTGTTCTGTAGGGACACACCGCGATGCACACATACACATACACACACAATGTGTTTAACACACACTTACACAAACACACAGAGTATTGCAAAACGATACATGCATAATTTTGTGTTAAAACATACATGCGCACGGAAAGACACACACACATGCACGGACACTTACACACACGCAAACACTGTTGTGTTTAACATGTACATATACAATGCACACTATTGTGTTTAAAACAGACAAACTCCATACACATAAAAATTGTTATTATCACACATACACACACATATGCATATATACATAGTGTTTAACACACAGAAACAGCTATAATCAGATTGCGTTTAACACACACAATCACATACAAACACAGACACAGACACACAAACACTCACACAAACACTCACACAAACACTCACACAAACAATCACATACACACACAATCACGTACACACAGACACACAAACACTCACACAAACACTCACACAAACAATCACATACACACACAATCACATACACACAGACACAGACACACAAACACTCACACAAACACTCACACAAACAATCACATACACACACAATCACATACACACACCTACATACGTATACACCGACACAAACACGCACACACATGCATACACAAACAGACACACGGAGAGTATTGTGTTTAACACGTACAGATACATTCTTACTACTGTGTTCAATAGGCACACACCGCGACGCGCGCACACACATACACATACGGGCATACACAGACAATGTGTTTAACACACACACACACACCCCACATACACACACACACACACACACACACACACAAACACACACACACACGAGCGTATTGTGTTTAGCAGATACATGCACACTACTGTGTTCAAAAGGCACACACCGCGACGCGCACATACGGATATACACAATGTGTTAAACGCACACACACATCCACTCACACACACACACACACACCACACACGCACACACACACACACACGAGAGTATTGTGTGCAACACGTACAGATACATGCACACTACTGTGTTCAAAAGGCACACACACACACCACACATACGGACATTCACAAATATAAATATATATTGCTATCTTCAATGTTGCTGCTCAACTAAACTGCAATTTTCTTCAGATTATAATGAATTATTTTAAATTTAATTATTTAACTTCCATGTGAAGCGTTATTTCCTGATCTGCTTGAACATATTATTTTACATTTAGCGTCGGACATGCACACTTGTACTTTGAAAACTAGTAAAAGCAAACGACAAATTTTGCAATGGCCTTACGTTTGCTCAAGTTGAACCCTGGACCATAGACGCCTTGTGATTTATAGGCTAGTGCCTTAACCACTAGGCAATCGTAGCCCAGGGGCAGAGGGTGGCTATTGCGTGCAATAGAACACCAACTGTACAATACAAAAGACAGGAGTAAAAGAGTTAAAAAGTCAGAAAGTACAGAAGAATCGAGAGAGAGCCCCGTAAGGCGAGTGGTCGAATATCCATCAAGGATATAGCAAACCACATTCCCGTTTGATATCGGATATTACTCCGACATCGTACACTATTCTAATTACAAGAACAGTAAGGGAACTTGGATTGATTAACATGGACAAATGCTGTGTTTTAACCATATCTGAAATCACTTCATTGTGGTATCATTTAGTAATTTATTTAAAATCAACATTGCAGATGATTATTACATTTAATACGAACTATTGATATAAAGATAATTATTATTTTATTTTTTTGTATTTGTTTCTTGACGGTGTATTTTGACATGTTAAAATAAAAGGAAAAATACAATGAAAAGTATTGTAAATATTTAGTTATGGCATAACACATAACTCTTACCTAACGCATATTTCCATGAAAGGTGAACACAGTTCCGGGTGGAGAAATTGCACCGAAAGGGATTACTTATGGGATTAATTACATGTAACTATACCTTAATCTAGGTCAAAACGACAAATTTAAAAGTAGAATGAAAACACGCGGTCACAACACACTTACACACACACACACACACACACACACACACACACACACACACACACGGAAAGTATTTTATTGTTTTTAACACGTACAGATGCATGGATATTACTGTGTTGAACAGGCACACACCGTGACG
>CM037857.1:10478450-10830122 GCA_021292105.1 Anadara kagoshimensis
GTTATTTCCTGATCTGCTTGAACATATTATTTAAATTAGCGTCGGACATGCACACTTGTACTTTGAAAACTAGTAAAAGCAAACGACAAATTTTGCAATGGCCTTACGTTTGCTCAAGTTGAACCCTGGACCATAGACGCCTTGTGATTTAAAGGCTAGTGCCTTAACCACTAGGCAATCGTAGCCCAGGGGCAGAGGGTGGCTATTGCGTGCAATAGAACACCAACTGTACAATACAAAAGACAGGAGTAAAAGAGTCAAAAAGTCAGAAAGTGCAGAAGAATTGAGAGAGAGCCCCGTAAGGCGAGTGGTCGAATATCCATCAAGGATATAGCAAACCACATTCCCGTTTGATATCGGATATTACTCCGACATCGTACACTATTCTAATGACAAGAACAGTAAGGGAACTTAGATTGATTAACATGGACAAATGCTGTGTTTTAACCATATCTGAAATCACTTCATTGTG
Source organism: Anadara kagoshimensis (assembly GCA_021292105.1). Taxonomy (NCBI): domain Eukaryota; kingdom Metazoa; phylum Mollusca; class Bivalvia; order Arcoida; family Arcidae; genus Anadara; species Anadara kagoshimensis. The sequence continues at coordinate 10,478,923 of CM037857.1, forward strand.
GTGTCATTTAGTAATTTATTTAAAATCAACATTGCAGATGATTATTACATTAAATACGAACTATTGATATACAGATAATTATTATTTTATTTTTTTTGTATTTGTTTCTTGGCGGTGTATTTTGACATGTTAAAATAAAAGGAAAAATACAATGAAAAGTATTGAAAATATTTAGTTATGGCATAAAACATAACTCTTACCTAACGCATAATATTTCCATGAAAGGTGAACACAGTTCCGGGTGGAAAAATGCACCGAAGGGGTTACTTATGGGATTAATTACATATAAATATAACTTAATCCAGGTCAAAACGACAAATATAAAACTAGAATGAAAATACGCGGTCACACACACACACACACACACACACACACACACGGAAAGTATTTTATTGTTTTTAACACGTACAGATGGATGAATATTACTGTGTTCAACAGGCACACACCGTGACGCACACACGCACAAACAGATACGAACATACACAGACAATGTGTTTAACACACACATATACCCCCCCCCCCCCACACGGAGAGTGATGTGTTTAACACGTACATATACATGCATATTACTGTGTTCTGTAGGCACACACCGCGATGCACACACATACATGCATACATACATACACATACAATGTGTTTAACACACACACTTACACAAACACACAGAGTATTGTGTTTAAAAAAAACCCGATACATGCATAATTTTGTGTTAAAACATACATGCACACGGAAAGACACACACACATGCACGGACACATGCACACACACAAACACTGTTGTGTTTAACATGTACATATACAATGCACACTATTGTGTTTAAAACAGACAAACTCCATACACATATAAAAATTGTTATTATCACACATACACACATATGCATATATACATTGTGTTTAACACACAGAAACAGCTATAATCAGATTGCGTTTAACACACACAATCACATACACACAGACACAGACACACAAACACTCGCACAAACAATCACATACACAAACAATCACATACACACACAATCACATACACACAGACACAGACACACAAACACTCGCACAAACAATCACATACACAAACAATCACATACACACACAATCACATACACACACAATCACATACACACAGACACAGACACACAAACACTCGCACAAACAATCACATACACAAACAATCACATACACACACAATCACATACACACACAATCACATACACACCACAGACACACAAACACTCGCACAAACAATCACATACACAAACAATCACATACACACACAATCACATACACACAGACACACAAACACTCGCACAAACAATCACATACACAAACAATCACATACACACACAATCACATACACACACCCACATACGTATACACCGACACAAACACGCACATACACACAGACACCCACACAAACACACACCCAAACAATCACATACACACACAATCACATACACACAGACACAGACACACAAACACTCGCACAAACAATCACATACACACACAATCACATACACACACCTACATACGTATACACCGACACAAACACGCACATACACACAGACACCCACACAAACACCCACACAAACAACCACATACACACACAATCACATACACACACCTACATACGTATACACCGACACAAACACGCACATACACGCATACACAAACACACACACAGAGAGTATTGTGTTCAACACGTACAGATACATTCTTACTACTGGGTTCAATAGGCACACACCGCGACGCGCGCACACACACATACCCATACGGGCATACACAGACAATGTGTTTAACACACAAACACACACACGCACATATACACTAACACACACACACACACACACACACACACACACACACACACACACACACACACCACACACACACGAACACACGAGTGTATTGTGTTTAACAGATACATGCACACTACTGTGTTCAAAAGGCACACACCGCAAAGCGCACACACAGACACATACGGATATACACATTGTGTTAAACACACACATACATTCACACACACACATACACACACCACACACACACACACACACGAGAGTATTGTGTGTAACACGTACAGATACATGCTCAATACTGTGTTCAAAAGGCACACACCGCGACGCGCGCACATACACATATATAAATATATACGGTATTTCTATCTCAAATGTTGCTGCTCAACTAAACTGCAATTTTCTTCAGATTATAATGAATTATTTTAAATTTATTTATTTAACTTCCATGTGAAGCGTTATTTCCTGATCTGCTTGAACACATTATTTTACATTAAGCGTCGGACATGCACACTTGTACTTTGAAAACTAGTAAAAGCAAACGACAAATTTTGCAAGGGCCTTACGTTTGCTCAAGTTGAACCCTGGACCATAGACGCCTTGTGGTTTACAGGCTAGTGCCTTAACCACTAGGCAATCGTAGCCCAGGGACAGAGGGTGGCTATTGCGTGCAATAGAACACCAACTGTACAATACAAAAGACAGGAGTAAGAGAGTTTAAAAGTCAGAAAGTGCAGAAGAATTGAGAGAGGGCCCCGTAAGGCGAGTGGTCGAATATCCATCAAGGATATAGCAAACCACATTCCCGTTTGATATCGGATATTACTCCGACATCGTACACTATTCTAATGACAAGAACAGTAAGGGAACTTGGATTGATTAACATGGACAAATGCTGTGTTTTAACCATATCTGAAATCACTTCATGGTGGTGTCATTTAGTAATTTATTTAAAATCAACATTGCAGATAATTATTACATTAAATACGAACTATTGATATACAGATAATTATTATTTTATTTTTTTTGTATTTGTTTCTTGGCGGTGTATTTTGACATGTTAAAATAAAAGGAAAAATACAATGAAAGTATTGAAAATATTTAGTTATGGCATAAAACATAACTCTTACCTAACGCATAATATTTCCATGAAAGGTGAACACAGTTCCGGGTGGAAAAAATGCACCGAAGGGGTTACTTATGGGATTAATTACATATAAATATAACTTAATCCAGGTCAAAACGACAAATATAAAACTAGAATGAAAATACGCGGTCACACACACACACACACACACACACACACACACACACACACACACACACACGGAAAGTATTTTATTGTTTTTAACACGTACAGATGGATGAATATTACTGTGTTCAACAGGCACACACCGTGACGCACACACGCACAAACAGATACGAACATACACAGACAATGTGTTTAACACACACATATACCCCCCCACACACGGAGAGTGATGTGTTTAACACGTACATATACATGCATATTACTGTGTTCTGTAGGCACACACCGCGATGCACACACATACATGCAAACATACATACACATACAATGTGTTTAACACACACACTTACACAAACACACAGAGTATTGTGTTTAACAAAAAAAACCCGATACATGCATAATTTTGTGTTAAAACATACATGCGCACGGAAAGACACACACACATGCACGGACACATGCACACACACAAACACTGTTGTGTTTAACATGTACATATACAATGCACACTATTGTGTTTAAAACAGACAAACTCCATACACATATAAAAATTGTTATTATCACACATACACACATATGCATATATACATTGTGTTTAACAGCTATAATCAGATTGCGTTTAACACACACAATCACATACACACAGACACAGACACACAAACACTCGCACAAACAATCACATACACACACAATCACATACACACAGACACAGACACACAAACAATCACATACACACACAATCACATACACACACAATCACATACACACACAATCACATACACACAGACACAGACACACAAACACTCGCACAATCACATACACACACAATCACATACACACACCTACATACGTATACACCGACACAAACACGCACACACACGCATACACAAACACACACACGGAGAGTATTGTGTTTGACACGTACAGATACATTCTAACTACTGTGTTCAATAGGCACACACCGCGACGCGCGCACACACAGACACATACGGATATACACAATGTGTTAAACACACACACTCATACACTCACACACACACACACACACACACACACACACACACACACACACGAGAGTATTGTGTGTAACACGTACAGATACATGCTCACTACTGTGTTCAAAAGGCACACACACACACACACACACACACACACACACACACACACATATATACAAACACACACACACACAACACACACGAGTGTATTGTGTTTAACAGATACATGCACACTACTGTGTTCAAAAGGCACACACCACGACGCGTACACACAGACACATATGGATATACACAATGTGTTAATTACACACACATACACTCACACACACACAAACACAAACACACACACACGCGAGAGTATTGTGTGTAACACGTACAGATACATGCTCAATACTGTGTTCAAAAGGCACACACCGCGACGCGCGCACATACACATATATAAATATATACGGTATTTCTATCTTAAATGTTGCTGCTCAACTAAACTGCAATATTCTTCAGATTATAATGATTATTTTAAATTTATTTATTTAACTTCCATGTGAAGCGTTATTTCCTGATCTGCTTAAACACACCATTTTTCATTTAGCGTCGGACATGCACACTTGTACTTTGAAAACTAGTAAAAGCAAACGACAAATTTTGCAATGGCCTTACGTTTGCTCAAGTTGAACCCTGGACCATAGACGCCTTGTGATTTACAGGCTAGTGCCTTAACCACTAGGCAATCGTAGCCCAGGGGCAGAGGGTGGCTATTGCGTGCAATAGAACACCAACTGTACAATACAAAAGACAGGAGTAAAAGAGTCAAAAAGTCAGAAAGTGCAGAAGAATTGAGAGAGAGCCCCGTAAGGCGAGTGGTCGAATATCCATCAAGGATATAGCAAACCACATTCCCGTTTGATATCGGATATTACTCCGACATCGTACACTATTCTAATTACAAGAACAGTAAGGGAACTTAGATTGATTAACATGGACAAATGCTGTGTTTTAACCATATCTGAAATCACTTCATTGTGGTGTCATTTAGTAATTTATTTAAAATCAACATTGCAGATGATTATTACATTAAATACGAACTATTGATATACAGATAATTATTATTTTATTTTTTTTGTATTTGTTTCTTGGCGTGTATTTTGACATGTTAAAATAAAAGGAAAAATACAATGAAAAGTATTGAAAATATTTAGTTATGGCATAAAACATAACTCTTACCTAACGCATAATATTTCCATGAAAGGTGAACACAGTTCCGGGTGGAAAAATGCACCGAAGGGGTTACTTATGGGATTAATTACATATAATATAACTTAATCCAGGTCAAAACGACAATATAAAATAGAATGAAAATACGCGGTCACACCACACACACCACACACACGGAAAGTATTGTATTGTTTTTAACACGTACAGATGGATGAATATTACTGTGTTCAACAGGCACACACCGTGACGCACACACGCACAAACAGATACGAACATACACAGACAATGTGTTTAACACACACATATACCCCCCCCACACACGGAGAGTGATGTGTTTAACACGTACATATACATGCATATTACTGTGTTCTGTAGGCACACACCGCGATGCACACACATACATGCATACATACATACACATACAATGTGTTTAACACACACACTTACACAAACACAGAGTATTGTGTTTAAAAAAAACCCGATACATGCATAATTTTGTGTTAAAACATACATGCACACGGAAAGACACACACACATGCACGGACACATGCACACACACAAACACTGTTGTGTTTAACATGTACATATACAATGCACACTATTGTGTTTAAAACAGACAAACTCCATACACATATAAAAATTGTTATTATCACACATACACACATATGCATATATACATTGTGTTTAACACACAGAACAGCTATAAATAGATTGCGTTTAACACACACAATCACATACACACAGACACAGACACACAAACACTCGCACAAACAATCACATACACAAACAATCACATACACACACAATCACATACACACAGACACAGACACACAAACACTCGCACAAACAATCACATACACAAACAATCACATACACACACAATCACATACACACAGACACAGACACACAACACTCGCACAAACAATCACATACACAAACAATCACATACACACACAATCACATACACACACAATCACATACACACAGACACAGACACACAAACACTCGCACAAACAATCACATACACAAACAATCACATACACACACAATCACATACACACAGACACAGACACACAAACACTCGCACAAACAATCACATACACAAACAATCACATACACACACAATCACATACACACACCCACATACGTATACACCGACACAAACACGCACATACACACAGACACCCACACAAACACCCACACAAACAATCACATACACACACAATCACATACACACAGACACAGACACACAAACACTCGCACAAACAATCACATACACAAACAATCACATACACACAGACACAGACACACAAACACTCGCACAAACAATCACATACACACACAATCACATACACACAGACACAGACACACAAACACTCGCACAAACAATCACATACACACACAATCACATACACACACCTACATACGTATACACCGACACAAACACGCACATACACACAGACACCCACACAAACACCCACACAAACAACCACATACACACACAATCACATACACACACCTACATACGTATACACCGACACAAACACGCACATACACGCATACACAAACACACACACAGAGAGTATTGTGTTTAACACGTACAGATACATTCTTACTACTGGGTTCAATAGGCACACACCGCGACGCGCGCACACACACATACCCATACGGGCATACACAGACAATGTGTTTAACACACAAACACACACACGCACATATACACTAACACACACACACACACACACACACACACACACACACACACACACACACACGAACACACGAGTGTATTGTGTTTAACAGATACATGCACACTACTGTGTTCAAAAGGCACACACCGCAAAGCGCACACACAGACACATACGGATATACACATTGTGTTAAACACACACACATACATTCACACACACACATACACACACACACACACACACACACACGCGAGAGTATTGTGTGTAACACGTACAGATACATGCTCAATACTGTGTTCAAAAGGCACACACCGCGACGCGCGCACATACACATATATAAATATATACGGTATTTCTATCTCAAATGTTGCTGCTCAACTAAACTGCAATTTTCTTCAGATTATAATGAATTATTTTAAATTTATTTATTTAACTTCCATGTGAAGCGTTATTTCCTGATCTGCTTGAACACATTATTTTACATTAAGCGTCGGACATGCACACTTGTACTTTGAAAACTAGTAAAAGTGTATGTATATTGCGTGCAATAGAACACCAACTGTACAATACAAAAGACAGGAGTAAGAGAGTTTAAAAGTCAGAAAGTGCAGAAGAATTGAGAGAGGGCCCCGTAAGGCGAGTGGTCGAATATCCATCAAGGATATAGCAAACCACATTCCCGTTTGATATCGGATATTACTCCGACATCGTACACTATTCTAATGACAAGAACAGTAAGGGAACTTGGATTGATTAACATGGACAAATGCTGTGTTTTAACCATATCTGAAATCACTTCATGGTGGTGTCATTTAGTAATTTATTTAAAATCAACATTGCAGATGATTATTACATTAAATACGAACTATTGATATACAGATAATTATTATTTTATTTTTTTTGTATTTGTTTCTTGGCGGTGTATTTTGACATGTTAAAATAAAAGGAAAAATACAATGAAAAGTATTGAAAATATTTAGTTATGGCATAAAACATAACTCTTACCTAACGCATAATATTTCCATGAAAGGTGAACACAGTTCCGGGTGGAAAAAATGCACCGAAGGGGTTACTTATGGGATTAATTACATATAAATATAACTTAATCCAGGTCAAAACGACAAATATAAAACTAGAATGAAATACGCGGTCACACACACACACACACACACACACACACACACACACACACACACACACGGAAAGTATTTTATTGTTTTTAACACGTACAGATGGATGAATATTACTGTGTTCAACAGGCACACACCGTGACGCACACACGCACAAACAGATACGAACATACACAGACAATGTGTTTAACACACACATATACCCCCCCACACACGGAGAGTGATGTGTTTAACACGTACATATACATGCATATTACTGTGTTCTGTAGGCACACACCGCGATGCACACACATACATGCAAACATACATACACATACAATGTGTTTAACACACACACTTACACAAACACACAGAGTATTGTGTTTAACAAAAAAACCCCGATACATGCATAATTTTGTGTTAAAACATACATGCGCACGGAAAGACACACACACATGCACGGACACATGCACACACACAAACACTGTTGTGTTTAACATGTACATATACAATGCACACTATTGTGTTTAAAACAGACAAACTCCATACACATATAAAAATTGTTATTATCACACATACACACATATGCATATATACATTGTGTTTAACAGCTATAATCAGATTGCGTTTAACACACACAATCACATACACACAGACACACACACAAACACTCGCACAAACAATCACATACACACACAATCACATACACACAGACACAGACACACAAACAATCACATACACACACAATCACATACACACACAATCACATACACACACAATCACATACACACACAATCACATACACACAGACACAGACACACAAACACTCGCACAAACAATCACATACACACACAATCACATACACACACCTACATACGTATACACCGACACAAACACGCACACACACGCATACACAAACACACACACGGAGAGTATTGTGTTTAACACGTACAGATACATTCTAACTACTGTGTTCAATAGGCACACACCGCGACGCGCGCACACACAGACACATACGGATATACACAATGTGTTAAACACACACACTCATACACTCACACACACACACACACACACACACACACACACACACACACACACACCACACGAGAGTATTGTGTGTAACACGTACAGATACATGCTCACTACTGTGTTCAAAAGGCACACACACACACACACACACACACACACACACATATATACAAACACCACACACACACACACACACACACACGAGTGTATTGTGTTTAACAGATACATGCACACTACTGTGTTCAAAAGGCACACACCACGACGCGTACACACAGACACATATGGATATACACAATGTGTTAATTACACACACATACACTCACACACACACAAACACACAAACACACACACACGCGAGAGTATTGTGTGTAACACGTACAGATACATGCTCAATACTGTGTTCAAAAGGCACACACCGCGACGCGCGCACATACACATATATAAATATATACGGTATTTCTATCTTAAATGTTGCTGCTCAACTAAACTGCAATATTCTTCAGATTATAATGAATTATTTTAAATTTATTTATTTAACTTCCATGTGAAGCGTTATTTCCTGATCTGCTTAAACACACCATTTTTCATTTAGCGTCGGACATGCACACTTGTACTTTGAAAACTAGTAAAAGCAAACGACAAATTTTGCAATGGCCTTACGTTTGCTCAAGTTGAACCCTGGACCATAGACGCCTTGTGATTTACAGGCTAGTGCCTTAACCACTAGGCAATCGTAGCCCAGGGGCAGAGGGTGGCTATTGCGTGCAATAGAACACCAACTGTACAATACAAAAGACAGGAGTAAAAGAGTCAAAAAGTCAGAAAGTGCAGAAAAATTGAGAGAGAGCCCCGTAAGGCGAGTGGTCGAATATCCATCAAGGATATAGCAAACCACATTCCCGTTTGATATCGGATATTACTCCGACATCGTACACTATTCTAATTACAAGAACAGTAAGGGAACTTGGATTGATTAACATGGACAAATGCTGTGTTTTAACCATATCTGAAATCACTTCATTGTGGTGTCATTTAGTAATTTATTTAAAATCAACATTGCAGATGATTATTACATTAAATACGAACTATTGATATACAGATAATTATTATTTTATTTTTTTTGTATTTGTTTCTTGGCGGTGTATTTTGACATGTTAAAATAAAAGGAAAAATACAATGAAAAGTATTGAAAATATTTAGTTATGGCATAAAACATAACTCTTACCTTCCATGAAAGGTGAACACAGTTCCGGGTGGAAAAAATGCACCGAAGGGGTTACTTATGGGATTAATTACATATAAATATAACTTAATCCAGGTCAAAACGACAAATATAAAACTAGAATGAAAATACGCGGTCACACCACACACACACACACACACCACACACACACACACACACACACACACACACGGAAAGTATTGTATTGTTTTTAACACGTACAGATGGATGAATATTACTGTGTTCAACAGGCACACACCGTGACGCACACACGCACAAACAGATACGAACATACACAGACAATGTGTTTAACACACACATATACCCCCCCCCCCCCACACACGGAGAGTGATGTGTTTAACACGTACATATACATGCATATTACTGTGTTCTGTAGGCACACACCGCGATGCACACACATACATGCATACATACATACACATACAATGTGTTTAACACACACACTTACACAAACACACAGAGTATTGTGTTTAAAAAAAACCCGATACATGCATAATTTTGTGTTAAAACATACATGCACACGGAAAGACACACACACATGCACGGACACATGCACACACACAAACACTGTTGTGTTTAACATGTACATATACGTATACAATGCACACTATTGTGTTTAAAACAGACAAACTCCATACACATATAAAAATTGTTATTATCACACATACACACATATGCATATATACATTGTGTTTAACACACAGAAACAGCTATAATCAGATTGCGTTTAACACACACAATCACATACACACAGACACAGACACACAAACACTCGCACAAACAATCACATACACAAACAATCACATACACACACAATCACATACACACACAATCACATACACACAGACACAGACACACAAACACTCGCACAAACAATCACATACACAAACAATCACATACACACACAATCACATACACACAGACACAGACACACAAACACTCGCACAAACAATCACATACACAAACAATCACATACACACACAATCACATACACACACCCACATACGTATACACCGACACAAACACGCACATACACACAGACACCCACACAAACACCCACACAAACAATCACATACACACACAATCACATACACACACACAGACACACAAACACTCGCACAAACAATCACATACACACACAATCACATACACACACCTACATACGTATACACCGACACAAACAACGCACATACACACAGACACCCACACAAACACCCACACAAACAACCACATACACACACAATCACATACACACACCTACATACGTATACACCGACACAAACACGCACATACACGCATACACAAACACACACACAGAGAGTATTGTGTTTAACACGTACAGATACATTCTTACTACTGGGTTCAATAGGCACACACCGCGACGCGCGCACACACACATACCCATACGGGCATACACAGACAATGTGTTTAACACACAAACACACACACGCACATATACACTAACACACACACACACACACACACACACACACACACACACACACACACGAACACACGAGTGTATTGTGTTTAACAGATACATGCACACTACTGTGTTCAAAAGGCACACACCGCAAAGCGCACACACAGACACATACGGATATACACATTGTGTTAAACACACACACATACATTCACACACACACATACACACACACACACACACACACGCGAGAGTATTGTGTGTAACACGTACAGATACATGCTCAATACTGTGTTCAAAAGGCACACACCGCGACGCGCGCACATACACATATATAAATATATACGGTATTTCTATCTCAAATGTTGCTGCTCAACTAAACTGCAATTTTCTTCAGATTATAATGAATTATTTTAAATTTATTTATTTAACTTCCATGTGAAGCGTTATTTCCTGATCTGCTTGAACACATTATTTTACATTAAGCGTCGGACATGCACACTTGTACTTTGAAAACTAGTAAAAGCAAACGACAAATTTTGCAAGGGCCTTACGTTTGCTCAAGTTGAACCCTGGACCATAGACGCCTTGTGATTTACAGGCTAGTGCCTTAACCACTAGGCAATCGTAGCCCAGGGACAGAGGGTGGCTATTGCGTGCAATAGAACACCAACTGTACAATACAAAAGACAGGAGTAAGAGAGTTTAAAAGTCAGAAAGTGCAGAAGAATTGAGAGAGGGCCCCGTAAGGCGAGTGGTCGAATATCCATCAAGGATATAGCAAACCACATTCCCGTTTGATATCGGATATTACTCCGACATCGTAATTACAAGAACAGTAAGGGAACTTGGATTGATTAACATGGACAAATGCTGTGTTTTAACCATATCTGAAATCACTTCATGGTGGTGTCATTTAGTAATTTATTTAAAATCAACATTGCAGATGATTATTACATTAAATACGAACTATTGATATACAGATAATTATTATTTTATTTTTTTTGTATTTGTTTCTTGGCGGTGTATTTTGACATGTTAAAATAAAAGGAAAAATACAATGAAAAGTATTGAAAATATTTAGTTATGGCATAAAACATAACTCTTACCTAACGCATAATATTTCCATGAAAGGTGAACACAGTTCCGGGTGGAAAAAATGCACCGAAGGGGTTACTTATGGGATTAATTACATATAAATATAACTTAATCCAGGTCAAAACGACAAATATAAAACTAGAATGAAAATACGCGGTCACACACACACACACACACACACACACACACACACACACACACACACACGGAAAGTATTTTATTGTTTTTAACACGTACAGATGGATGAATATTACTGTGTTCAACAGGCACACACCGTGACGCACACACGCACAAACAGATACGAACATACACAGACAATGTGTTTAACACACACATATACCCCCCCACACACGGAGAGTGATGTGTTTAACACGTACATATACATGCATATTACTGTGTTCTGTAGGCACACACCGCGATGCACACACATACATGCAAACATACATACACATACAATGTGTTTAACACACACACTTACACAAACACACAGAGTATTGTGTTTAACAAAAAAACCCGATACATGCATAATTTTGTGTTAAAACATACATGCGCACGGAAAGACACACACACATGCACGGACACATGCACACACACAAACACTGTTGTGTTTAACATGTACATATACAATGCACACTATTGTGTTTAAAACAGACAAACTCCATACACATATAAAAATTGTTATTATCACACATACACACATATGCATATATACATTGTGTTTAACAGCTATAATCAGATTGCGTTTAACACACACAATCACATACACACAGACACAGACACACAAACACTCGCACAAACAATCACATACACAAACAATCACATACACACACAATCACATACACACACAATCACATACACACAGACACAGACACACAAACACATACACAAACACTCACATACACACACAATCACATACACACAGACACAGACACACAAACACTCACACAAACAATCACATACACAAACAATCACATACACACACAATCACATACACACAGACACAGACACACAAACACATACACAAACACTCACATACACAAACAATCACATACATACACAATCACATACACAAACAATCACATACACACAGACACAGACACACAAACACTCGCACAAACAATCACATACACACAAACACAGACACACAGACACAGACACACACAAACACAGACACACAAACACTCACACACACACACAATCACATACACACAGACACAGACACACAAACACTCACACAAACAATCACATACACAAACAATCACATACACACACAATCACATACACAAACAATCACATACACACAGACACAGACACACAAACACTCGCACAAACACTCACATACACAAACAATCACATACACAAACAATCACATACACACACAATCACATACACAAACAATCACATACACACAGACACAGACACACAAACACTCGCACAAACACTCACATACACAAACAAACACATACACACACAATCACATACACAAACAATCACATACACACAGACACAGACACACAAACACTCGCACAAACAATCACATACACACAAACACAGACACACAGACACAGACACACACAAACACAGACACACAAACACTCACATACACACACAATCACATACACACAGACACAGACACACAAACACTCACACAAACAATCACATACACAAACAATCACATACACACACAATCACATACACAAACAATCACATACACACACAATCACATACACAAACAATCACATACACACACAATCACATACACAAACAATCACATACACACACAAACACAGACACACAAACACTCACATACACACACAATCACATACACACAGACACAGACACACAAACACTCGCACAAACAATCACATACACACACAATCACATACACACACAATCACATACACACAGACACAGACACACAAACACTCGCACAAACAATCACATACACAAACAATCACATACACACACAATCACATACACAAACAATCACATACACACACAATCACATACACACACAATCACATACACACACAATCACATACACAAACAATCACATACACACACAATCACATACACACACAATCACATACACACAGACACAGACAGACAAACACTCGCACAAACAATCACATACACAAACAATCACATACACACACAATCACATACACACACCCACATACGTATACACCGACACAAACACGCACATACACACAGACACCCACACAAACACCCACACAAACAATCACATACACACACAATCACATACACACACCCACATACGTATACACCGACACAAACACGCACATACACACAGACACCCACACAAACACTCACACAAACAACCACATACACACACAATCACATACACACACCCACATACGTATACACCGACACAAACACGCACATACACGCATACACAAACACACACACGGAGAGTATTGTGTTTAACACGTACAGATACATTCTTACTACTGGGTTCAATAGGCACACACCGCGACGCGCGCACACACACATACCCATACGGGCATACACAGACAATGTGTTTAACACACAAACACACACACGCACATATACACTAACACACACACACACACACACACACACACACACACACACACACACACTGTACAGAGACATATAAATCACATTTTCGACGCCAATCAGTCTATTGCTCGTTTATGAAAAGCGAGAACTTGGGAATTAAATGGTCTAGCAAACAAAATCCGATATTTCTAGTCCTTTACCCGAATCCCCATTAATTAGTTGAAAACGACGGAGCAATGCGTCTTTCAATTATATGGGACGGTGGATTGCTCGGAGCAACCAACCACCTTTCGAAAGAGAGTAGGCAGACTTTCTCACACTAAGGCCGAGTGGATTGAGACCTAGATCGTGAGAGGAGCTTTCGTAGACCAATCGGTCACTAATAAAGAAAGGGGTAAAGAATTGAGAGAGTTTGCCTACGGTAAGGGTGGTCGTTACTTGACTAATCAAGTCACCTTCCGATTATACATCAGAGATTGCTCCGACAATGTAGTCATTAAAACCGTCGTATTCACGGTCTCAGACTAGCATGGGAAGGAATTACTGACTGATTAAGAAATGGTATGTTTTAAATACTAACGTGAAAACCCTTCACGGCGGTGTTTTGAAATGTTTGAATTAAATACAAGGTACTTTATAAAATGGAATTTCATCAAATCCGGTATATAAACGTTTTAGCTTATACACTTCGCATTATTCATTAATTTAAAAATACAGAATTAAAATAATAAATAAAAATCCCGATTGACCAGAGTAGGCACACCAAGTCAGGTAACTCCCATTGGCCACGCCCCTATTGTTGTATTGGGCTTTACTCATGAATCAATAGAACACACACGAATGCGAGCACGCACACAAACGGACTCAGAAAAATGCATGACTGATACGAGCATTGTACATATAAAAATTCGGGCTCCAGACGTACGAAAGCCTATTAAGCTCATAAATAAAAAAAATTAAAAGGCGTAATTACGCGAAATAAAGGCGTTATAATGCGAAAAAAGGCGTTATAACGCCTTTAGAAAGGCGTAATAACGCGAATTGAAAGACGTTATAACGCGAAATAAAGGCGTAATAACGCGAAATAAAGGAGTAATAACGCGAATTGAAAGGCGTTATAACGCGAATTAAAAGGCGTTATAACGCGGAATAAAGGCGTAATAACGCGAATTGAAAGGCGTTATAACGCGAAGTTAAGATGCCTTCCATAATGATGTGGAGGTCCTGGGGTTTAATCTCTACCCCACCCACCCCCACCCCACACTTTACAGACATATTAAAACTCTGTGTGTGTGTGTGTGTGTGTGTGTGTGTGTGTTTCCTGCACAACTATATGTAATGTAATAAGCTGTTTTATATGTATTTATTCTATGAAAATTAAAAAAAAATTGCACATCATCCGATCCTGCGCTGAAATGAACATACTATTTCAGTAAAACTGAAAGAAAGGTTTCTTTTCAATGTTAAAGTGTTGTTTTTTCATAAAGAGTATCATTTTATATATGGGGATGGAAATCTTTTAAGTAATCTGAAATATAAACATTGATAAACATTGGCAATGCACACATGGCTATTTATTCAAAAGTTCCTGTCCAATTGCCAATCGCTAACTTTTAACAATGATTAAATGACACCTGTGATATCTTAGTATGAATAGATCTACAGTTGCCTTAAGCTTTTCAAACTAAAACGAATCTGTTTGTGGTGAGGGTTGTTAACATTCTCAAATGACTGCTCTATATATAGACAAAAAGGCGTTATTACGCCTTTCTAAAGGCGTTATAATGCCTTTCGATTCGCGTTACAACGCCTTTCAATTCGCGTTATTACGCCTTTATTTCGCGTTATAACGCCTTTTTTCGCATTAAAACGCCTTTATTTCGCGTTATTACGCCTTTTAATTTTTTTATTCATGAGCTTAATAGGCTTTCGTACAGACGAGAAGTTTTCTTGAATTAATTATTTCATAAATACAAATTGTAATAAACATTTATTATTTTCAAAAAGAACTATCTTGATCATGACCTTCCTAAAATCACAATCCGAAAAGCAAAGTAAAACAACTATAGCTCGCATATAGTGTATAAGTAAAACACGCCATCTCCACCCAGGTTAATGGGACCGGGTGATCCGAAAGGGTAAGGACGTATCTAACTGGAGATACGCTTCACTCACCGCGCATGATAAGGAATTAATACGGCCCTGATTTTTGGGTTAGTTTTGTTACTCAGTCGAAAATAATTTCAGGTATAAAACATTGTTTTATCGTAACCATAAACCCGAGCTAAGACATGGCTTCATCGGGTAAATATATCTGTATATCCAAGATCGTAATGCAGGCGTGACAAGTTAAAGAACCCTCCCTGCACATTGCGCCTAGCGAACTTCACATATAGATGGCGACGTCTCGATATGAATGAAATATTCTTGACTGAGAAGTAAAACCCCATTCAATCAATCTAAGCCTTATATTGCATATATACTGTTAAAATACATATATTTGTGACTCAAGCCGGGTTCATATTCAGTTCGACAAGCCTGGACTGGCAATCAATCTAGAGGAAAGTGACATTGATAACATATCTCTGACCCTCCTGGGCTATCAACTTTTCTTATTAATATTATATTACAAAAACATCGGTGTCTTGTGCTCTATAGGCTAAAGTCAAGTAAGTCGGGTGACCCAAATCGGAACAGATTTAAAACTTCCCATTAAAACAAGTTCATGTACATGTTTAAAATTCAAATTCAAATTTTTAAAACTCTAACTATAAATAAATATAAACTTACATTGATCTTGTAATTTCAAATGTGTCACAAACATTCTGATATTATTGGTATTATGGAAGACGTCGGGTATGTCAGATTAAGTTTTCCTAGGTCCTAGTTGTTTAACTAACCGTACCGACATTTAACAATTGTTTGACAATCATATATATATCAAAATGTAAATAGATCATGTCGGTACCTCGAGTCGACTGGTTAGTACGGAACCCGTATGGTGACATGTGTAAAAAAGTTTTTTCGTACAGTACAGGCATGTTTAAAGTTTTACATTGAGCTAACGGAAAGAAGTTGAAGCTCACCTGGCGAATAACAGGGATATAGATAGCTACTTTTTTAGTAGTGGCCGAAAAGCTGTTGAAAAATGTGTAGTAGCTGCCGAGATATAGCCAAGTAGGCGTCGAGTTACAGCCAAGTAGGTGTCGAGATATAGCCAGGTAGGTGTCGAGTTACAGCCAAGTAGGTGTCGAGATATAGCCAAGTAGGTGTCGAGTTACAGCCAAGTAGGTGTCGAGATATAGCCAAGTAGGTGTCGAGATATAGCCAAGTATATATCGAGATATAGCCAAGAAGGTGCCGAGTTACAGCCAAGTAGCTGCCGAGTTTTAGCCAAGTAGGTGTCGAGATATAGCCAAGTAGGTGTCGAGATATAGCCAAGTATATATCGAGATATAGCCAAGTAGCTGCCGAGATATAGCCAAGTAGATGTAGAGATATAGCCAAGTAGGTGTCGAGATATAGCCAAGTAGGTGCCGAGATATAGCCAAGGAGCTGCCGAGATATAGAAAAGTTGCTGCAGAGATAAAGCCAAGTAGGTGCCGAGATATAGCCAAGTAGGTGTCGAGATATAGCCAAGGAGCTGCCGAGATAAAGCCAAGTAGCTGCCGAGATATAGCCAAGTAGGTGTCGAGATATAGCCAAGTAGGTGCCGAGATATTGCCAAGTATATGTCGAGATATAGCCAAGTAGCTGCCAAGATATAGCCAAGTAGGTGCCGAGTTATAGCCAAGTAGATGGCGAGATATAGCCAAGTAGCTGCTGAGATAAAGCCAAGTAGCTGTCGAGATATAGCCAAGAGCTGCCGAGATAAAGCCAAGTAGGTGCCGAGATATAGCCAAGTAGGTGTCGAGATATAGCCAAGTAGCTGCTGAGATAAAGCCAAGTAGCTGCCGAGATATAGCCAAGTAGGTGCCGAGATATAGCCAAGTAGGTGCCGAGATATAGCCAAGTAGTGCTGAGATATAGCCAAGTAGGTGCCGAGATATAGCCAAGTAGGTGTCGAGTTATAGCCAAGTAGGTGTCGAGATATAGCCAAGTAGGTGCCGAGATATAGCCAAGTAGGTGCCGAGATATAGCCAAGTAGGTGTCGAGTTATAGCCAAGTAGGTGTCGAGTTATAGCCAAGTAGGTGTCGAGATATAGCTAAGTAGGTGCCGAGATATAGCTAAGTAGGCGCCGAGATATAGCCAAGTAGGTGCCGAGATATAGCCAAGTAGGTGTCGAGTAATTAATTTTTACACGCATTACCTTTCGGGCTCCGTAACTTTTAAATGATTTCTGTCCCGCTAAGCGTATTAACTTTAAATAAGCTTATATTTTATGTTACGTTGTAATTGTATGTACATGTTATTATGACTTAAAGACAAAACTATAATACAATACTAAGGATAGGTAGATAAGCAGGGTAGTTAGGTAGTTAAACAGTTTGTAAACTGACCCGACGTGTGACGTCTATGCGAGAATTAACTAGATATGCCAGTATATGGTAGTCATTTTTAAACTTTTTGGCGGCAAGAAAGTGTTGTCCTAAAATGATACTTAATTTCTTAATTATGTGCCAAAAAGATGATTGTGTGCTTGCAAACAAATCTGAACATTAACAAGATTTGTTAGTATTGAAGTATAAACTCATTTTTGATATTGATCGTCATTAGAAAAGTTTGAGTGGCCAGAAAGTATTTTCTTGAAAGTGACATGTTTCCAGTATATAAAACGACAGCAAGTAAACATTATGATCCTGATCCTGAAGAGTGCTAAAAGCATGAAAGCGTTATCTAGAGCAGATAACAATATGAACGTTTTTTCTGTCGTTTTCTGTTTCAAACAAGAACATATATATACGGCAGTTTGATTTTGGTCAGTTTTAGTGGTCGGAAATTTATTTTTATTGAAAGAAAATGTTCTGAAAAAAGAGCTTAGCAGTTCTTGCCGATCAGAATCGTTATGATTTCGGTTACATTGGTGATTATCATGCAGACAGTTATAGCGAAGACTTCAATACGGACTTAGTGCCATTCACCGAATACATTTATCTTTAGTAAATACTTTTTTGTTTAAAATAATTTATCAAAATTACTCTGTATAATTTCATGTCCCATAGTTCCACGTTCCTTTCATTTCTAATTTCGATTTAACACGTGGAAGGTATATAGCAAGCTAAACAGGAAGTACTTATCCTTCCGAAGCATCCGGCCTGACATTTCCTCGTGTAAGTTGTTTAACTTTATTGATCAGTTTCTGAGTTTTTACTTTGATTTGGGTTTTGGATCTGTTTGGGACACGGATTGGTATGTTTGTTTTACTTTGCTTTGGGTTTGGGACTTGTTTGGGACACGGATTGGTATGTTTGTTGTACTTTGCTTTCGGTTTGTGATTTGATCCGGACACGGATTGGTATGTTTGTTGTACTTTGCTTTGGGTTTGTGATTTGATCCGGACACGGATTGATATGTTTGTTTTACTTTTTTTGGGTTTGTGATTTGATCCGGACACGGATTGGTATGTTTGTTTTACTTAGCTTTGGGTTTGGGATTTGTTTGGGACACGGATTGGTATGTTTGTTGTACTTTGCTTTCGGTTTATGATTTGATCCGGACACGGATTGGTATGTTTGTTGTACTTTGCTTTGGGTTTGTGATTTGATCCGGACACGGATTGATATGTTTGTTTTACTTAGCTTTGGGTTTGGGATCTGTTTGGGACACGGATTGGTATGTTTGTTTTACTTTGCTTTGGGTTTGGGACTTGTTTGGGACACGGATTGGTATGTTTGTTGTACTTTGCTTTGGGTTTGGGATTTGATCCGGACACGGATTGGTATGTTTGTTTTACTTTGCTTAGGGTTTGGGACTTGTTTGGGACACGGATTGGTATGTTTGTTGTACTTTGCTTTCGGTTTGTGATTTGATCAGGACACGGATTGGTATGTTTGTTGTACTTTGCTTTCGGTTTGTGATTTGATCCGGACACGGATTGGTATGTTTGTTTTACTTAGCTTTGGGTTTGGGATCTGTTTGGGACACGGATTGGTATGTTTGTTTTACTTTGCTTTGGGTTTGGGACTTGTTTGGGACACGGATTGGTATGTTTGTTGTACTTTGCTTTGGGTTTGGGATTTGATCCGGACACGGATTGGTATGTTTGTTTTACTTTGCTTAGGGTTTGGGACTTGTTTGGGACACGGATTGGTATGTTTGTTGTACTTTGCTTTCGGTTTGTGATTTGATCAGGACACGGATTGGTATGTTTGTTGTACTTTGCTTTCGGTTTGTGATTTGATCCGGACACGGATTGGTATGTTTGTTTTACTTAGCTTTGGGTTTGGGATCTGTTTGGGACACGGATTGGTATGTTTGTTTTACTTAGCTTTGGGTTTGGGATTTGTTTGGGACACGGATTGGTATGTTTGTTGTACTTTGCTTTCGGTTTGTGATTTGTTTGGGACACGGATTGGTATGTTTGTTGTACTTTGCTTTGGCTTTGTGATTTGTTTGGGACACGGATTGGTATGTTTGTTGTACTTTGCTTTCGGTTTGTGATTTGTTTGGGACACGGATTGGTAAGTTTGTTGTACTTTGCTTTGGCTTTGTGATTTGTTTGGGACACGGATTGGTATGTTTGTTGTACTTTGCTTTCGGTTTATGATTTGATCCGGACACGGATTGGTATGTTTGTTGTACTTTGCTTTGGGTTTGTGATTTGATCCGGACACGGATTGATATGTTTGTTGTACTTTGCTTTCGGTTTGTGATTTGATCCGGACACGGATTGGTATGTTTGTTTTACTTAGCTTTGGGTTTGGGATCTGTTTGGGACACGGATTGGTATGTTTGTTTTACTTAGCTTTGGGTTTGGGATTTGTTTGGGACACGGATTGGTATGTTTGTTGTACTTTGCTTTCGGTTTGTGATTTGATCCGGACACGGATTGGTATGTTTGTTGTACTTTGCTTTGGCTTTGTGATTTGTTTGGGACACGGATTGGTATGTTTGTTGTACTTTGCTTTCAGTTTGTGATTTGATCCGGACACGGATTGGTATGTTTGTTGTACTTTGCTTTGGGTTTGTGATTTGATCCGGACACGGATTGATATGTTTGTTGTACTTTGCTTTCGGTTTGTGATTTGATCCGGACACGGATTGGTATGTTTGTTTTACTTAGCTTTGGGTTTGGGATTTGTTTGGGACACGGATTGGTATGTTTGTTGTACTTTGCTTTCGGTTTATGATTTGATCCGGACACGGATTGGTATGTTTGTTGTACTTTGCTTTGGGTTTGTGATTTGATCCGGACACGGATTGATATGTTTGTTTTACTTAGCTTTGGGTTTGGGATTTGTTTGGGACACGGATTGATATGTTTGTTGTACTTTGCTTTCGGTTTGTGATTTGATCCGGACACGGATTGGTATGTTTGTTGTACTTTGCTTTGGCTTTGTGATTTGTTTGGGTCACGGATTGGTATGTTTGTTGTACTTTGCTTTCGGTTTGTGATTTGATCCGGACACGGATTGGTATGTTTGTTGTACTTTGCTTTGGGTTTGTGATTTGATCCGGACACGGATTGATATGTTTGTTGTACTTTGCTTTCGGTTTGTGATTTGATCCGGACACGGATTGGTATGTTTGTTTTACTTAGCTTTGGGTTTGGGATCTGTTTGGGACACGGATTGGTATGTTTGTTTTACTTAGCTTTGGGTTTGGGATTTGTTTGGGACACGGATTGGTATGTTTGTTGTACTTTGCTTTCGGTTTGTGATTTGATCCGGACACGGATTGGTATGTTTGTTGTACTTTGCTTTGGCTTTGTGATTTGTTTGGGACAATGATTGGTATGTTTGTTGTACTTTGCTTTCGGTTTGTGATTTGATCCGGACACGGATTGGTATGTTTGTTGTACTTTGCTTTCGGTTTGTGATTTGATCCGGACACGGATTGGTATGTTTGTTTTACTTTGCTTTGGCTTTGTGATTTGTTTGGGACACGGATTGGTATGTTTGTTGTACTTTGCTTTCGGTTTGTGATTTGATCCGGACACGGATTGATATGTTTGTTTTACTTTGCTTTTGGGTTTGTGATTTGATCCGGACACGGATTGGTATGATTGTTTTACTTTGCTTTGGGTTTGTGATTTGATCCGGACACGGATTGGTATGTTTGTTGTACTTTGCTTTGGGTTTGTGATTTGATCCGGACACGGATTGGTATGTTTGTTGTACTTTGCTTTGGGTTTGTGATTTGATCCGGACACGGATTGGTATGTTTGTTGTACTTTGGGTTTGTGATTTGATCCGGACACGGATTGGTATGTTTGTTGTACTTTGCTTTGGGTTTGTGATTTGATCCGGACACGGATTGGTATGTTTGTTGTACTTTGCTTTGGGTTTGTGATTTGATCCGGACACGGATTGGTATGTTTGTTGTACTTTGCTTTGGGTTTGTGATTTGATCCGGACACGGATTGGTATGTTTGTTGTACTTTGCTTTGGGTTTGGGATTTGTTTGGGACACGGATTGGTATGTTTGTTGTACTTTGCTTTGTGATTTGATCCGGACACGGATTGGTATGATTGTTTTACTTAGCTTTGGGTTTGTGATTTGATCCGGACACGGATTGGTATGTTTGTTTTACTTTGGGTTTGTGATTTGATCCGGACACGGATTGGTATGATTGTTTTACTTAGCTTTGGGTTTGTGATTTGATCAGGACAAGGATGGTATGTTTGTTTTACTTTGGGTTTGTGATTTGATCCGGACACGGATTGGTATGATTGTTTTACTTAGCTTTGGGTTTGTGATTTGATCCGGACACGGATTGGTATGTTTGTTGTACTTTGGGTTTGTGATTTGATCCGGACACGGATTGGTATGTTTGTTGTACTTTGCTTTGGGTTTGTGATTTGATCCGGACACGGATTGGTATGTTTGTTGTACTTTGGGTTTGTGATTTGATCCGGACACGGATTGGTATGTTTGTTGTACTTTGGGTTTTGGAATTGATCCGGACAAGGATTGGTATGTTTGGTTTTGATTGGAGTTTATATTAACGGAACTCTGAGCAACCGTCCCTGTTCAGGATTTATTTTTAGCCTCGCTTGTCAGTAAATGAGGTACTCATTCGGCGAGTCTGTTATCATAGTACTGATTTGTTTGAATATTTTTATTCCGGTTTTTTTCTTTGACAATCTAATTTTACAGAAATAATACTCGAAGTAAATAATGCTATTATGGACCTTTTATTGTTGTGTTTATTCCCTTTGTTCATCAACAGACATTTCTGCAAGCTGACCCCGAAGAGGACGCCCTCTGACGACAAGACTCATAATTAGAACAAGTAACATAATTACTACTGCATATGCACCGACTAGATATAAAAAGAAATGTAAATTATCATCGTAATAATGTCCAATTATCCACAAGTAAGCAATACCCCCGGTCCCAGCACCAAACAGGAGGACCATTATACCCGTACCCGTCATCTCAAGACAGCTGTTACCCCAAGCTATACCTGACGGGTACATCGGTCCAATGAAGAATCCCATTGGTTGAGTTAAAATCCACATCATCAGACGGCTGTTAAAAGCAAAAATATTCAGCAACACAGCCGAGGTCAAGGCACCAAAAGCTTCCAGTATAATGAGGACACGAATAGGGATCCAAATAGCGGCAATAAAACCACAGAAACGACCCAAAGAAAAACTGATCCAAAATGAAGTATTTAGTAAAGTACTTTCATCATTACTAAATTTAAATCTGTCGATCGAAAAATTCCGAATAAATTTGCCGTATAACGCCTCACCACCATATGCATTAAAGTAATAAACAAACAATAGGATGAAAATGTTAATTCCAAACCAGCGGTCTCCTCCTGTACATGTTTTTGGGTCTACCAGTTTCGTCCATGATTTCCATTTCGAATTTGTCGTCTGTTGTACATCTGAGCCCAGCTGCCATGTTGTAGGCGTAACGTTGTTTATTTTATTTCCACAGTCGGATGTTTTGATTTGGTACCAATAGAATATGACAGAATTTGTGACAATAATAATAGTAATTATTATATACGCCCACTGAACTGAAGTTTCTTTAACAAACTCTGAATGTGTCTCGGACGAATTTGTGCCGGAAACGGTAACCGAGGACGTTGACAGGAAAGTCGGTGTTACCGTATGATTAACTGATGCATTATGGGATAACATTTCGCTGTTGGGAATCGCCAAAAAGGGATTTGCAATGTTCGGAACTATAAAGGATCCGATACCGTATCCAGAGTGTAATAGATGTAGTGGAGATGATGCCTTTTCCCTCCATATCTTGATGATTAATTTCTGCCCAGCTGCAATTAAAATGTAAAAATTCGTAAATGCAATTCTCTTTCCCAAAGCTTGCATGTTTAGTCTTATTTGTATACAGAATTGTTAAGAAAATCTTCAGATAATATATCATATTGTATGTACAATTGTATTGCAATTCCCGTAAAAGACAATTGGGGTCATGACCCTTGATGTGTATTAATTTTCTCGCAATATTACGTCATGCCCTAAACAGGGGGTCACGTGGTCATACGTGGAGATACGCCAATTTCGCATGGCTTAAAATCCTATCTCACATGAGCAGGTATTGAAGAAATAGCGCCAAGGGTAATGTGTAAGGCGAGCCTATGTGAATAACGACACTACTATAAATGATCTTCTAATTGAAAATGTTTCCATTAAACTATAAATAAAAAGCATTTAAAATGCACTGACCTAACTAAATTATATTTTTAATTAAAAACATTATTGTTCAGTTCTCCTGTACATGGAGAAATTTTGCGAATTTTTTTTAAATTTGATCAAGTTTATACACCAATTGGGCCTCATTCAACGTTACATCAGGGTATCTAGGGTCAGGAAGGTCATTGTTGTTTGGTTTTTTTCCAGGTGTTATGTTATCATCATGAATATTCTAATTATGACATAACATTTATAGTTGTTCAGAGTAAGAAGGTGTAGAAGAGATAATTTTGACACAATTATATTTGTTGTTTTGTTAAAAAGTTCGCTCTATGTATAGAATTAAATATACTTTTGGTTGGTGGATTGTTAAACATAGCATGCTGTTAGTAGATTGTTAAACATAGCATGTTGTTGGTGGATTGTTAAACATAGCATGCTGTTAGTGTATTGTTAAACATAGCATGCTGTTGGTGGATTGTTAAACATAGCATGTTGTTGGTGGATTGTTAAACATAGCATGTTGTTGGTGGATTGTTAAACATAGCATGTTGTTGGTGGATTGTTAAACATAGCATGTTGTTGGTGGATTGTTAAACATAGCATGCTGTTAGTGTATTGTTAAACATAGCATGTTGTTGGTGGATTGTTAAACATAGCATGTTGTTGGTGTATTGTTAAACATAGCATGTTGTTAGTAGATTGTTAAACATAGCATGTTGTTGGTGGATTGTTAAACATAGCATGTTGTTGGTGGATTGTTAAACATAGCATGTTGTTGGTGGATTGTTAAACATAGCATGCTGTTAGTGGATTGCTGTACGTAGCGTGTTTGTCGGTGGATTGTTTCGTTTGTTTGTTGTTTGTAACACGTAGCTTGTTGTTGGTGGATTATTCTGTTTGTAACATGTAATGTGTTGTTAGTGGATTAAGTCGGTCGTTTGTTAGTTGCACATAGGAATTGTTTGTTGTCAGAAAGTTTGCTTATTGCCTTGCTTCATTCTCAAAGTATCAAAGTTTTGCCTACCGATATTAATGATCCCCTCAAACAGCCCTTGAAAGCAAATGAGGACTCCGAGAACTGAAGGGTTAAGTGACCAAGGGATGGAAATTGTAGTGACCGCTATCAGATCCAAAAATACAGCAATAATAAGATCCCAATAGTTTGTGAGTTTGTCCACCAAAATGGCGCCAACTACTGCTGATATGAAGAATCCAATATTTCTACCAGACAGTGCACGTGATATGTCTTCAGTACTTCCGTTTGTACGAATTTTCAAGTCTTTGAAGGCTGGACCTTGCATTTCTCCAGCGAGTCCCTGTAAATAAACAGTAAAATGCGATTAGTGTTCCAGAATATTTCACTTATATCGACTCTCATCGACACATTAAAAAGTGTGTATTCATAACAGGACTAATCCTTCAAATTTAGGAGATACATGACGAGAAAAAACAATTTAAACTAAACCAAAATGCGCGATTTATGAAACCAGTAAATGTTTTGAGGTGGAAGAAGCCAGGTTTTTTTTAAATAGTTATAAAAGTCAAAAATCTTAATTAACCAGTCTTTGATTTGATAAGTTCAACATTTTCTAATGTAGTACATTGGTTAACTTTAAAAAAAGTAACCAGCCCTTTTAAAAGTTACAAGTCTCGGACTGTTGGACCGACTTCGAATGGCCATCAGTCAATCACATTTATAACAACTGTATATTTCTAGAAATGAGTTACAAAATGAGAGTACCACCAAAATTGCATTGGACCTCAAGGAAGCGCGATTCACAACATATATCTTACAAGTACTCACCAAACTGATCCAAGTCAGAAGGAGAACTACTGTTTTTGTAACCTTGATAATGGTCGCCGTCCTCGTAGTGGAGGATCCCTGGTCCGTTCCTTTGTCCTCGGCCATTCCTCTGATATATGTCTATACCGTGTTGATGTGGTCTATGATCTACGTCTATACCGTGTTGATGTGGTCTATGATCTATGTCTATAACGTGTTGATTTGGTTAATGTTTGACTTTTTACTTCTTGACATCATTATTTATTATTTGTTTGGTACTTTTATAGTAACAGAGAACTAGGTCACTGTTTGTGTTGGCACGGTACAGAGGAATTTTATCTTTGTGCATATACTGCTTGTTTGTCAAATTTTACAGACAACTTTATGTTCTATTCTCTTCTACTGGTGGGTACCTCGGTGGCCGGGTGATCTAAGGAGACAGCTATCGGAGCATAGTGCCTCTCACCGCCTAAGGTAGAATTCCGCTCGGGAAGATCTAAATGCGACAAAGTTTGTTAGTTATCAACTATTATTATATGGTCAATCAATGATTTTGCCCTTTTCTGATCGGCTGAGAAGGCGTTTGGCAAGCTCAATAAATTGATATGTCCACCGCGCTAAAACATAGGCTAGTAATGTTGGTCGCGCAAAAAAGCACGCAAAGTTATTGTGACGTAACATTAAAAAATCAAAAGACAGTTAAAGATGTGTACTGCTGAGCAGCCAAAAATTTCCTGCATTAATTAAACTTTTTTCGTTAGGTAATTTTTGAAAGGATATGACTATTAAAGCATAATTCCGGAGCACCCGGCCTCACTTCCCTGGTGGAAGTTCACGTGTCTAGCCTAACTTGTCAGTTCCAAAGGTTTAACGTTGCTTCTTGGTTGTGATTCGAACATGGATTAGTATGTTTGTTTTTTATTATGAAGAAAACATCATGTGGTATTCTACTACTTTTTTGCAAGGGCCACGTAAATATAAATATAGGGCCACGTTAATATAAATATAGGGCCATGTAAATATAAATATATAAATATAGGGCCACGTTAATATAAATATAGGGCCACGTAAATATAAATATAGGGCCACGTTAATATAAATATAGGGCCATGTAAATATAAATATATAAATATAGGGCCACGTTAATATAAATATAGGGCCATGTAAATATAAATATAGGGCCACGTAAATATAAATATAGGCCACGTTAATATAAATATAGGGTCATGTAAATATAAATATAGGGCCACGTTAAAATAAATATAGGACCACGTTAATATAAATATAGGACCATGTAAATATAAATAAAGGGCCACGTTAATATAAATATAGGGCCATGTAAATATAAATATATAAATATAGGGCCATGTAAATATAAATATAGGGCCATGTAAATATAAATATAGGGCCACGTAAATATAATATAGGGCCATGTAAATAAAGAATGATTTCCAAGAGCGCCGAGCTAGAAGCCCATAGGAATATATACACAAGAAACTAGGTCACATCCTTTTCAGGTCTTTATACCTGTCACTACTTCGAGGCCAAGTACAAATAAATCTCTGTGTAAATATATACGTTGCATATGAAAAACATTTTCTTTTTTTATTATGATGTGTGTGGAAGCTGACTTTACTGGTTGGTTAGTTGTCTATATAATTTAAATATTTGTTATTGTGCGCCAAATTGTAGCGCTACTGTCAGAAATTGCCATTACTTTGCTAGCACAAAAGCAAAAACTCGGGTGTCACAATGGCTTGATTTGTTTTGCGTCATAATGCGTATACGTTGTGTCAGTGTGATTTCATAGCAGAATACTTTGATTCAGGCCGTCAAACTTGTATTTAGATGAAATCAGTGATAGAAGGCATTCAAGAAACTATGTTGTTAGGGCCACTCGTGCTTCAGAGAATGTGGAACATTTTTCAGTCCACATAGTGTTTCTAAGAGTTCATGGTGAAGACCAGTTTGAAGCTCTGTCAAGAGCAGTCCTAACGCAAAGCTTTTGGACCTTAGTGCTGTGGACTTTACTGATATACCCTTTAATACAAGATGCTAAGTCCAGTCAGTGTATAATAGTCATCATCAGAATGGTCATTTGTATAATCGAAATCAATTTCTTTACTTTTACTATAAAATATTCTTATTTGGAGCTTGTTTAATAATTCTATTCGGGACCAACCTCAGGTTCATGATATTCAGTCTTGTCCAGCTAGTGACATTCATCACATGAAACCTACTCGACTTTTCGTCTATGTCCTTTCTTCGTGCGACGAATGCACTTAGAAAAGTTAATGATTTTTTTGGCATCCTGTTTACTAGTACGTGTTCAACATACACGAAACACACGGCAAATGACAAGTGGCCTTAAACCGGATTGTAATGTCGTATGCGTGCATGTATTTCTTTCTATTATGTTATTTGTGGCAAAAAGAAATAATATTGCATTTAAATTCTAACACAAAGTAAGATAAAAAAAAAGCCGTAAAATATACATTTTATTAAAATAAAATAAGTTGAAAAATAAAATTGTAACTGGGATTCGAACCAACAACGCAAGACTTACTAGTCCCTACACCACGCAGGTAATTGTTGTCAATAAGGGTTTATTAATATCAAGTACGAGTATAGTACGGTATATTAAGAGGTTATATTGGGGTAACTCTCTAAACATTGATTTTTTACAAAATTCAGTATCAGCGCATATCTCTCCATTAACCATACTTTGCATATTTATCTAACAGTAAAATAATACAGTTTTAAATTCAAAATAATTTTAATGGAGAGGCATGCGCTCTATGTGTATTTATTAAAAACCTGTTGATTTTTACTGACTTGCTCCATGTTTGTATTGAGTTCTACGGAGACAAACCTAATGAATGTGTTAAACTTATAATGCAATATTTTACTGAGATTTTTACCATATAAACTTTTAAATAATGATACTAGCTTTAGGTTTTTTCCACTATCAATATGTATTCAACATACTTTTAAATTTTGAATCCTATAGGCGGATAGCTCGGCGTTTTGGGTATCATCCTTTTGGGGCATTTTCTTGAAAATCACAATTACTACGTTTTTTTCAAACCTTTCCCTGAGATAAATGTCATGAGTCTGAATAAGTACAGACCAAATATAATAAAACTGTAAAGGTGTAAGCGTTAATATTAGAAAATTTTGGCAAATTTTGTTGTTTTTCTTGACCAAATCAATAATGAAGATTTTTTGTTATTCGCTGTCATATAAACAATAAAACCCACAGTGTGGTCTCAAGATGGCGACAGTAGATTCACGTCATTTCGATTTTCCGTTATATGATTAGTTTGCTCCACGGCAATAAAAGTTATAGCACTATAAACAGTTTAATTGTTATATTTACATTTTGCAATTTATGGAAATCTTATTTTTGTTTTTGAATCATGTAATAAATTAAAACACTGTCGTTTACAGCATGCAATTCCAGTTGCTGGAACAGCCAGTCAATGACGTCATGAGTAGAGTACTAGAGGTTTGAATGCATTGCCTGGATTACTTGCATTTTCTAGCTCAGACTTTTCTTCAGCATTTATCAATAAAGGGATAGCTATACCTCTCAAAATGCGTGACTTCAAGATTACATTCTGTACTTTGTGTAACAGTAGAAACATAGCATATCTGAAGATGAAAAATTTGAAAAGTGTTTATCTAAAACGAAGAAGACAGTAGAGCTTGCTGCCAATCTCTTCGTCGTTTATGGTCAGATCCAGTGATATGAATAGTCGAGTCTTCTGCACCAGGTCTGGAGTAATGCATCATATCGAGGGCTTAGAGGTAAAAGGTGCTATCTCCATTATTTGTACTTTCGAGAAAAACGATGTTTAAAGTTAGAGCTTAATAAAAAATCAAAGGAGTGGACTATCCAGATGTAATTTGCACAAAAAGTGTAAACTATATCACTTTATAAGATGATAATACAATATTTGTTATCTGTTATAATTAATGTTAATTAGGGACATTTTTCTAGATAGCACCTTTTACCTCTGACGATGTTAAGACACACTAGTGGTAAAAGGTGCTATCTCAAGATAGCTCCTTTTACTTCTTACTATTTTTCCTTCTCATTTACTATACAAATGAAAAAGGTTCTACAATTAGATATAACATTGTTTTGTCTTTAAACTATAATGATCAACAATAAAAAAGAAAGAATCTCCTTAAATACAATTTATTTTTATTTTTTATATTCTGACGAACCAATCTTTCTTATAACTACTTTACTATGACACTTTTTAAATGTAAAGTGTTGAATATTAAAATTTTGTTACACTTAAAAGTAATTGAAAAACAATCAGTTTTCATCTGTCTCATAGTCGGACTCTTTGGCATCAGGCATAGGTAGTTTGTCCTTTATTTTTTTCTGTGTGACTAGAGTGGAATAGTAATGATGGTATATTTCTGGGATCACTCCAGATTTGCACAGTGACCCAGATCAGCCTTTTTGCACAGATATAGGTTGCTTACGTGGTAGCATTGCTCTAAAATATTTTTGTCTTTAGGGCGACTAATTTTGCGTGTTTGCGATTTGATATTTATTTGCAAAAGAGATTCAGTGTAAAATGTGTATCCCATGTAAATATAATCGGGATCGTTCTTTCTTACTTGGACCCATTTTATCTGAGTCTAGTTCAGTCTTCTTCCATTCACGTCCACTGTCATATTTCTGTAATTATTTTTAACCAGAATTTTTAAATCTTTTATATCATTGTACTTCATAGGAACAGCCATGTATGGTTTGGTTTTCCTTGCGAAATGTACAATGGTCTCCCATTCTGAAGGAAGAAAAACTTTAGTAGCCTTCTTGGCAGTTTCAATGGCAGAATGCATTGAATCACTCTCCATCTGAGAATGCCCACTTTCAAAGAACTTGTGATTGATTACTTCAAGGGTCTCAGAGTTCATAAGGGCATGGTGTAATGATGCAGTAACTTATTACTTATGCAGTAATTTATTCCTGTTTTGCCCCCCACAAGTGTCAGAATAAAATGTCATTTCTCTCACAGGTGAACTTCCACCAGATAAAAAGTAATTATAGATATAAACAGATTCCAACTTCACAAGACCCGCGACCTGCATGGGTTTCATCCCATAAAAAACAATGTCCATCTCCGTTTCCAAGGTTGTAAAAGGAGAGATTGTAGCACGATAGTTTACGCTTGTAATAAAGCTCACCAACAAAACTACATGGGCATGATAGTACAGCTTGTAGATCAAAAGTGGAAACGTGAAATGATTTGTCCGACAGTGTTCGTGTTTTGTCTTTTGCCTTTTCCTCTCTGGACATAAGTTTCCTTTCCTGGTGAAGGATGTACTTATCTTGTGCTTCTTCAGTTAAAATACCGTCACGCTTTTGTTGTTCATAGCTATTACAGATGCTACACTGATCTACACTGATCTTTTTTAGGTTGAAAAAGGAGAAATTATACTGTGTGTTAAATATATTTCTGTAATATGATCCACTAACAGTTTTTTCCCGGATTTGGAACACTCTTCTTTGTATAGTTGGTACATTTTTGTTATATTCAGATCTTGCGGTAAATATTTTCGTCTGCTATCTTTCCTAGTGTAGCGACTTTCTATCACAGGAAATGATTTTATGTGATCATGGACAAAACGTTCATCAGTTTTGGGGGTTTTGTTACTAGGGGTTTTTCTTCTTCGATTGTCCTGCCCAGCATACACACCATGCTGCATTTTTGCAACTGCAGAATCCACAGTCTTTTTTCCAACATTTAATGTTCTTAAGAAAAAGTCTTTACAGACACGAACTTGTTCCCCATTGGCCAAAGAAAAGAAAAATGTCAAAGCCTTTAATCTTCTTTTTTGCCTGTGTCATTTCCTTTACTTTCTGCTACTTTTATGTTTGAGCAAATAAAACCTCTCTGTTTGTCATAATCGCCAAGTGCCCAATATAAGTCAAATAATTCTTGCCGTTGTTGTTCGTCTATTTTAGATAACATTTGAACCTGCATTTGCTGCAGTCCTTTGACTTAATTGTTTTTGCTGGCATTTTTTTCCAGTTTTACTTATTTTCTTTCCTGGCTGCTTTTTGTTTTTTCCGTCTATTTGCTTTCCATTCCTCTGGCATAGATCTTCGTTTTCTGTAATTCGTTTTCTTTAACGGCGACACATATTTGCATGGTTATGGGGTGTAATTATTGGAATCTGGGGCATTTCATTAGTTGATCTTTCCGGTGTGATTTCTCTTGTTTGTTTTTCAGCGTTTTCAATTTTGTGTATCTTTGAGACTGCATCATAATGTTCACATCGCATAAGAGAAATGTGTGCAAGAACTATTTTCCTTTCAGAATGAAGTGCACTATGTAAAGTTGGTTCTATAGTAAATACGGGGGCAAATGCTCGGCTAGAAAATATGCATATTGTGGTTTTGAACATGTTTGCGAGACTAAGTGGCACAAAATCTGCATAATCTGACTGCCAATGGCCATCTTTTTCTAGTAATCCAATTTGATCTTTAACACGCGTCGCGTCTTCTTCATTATTAATTTTCATAAAATGAGAGTAGTGATCAAAATTTCCTAAAATGTGCTGAACAATTTGGGACTGCAACTCACTAGAATTTATTGACATTGGGTTCATTTGAAACAAAAAAAACAAAAAAACATTTAACAGACAATTACCATCCGGGTATATTGGCTCTCTTTTGAAACCATTACTTGCTAAAATTTTGTTCAGCTTTTGATTATGAAATTTCTGTATGACGTCTTTTGCTAGCTGGTCTTTTCTGCTGCTGTTTATTGCTTTGCGTAAGCTAGCGCTGGGACTCTTTGGTACTTCTGTATTTTTTGAATGGCCAGTATGTATGTTGCTGGTCTTCATCCTAGCTCTTAACATTTTACTCTTTGTCATTTGAACCCTAATTTTTTAGAAAGTTCATTGTCTCTTGTTTTTATCTGAACTTTGGTTAGTTTTTTCTTTCGATTTTTTCCAACTTTTTTCCAATTTTTATCTTTTTTAAAAGTGAGTTTTCTTCTGCTCTTTTGTTCCTTTTTTCCAATCATATCTTCATTACTTTCCGAATCAGATGTATTGCAATCTTGTTTAGATGGTTTGTAGTCACTGTCAAATCTGTGTCACATATATATTGTGGTGATGAAACTTGAGATTTGTGTTCATTTAATGTAATGCGTTCTTTTATTTGGGCAAGAGGGATATCCATATTCGTTTCTTCATCAAATGAATCCATCATAACTCTTTGGTAATCTTTCTGTAACACTGATAAAGGGATGTCCATTTCAGAATCAGAATTTATGACAGCATTCTCACCAAGTGTCCAATCAAAGTCCACTTGCACGACTAAGTCTCGCTAGGTGCTATAACAATACAAAACGCCGGATCAATACTGTTTGATGACACAACACAAACATGGGCAGATGACATATTAGTCTCATTACAAGGAGCAATACCAGTATCAACAGTTAAAACTGGAGTGTTATTAACATCATGGGCTGTATCATTACAATCTTGGTTTTCATTTCCGGTCACTATATTGGTGTCAACATAAACATTTGACTGTTCATGACATAATTCTGTGTAACATATGTATCCGTGTTAACCGAAACAAACGACTCTTTATTGTCGTATTGAGCACCACTAGAAACAAGAGCAGTGTCAGGAAGAACACCACTAGAAACAAGATCAGTGTCAGGAATAACAACCAGATTTTCAACATTACTAGACTGTATATGTTTATAAGCAGGAACATCCACTTCTTCAGCATTACCAGGTACTTTGGCATTGTCAAGCGGTATACATGGTTCTTCATTGACAGGTGATATATCAGAATCATTGTTACTAGGTGGTATATTAGCATCTACAGAGACAATGACTTCCTCATTGGCAGTTGATATTTCTGAATCATCTTCATGTGTAATGTTGGAATCAGTTGATTTTAGATTCATCACTATCAGACTGTTCTAGACCTACTGCAGAATTCTCTTCAGATTTTGATGACATATATTCTGTACCATCTATAGCAGTAAGCCGGAGCAAGTCGTCGACATCTGACCAGTCTCAACTTTCTTCAGCTTCCATATTTTAGACCTGTAAATTGATTTTATTTCCATGCTAATAAATACAAAAATGATTTAACATTTTCTGGTAATTAATAAATAAAAATGTTTATAACATTTATCCGGTCATCAACTGCATAAAATTAGAAACAGGTTTCTAAAAAAATATCACTACAACCACAATGGAAAATTTGGTGACCTTCAATAATTTTACATATCGAGGGGTTAGAGGTAAAAGGTTCTATCTCGCATTTTAGTGAAAAATGAGTTATTTATAAAAATCTAATAAAAATGCAACTTCCTATCACTTTAGAAAATTTTATACTTGTATAATTAATATTTTCAGAGATATAAAAAAAATAAAAATGTGCTATGTTGTTGGTAAGAGGTAAAAGGTGCTATCTTGAGGTTACTGTAAGGTAAAAGGTTCTATCTCATAGATAGCACCTTTTACTTTTTGACTTAATGTCATGTCCTATAGTATATAATGGCAAAAGGAGTTAAATCTAAGATAGACCCTTTTACCTTTTAATAATTTCAAAATCATCAGGAACATGATTAAATTAAACATTTTTAAAAATAAAGAAATAGGAATATTTACTTGTCAAAAGATAAGGCATGCTGTATACGCTGCAGCTGTTATATGTAACTTGATATTCTCATTGATATGTTATTAGTTATTGATTTAGAACACATGTTGATATGATATATATGTTGTGTCATTCTTTTTTTGTGTAGTACTGAAGAGGTACAGAATCTGAATTGTGAACACGAGGAAGCAGATACACGGATGGTGTTCCACTTGACAGAAATTGTTGAAAGTATCACTAAGGTAAGAATAGCCATCAGAAGTAATGAAACATACGTGTTGGTTAAACTTGCATATCATGTACATCGACTTATTCAAAAGCAACCTTATATTTGGATGGATGATAGTCTTAGCAGCAGCAATACACGGCGTCATATCAACCAGGTTTGTCACAAAAAACAGACCTCCTGTGGGACCCCTATATGTAGTAACTACGACAAATGTAGTAACGGTCGCAAATGTAATAAAATAGTGTCACATATGTAGTAACGAACCACAAAAGTAGCAAATGTTGGTCACAAATGTAGCAAAATTTTACCACAAATGTAGCAACAAAATTTTACCACAAATGTAGTAACATTTAAAAAATGATAAAATATTTTTTTTTTCAATATGGGTAATATTTTGGCTAGGGTTAATTAATGACAAGGAATTTTCAGATTTTTCAGTTCTAAGCTACTCATAACGATGTGAAATGTCACGGTTCATGTTCATGTGAACAGTCACTTTCAGCTCTGACAATGCTACTACATGAAGTCCCGAGATGAATTTCACATCCCCAGTACATTTATTAGTCGCCGCTTCGAAGAGATTTTTTTTGTCACACTCCCATCTTTGATGGGTTGAGTTCCATTTATATGTTATGGTTTGTTTATTATTCCACTTTCAGGAAGGTAATTTCCGTGTGTGGAAGATCGTGGGTTCGCAACCCGGGCAGGGTCTGACCAAGACTTAAAAATGGTATTTTGAAATGAAAGCCATTAGGGTAATTTGGAAAAGACTCTAAAACCAGATGTGGCGCGTTAAAGAACACTAGCGCATTCCATTGCACTCCATGGGTCAAACTTTCTGCCGCGCACTATATACTGGTGAAGTCTTGATATAAGTGGAACATTCATTCAATTAACGAATCGATACTCTTGCAAATTACACATGACGTCGGATCGACATTGAGATTTGTATATTTATCAGAAGTTTTAAAAACGTGTAACCTTTGTACAAATCAAAATAGACAGTTTGTACATAGTGCTTCAATTGATACAGAGTGATCAGATGACTTCGTGTGCGTATGTTAGGTGTTAGATGCGTACATAACTAGACAATAACAAAATAAAAAATTCTGATAATGGCTAAAGTATGAGAACCATCACTTAAAACTTGGAAAACGCAAAATTGCTTATTATGTCCGGGTTTTTTTTTTTTTTTTTTTTTTTTTTTTTTTTTTTTTTTTGGGGGGGGGGGGGTTTGGGGGGATGCATTGTTCATCCAGTTGGTCAAATTGCAATATTCAGCAGGCAACTGGACACCCATAGCAATGCAAATTAAAAATAATAGGCTAAAAATTTAGTAACAAAATAAAACAATCTGGAATCGTTTTGAACATTTCCGTTTAATTTAAACCGCAGACAAAAGAGAAAACCTTAAACAAGTACCACACTATGATCTGTCTCTAGCGGATTGGGTACGCAACTAGCCTGTGAGAAGTGCACTTAAACACTAAGCAGGGTACAAGAGTTGAGAGTTGAGTAATGGTGAAAGAATATTTCACTTATATTGAGACGTCGCCAGCTATAGGCGAAGGTGCAGAAATTTTGCCTGTGCTTTGCGCTGATGGCATTGTACAGCAGGGTTCTTTAGCGTGCCAAGCCCACCGTGACACGGGACCTCGTTTATTTTAAGTTCCCACCCGAAAGAACCGTGACTTTCATTTCGTAATGCCGAGTTCTTGGCGAAAGAACAAGATGCACCATATACGATTACAGATGTTCTATTTTACAGACTAACACATCGTTCATATACTTCAGTAACGATATTTACGAAGTATTGTAAATGCAACAGAGAGAGAGAGAGAGAGAGAGAGAGAGAGAGAGAGAGAGAGAGAGAGAGAGAGAGAGAGAATAAAAAATCAGCAAATATTACAAAAACCTTTGTGAGGTTGCTCCCAAATATTGGACAAAATCAAGTGTAGTCATCGTAAAAACGTAAATTTCACCGAAGCAAAATGAAACGTAAACTTGATCTGTAACATATTGTGGTAGACCTACATGCCAAATCAGTTCAATATGTGCAAGCTTTTACAAAAAAAAAAATAAATAAACTGCA
Organism: Anadara kagoshimensis; assembly: GCA_021292105.1. NCBI lineage: Eukaryota > Metazoa > Mollusca > Bivalvia > Arcoida > Arcidae > Anadara > Anadara kagoshimensis. Next base: position 10,517,847 of record CM037857.1, read on the forward strand.
GAAAACTGTTATTTCAATCAAATTATCAAAGACAATTGCAAAGGATCGGATTCGTAGCAAAACAAAACGTTAACTAAGTCTTGATCTGCAACTCATTGTGGTTGACTCGCATTCAAAAACTCAGCCTAGTATCTGAAAGTGTTTAGGAAACAATGCGGAAAACTTATAATTGGTTGATGGACGGACGGAGGGACCGACCAACAGCATAATACTTCCTAAATCTTAAGTTTCGTGGAGTATAATAATAAATACATGTACCCTACTAAAATCTGCCAAAATACAGAAAACCCAGAAACTTATATTTAAAACTGAACTTTACATGTAATTCACAAACCGAAGTATAATGAAAACTAGAAAAACTGTGAGCCACAAGCTCACAAAAAGTACCCCCCGCTCCCCCACATAAAAAAAATCCATCGGATCAAATTTATAAATAGGAGGTGCACATCTACATTATATCACAAATATTGTGTGAAAGTTTCATGAAAATCCATTGAAGGGTTTAGGAGGAGTTGCGGATAAGAGATAGGTACCCTAAGGTGTAACGGAAGGACGGACGGACACCCCTATCACTATATACCCCCCACACTTTTTAAGCGGGGGTATAATAAGAGGCCAATTGGCATTATCGCTCATAGCATTATACATAACGTACGTACAGGCCTTACAAGGATTATCAGATACTAGTTGTTATTTATTACATTTATATCTGAATTACTATTAGATGTTATGTTAATCATTTTGTAATGTACCGATTTATGTGACACTAATAGTTTTCAGGTAAATAGAAAAAACAGCAAATTTAACAATTTATACATATATTTTGGTATTTAATAAAGTCACTTATATCGGAATCAGAGCCACCTCTGTCGGGATAGAATTCCCTTCTATCGGGTTAAAAGTCACTTCTAACGCGTTTAAAGTCACTTCTATCGGAACAACAGTCGCTTCTATCGGGTTAGAACGTACCTTAAATGATGGTTTCTAACGTTCAGCATTAGCACATCAGCATTTGTAGTTGACACGGACGCTGATAGTGAAAAACATCACCGTAATGCGAATTTTAAGCTACTTTTACATGGACGGGCTTAGCTACATCGGGCAAAATTACAACATTTTTCTGTGTTTTCCGTGTGAACATTTTATTAAAATTTTAAGTTATGTCCAAAAACTTAATGTCAATTTAAAGAATATTTATCTGGGAACAAAATGACACCACTGGCAAGATCACGATGATCGGACACAAATTAAAAAAGTAATGTATAGTTTTGTCGGAGCACCTACAAGTCAAAGATCTGATTCGTTGTTCCCCTTTACTCATTTTTATTTACTTATGGGTATTTTTAAATTTTATTATGAAACTGGCCCCTGTGGTTCAGATTTCAAAATTTTCGTTACTACATATAGCGTTTTTCATTTACTACATTTGCGGTAACAAAAATCGTTACTACATTTGTGGTAACGGTCGTTCCTACATTTGTGGTTCGTTACTACATATGTGACACAATTTTATTACATTTGTGACCGTTACTACATATGTGACACAATTTTATTACATTTGTGGTTCGTTACTACATATGTGACACAATTTTATTACATTTGTGGTTCGTTACTACATATGTGACACAATTTTATTACATTTGTGGTTCGTTACTACATATGTGACACAATTTTATTACATTTGTGGTTCGTTACTACATATGTGACACAATTTTATTACATTTGTGACCGTTACTACATATGTGACACAATTTTATTACATTTGTGGTTCGTTACTACATATGTGACACAATTTTATTACATATGTGGCAGTTACTACATATGTGACACAATTTTATTACATATGTGGCAGTTACTACATATGTGACACAATTTTATTACATATGTGGTTCGTTACTACATATGTGACACAATTTTATTACATTTGTGGTTCGTTACTACATATGTGACACAATTTTATTACATATGTGGCAGTTACTACATATGTGACACAATTTTATTACATATGTGGCAGTTACTACATATGTGACACAATTTTATTACATATGTGGCAGTTACTACATATGTGACACAATTTTATTACATATGTGGCAGTTACTACATATAGGGATCCCACACCTCCTTCTTTATTGATGGACTGCCTGGAGCACATGCATTTACTGACTCAGACTTTATTTCAGCATGATAGCTAGACCTCTAAAATGTGTGAAGATAGTAATGACGTAAAGAATACATTCTGTACTTTATGTAACATACAAACATTACTAAAGACCTGATGAATCAGTTGGAAAAATGTGTCTGTGCTCTGTCTGGAAAACTCTATATTTCTAATGTTACAGTGTGAGTTTAATCTCATTCAACAATATTAGGCACTAAAATGTAAAGAAGAACCATTAGATAAAATAAAAGGTTCAATCCAAGTAGACTTAAGTAGCATCTAAAGAGACAATGACTTCCTCATTGGCAGTTGATATTTCTGAATCATCTTCATGTGTAATGTTGGAATCAACATGGCATTGGACAACATGTTCTTCATTGATAGTTGGTATTACCAGGTCCCATATTAGTGTCAATAGGAAGAACTGGGACTTTACTAGCAGATGGATTTTCTGAATTACTGTAGTTTACTATATCAGTTGCATTTGGATTAACAGGTGCTTGGTTTACAGGTGCATTGTTCAGGTCATTTTTAGATTCATCACTATCAGACTGTTCTAACCTACTGCAGAATCCTCTTCAGATTTTGATGACGTATATTCTGTACCATCTATAGCAGTAAGCCGGAGCAAGTCGTCGACATCTGACCAGTCTCAACTTTCTTCAGCTTCCATATTTTTGACCTGTAAATTAAAAGATGATTTTATTTCCATGCTAATAAATGCAAAAATGATTTAACATTTTCTGGTAATTAATAAATAAATATGTTTATAACATTTTATACAATGTTCTAGTTATCACATAATTGTATTTTTTTACTATAATTATACAACTGATATCTAGTCTTAACTAATTCAAATACACCAAACTTAAACTTTGAAACAGTAAATTCTAATTATTATTATTATTATTATTATTATTATTATTATTATCTTTAAAAATATAAGTCATAAAGTTATATAATTAAACCAATATGATTCTTCTAAACAAAGATTCAGAGTACTTCTATTATGAAAATACTAGTAATATTTAACCTTTTAACAGTTTTAAACAAAAAAAAAGAATGACACAACATATATATCATATCAACATGTGTTCTAAATCAATAACTAATAACATATCAATGAGAATATCAAGTTACATATAACAGCTGTCCACAGCGTATACAGCCTGCCTTATCTTTTGACAAGTAAATATTCCTATTTCTTTATTTTTAAAAATGTTTAATTTAATCATGTTCCTGATGATTTTGAAATTATTAAAAGGTAAAAGGGTCTATCTTAGATTTAACTCCTTTTGCCATTATATACTATAGGACATGGCATTAAGTCAAAAAGTAAAAGGTGCTATCTATGAGATAGAACCTTTTACCTTACAGTAACTTCAAGATAGCACCTTTTACCTCTTACCAACAACATAGCACATTTTTATTTTTTTGATATCTCTGAAAATATTAATTATACAAGTAAAACATTTTCTCAGGTGATAGGAAGTTGCATTTTTATTAGAGTTTCAAATACTTTTTCAATTAGTTTGAGGGACACGGGTGTCACGAAACATCACATGCGTATTGGAAAGCAGTGATCTACAGCCAGTGGAGGGTAAGCATGAGGAAGTTGCTGGGATTTATTTGGACCTGATGAGTCAGATGATGAAAATGATAATTACTAATAAACAAAATACATAACACTGAAACAATAATTTTTAGTTTTATTAAGTATAAAATCATTTTTAAACAAAAACTAACATACTAATCTATATCCGAATCACATTCCAGAAGCAAAGTAAAATTTTTGGAACTAACAAGTCATGTTAGACATGTGAACTTCCAACAGGGAAGTGAGGCCTGGTGCTCCGGAAGGGTAAGAATCTCTGTAGAAAGCTACACCCGTGTAATCATAAGTGTGTGAAAGGAACATGGAATTATGGAACGTCAATTACATCTAGGGCAATCCTGGACACAGAGACATAAAAATTTTAACAATACTGTGATGACGGCCATAAAACGTTTTATGGCCTTGATAAGCCAAGACTTGTCCCCGTAGTGGGAACAAGCTCTACCATAGCGTATTAATTAGAAAACAAATACACCATAAGCAGGAGAAGCAGATATATTGCTACATAGAAAAGGAAAGTTGACAATAGAAAAATAAATGTCATCACGTTTGTCATGAAGTTTTAAATGTAGCTTTTCGCGGGCGTCATAAATGAGATATAAGTTTGAATATATAGCAAAACTTGAGGAATCAGTCGTATCGTTTATTTTAAACTCACTTGGATATTGGATAGATGACATTCACATAGTCCCTAAATTTAGGATTGTTAAGAGACAGAACGTCATCTATATATCTGTATGTCGAATTGAATGATATAGCGACAGTCTTCTCTCCCGATTTAACAAGGTCCTGCATAAATTCTGCCTCATATAAATAAAGAAACAAATCAGCAAGCAATGGTGCACAGTTTGTACCCATTGGTATACCAACTGTTTGCTGGAAAATTATATTATCAAACACAACAAATACGTTATCTATGATATACTCAAACATTTTGTTTATTGTATCTTTAGTTTATTTTTGGGGGGAATCCGTATGATGCTTGACACAATAACCAGGATCCCTGTTCCCTGATAAATGTACTTGGAGTGATAAATAGTGTTGGAAATATATACGGTAACAAACGGCTAATAGTTTACAGCCAAAACGTGATGTAGCAATAAAAGTATTATTATATTAGCCATTTAAGATTTGGATTCACATATAAAACACGTTCTTGTTTCTTTTTTCTTCTCATTGTTAAACTTGGAGTTTTGCAGCTTGTTTCTGTAAAATATTGCAATTTTTGACTGTTTTTCATTATTGTTTTTTGTACTTATTACAGATATTTATTATAATCTGTCAGTTGAATGACATGAATAAGAAAAATATATCTCATCACATTTTATTGTATTTTACCAAATAGTTACGAATATGAGGTCACGATGACGTAATATAATGAAAGGTAATTTGTTTTATGTTGATTCATAATATAACAATATATTAAAATACCTTCTATTTGATACCACACATGATTGGATAATATATACAGTTATGATGTTAACTCAAGATATTGTTTCCCTTACCCTAAAATGGATACATGTTTTCTGTGATAGAAAATATTATAATGCTCTTGATTATTTAACATCAAAGTTATAGAATATCAATGGCAGAGGGTATACAATCATTTTAAAACTAAAATTAATGACAACACACACAAAATGTAAACCTGAAAAATTTGTATCCGATCAAATAGCCTTTTTCACTGTTTTTGACTTGAAAAATAGTTTATGTGATCATATCTGTACCTAGTGACTTCATATTGAAAAATATGTTATCATATAATATAGAATTATTCATAACCTTTAGAATGATACCAAATTTAGAAGAAGAAGAAAATTTGCACATTTCATCATTGGACATCCCGCATATCTTTAGTTTAGTTCCTAGAACGTGTCTAGACTTACCATTTTTGTATATATAGGAATATGTATTGAACAGATATACTATGAACATTTGATTTCCCAAGGGAGTGACAAAGGACATAAAGCCACGCAAAGTATCTTAAGACTAGGACACAAAACCACACAAAACATCTTAAGACTAGGACACAAAGCCACACAAAACATCTTAAGACTAGGATACAAAGCCACGCAAAGCATCTTAAGACTAGGATACAAAGCCACACAAAGCATCTTATGACTAGGACACAAAGCCACACAAAACATCTTAAGACTAGGACACAAAGCCACGCAAAGCATCTTAAGACTAGAATACAAAGCCACGCAAAACATCTTAAGACTAGGACACAAAGCCACGCAAAGCATCTTAAGACTAGGACACAAAGCCACACAAAGCATCTTAAGACTAGGACACAAAGCCACACAAAACATCTTAAGACTAGGACACAAAGCCACACAAAGCATCTTCAGACTAGGACACAAAGCCACACAAAACATATTAAGACTAGGACACAAAGCCACACAAAGCATATTAAGACTAGGACACAAAGCCACACAAAACATATTAAGACTAGGACACAAAGCCACACAAAACATATTAAGACTAGGACACAAAGCCACACAAAGCATCTTAAGACTAGGACACAAAGCCACGCAAAGTATCTTAAGACTAGGACACAAAGCCACACAAAGCATCTTAAGACTAGGACACAAAGCCACACAAAACATCTTAAGACTAGGACACAAAGCCACACAAAGCATCTTAAGACTACGACATAAAGCCACGCAAAGTATCTTAAGACTAGAATACAAAGCCACGCAAAGTATCTTAAGACTAGGACACAAAGCCACACAAAGCATCTTAAGACTAGGACACAAAGCCACACAAAGCATCTTAAGACTAGGACACAAAGCCACGCAAAGCATCTTAAGACTAGGACACAAAGCCACACAAAGCATCTTAAGACTAGGACACAAAGCCACGCTAAGCATCTTAAGACTAGGATACAAAGCCACACAAAGCATCTTAAGACTAGAAAACAAAACCACACAAAGCATCTTAAGACTAGGACACAAAGCCACACAAAACATTTTAAGACTAGGACACAAAGCCACGCAAAGCATCTTAAGACTAGAATACAAAGCCACGCAAAGTATCTTAAGACTAGGACACAAAGCCACACAAAGCATCTTAAGACTAGGACACAAAGCCACACAAAACATCTTAAGACTAGGACACAAAGCCACACAAAGCATCTTAAGACTAGGACACAAAGCCACAAAAAACATATTAAGACTAGGACACAAAGCCACACAAAGCATATTAAGACTAGGACACAAAGCCACACAAAACATATTAAGACTAGGACACAAAGCCACACAAAACATATTAAGACTAGGACACAAAGCCACACAAAGCATCTTAAGACTAGGACACAAAGCCACACAAAACATCTTAAGACTAGGACACAAAGCCACACAAAGCATCTTAAGACTAGGACATAAAGCCACGCAAAGTATCTTAAGACTAGAATACAAAGCCACGCAAAGTATCTTAAGACTAGGACACAAAGCCACACAAAGCATCTTAAGACTAGGACACAAAGCCACACAAAGCATCTTAAGACTAGGACACAAAGCCACGCAAAGCATCTTAAGACTAGGACACAAAGCCACACAAAGCATCTTAAGACTAGGACACAAAGCCACACAAAGCATCTTAAGACTAGGACACAAAGCCACACAAAGCATCTTAAGACTAGGACACAAAGCCACGCAAAGTATCTTAAGACTAGAATACAAAGCCACGCAAAGTATCTTAAGACTAGGACACAAAGCCACACAAAGCATCTTAAGACTAGGATACAAAGCCACACAAAGCATCTTAAGACTAGGACACAAAGCCACACAAAGCATCTTAAGACTAGGACACAAAGCCACGCAAAGCATCTTAAGACTAGAATACAAAGCCACGCAAAGTATCTTAAGACTAGGACACAAAGCCACACAAAGCATCTTAAGACTAGGACACAAAGCCACACAAAGTATCTTAAGACTAGGACACAAAGCCACACAAAGCATCTTAAGACTAGGACACAAAGCCACACAAAGTATCTTAAGACTAGGACACAAAGCCACACAAAGCATCCTAAGACTAGGACACAAAGCCACACAAAGCATCTTAAGACTAGGACACAACGCCACGCAAAGCATCTTAAGACTAGGACACAAAGCCACGCAAAGTATCTTAAGACTAGGATACGAAGCCACACAAAGCATCTTAAGACTAGGACACAAAGCCACACAAAGCATCTTAAGACTAGGACACAAAGCCACACAAAGTATCTTAAGACTAGGACACAAAGCCACGCAAAGTATCTTAAGACTAGGACACAAAGCCACGCAAAGCATCTTAAGACTAGGACACAAAGCCACACAAAGTATCTTAAGACTAGGACACAAAGCCACGCAAAGCATCTTAAGACTAGGACACAAAGCCACACAAAGTATCTTAAGACTATGACACAAAGCCACACAAAGCATCTTAAGACTAGGACACAAAACCACACAAAACATCTTAAGACTAGGACACAAAGCCACACAAAGCATCTTAAGACTAGGACACAAAGCCACACAAAACATCTTAAGACTAGGACACAAAGCCACACAAAGTATCTTAAGACTAGGACACAAAGCCACACAAAGCATCTTAAGACTAAGACACAAAGCCACACAAAATATCTTAAGACTAGGACACAAAGCCACGCAAAGCATCTTAAGACTAGGACACAAAGCCACACAAAGCATCTTAAGACTAGGACACAAAGCCACACAAAGCATCTTAAGACTAGGATACAAAGCCACACAAAGCATCTTAAGACTAGGACACAAAGCCACACAAAGCATCTTAAGACTAGGATACAAAGCCACACAAAGCATCTTAAGACTAGGACACAAAGCCACACAAAGCATCTTAAGACTAGGACACAAAGCCACACAAAGCATCTTAAGACTAGGATACAAAGCCACGCAAAGCATCTTAAGACTAGGACACAAAGCCACGCAAAGTATCTTAAGACTAGGACACAAAGCCACACAAAGCATCTTAAGACTAGGACACAAAGCCACACAAAACATCTTAAGACTAGGACACAAAGCCACGCAAAGTATCTTAAGACTAGGACACAAAGCCACGCAAAGCATCTTAAGACTAGGATACAAAGCCACACAAAGCATCTTAAGACTAGGACAAAAAGCCACGCAAAGTATCTTAAGACTAGGACACAAAGCCACGCAAAGCATCTTAAGACTAGGACACAAAGCCACACAAAGCATCTTAAGACTAGGACACAAAGCCACACAAAGTCTTAAGACTAGGACACAAAGCCACACAAAGCATCTTAAGACTAGGACACAAAGCCACACAAAGCATCTTAAGACTAGGACACAAAGCCACACAAAGCATTTAAGACTAGGACACAAAGCCACGCAAAGCATCTTAAGACTAGGACACAAAGCCACACAAAGTATCTTAAGACTAGGACAAAAAGCCACGCAAAGTATCTTAAGACTAGGACACAAAGCCACGCAAAGCATCTTAAGACTAGGACACAAAGCCACGCAAAGTATCTTAAGACTAGGACACAAAGCCACACAAAGCATCTTAAGACTAGGACACAAAGCCACGCAAAGCATCTTAAGACTAGGACACAAAGCCACACAAAGCATCTTAAGACTAGGACACAAAGCCACACAAAGCATCTTAAGACTAGGATACAAAGCCACGCAAAACATCTTAAGACTAGGACACAAAGCCACACAAAGCATCTTAAGACTAGGACACAAAGCCACGCAAAACATCTTAAGATTAGGACACAAAGCCACGCAAAGCATCTTAAGACTAGGACACAAAGCCACACAAAGCATCTTAAGACTAGGACACAAAGCCACACAAAGCATCTTAAGACTAGGACACAAAGCCACGCAAAGCATCTTAAGACTAGAACAAAAAGCCACGCAAAGCATCTTAAGACTAGGACACAAAGCCACGCAAAGCATCTTAAGACTAGGATACAAAGCCACACAAAGCATCTTAAGACTAGGACACAAAGCCACGCAAAGCATCTTAAGACAAGGACAAAGCCACACAAAGCATCTTAAGACTAGGACACAAAGCCACGCAAAGCATCTTAAGACTAGGACACAAAGCCACGCAAAGCATCTTAAGACACAAAGCCACACAAAGCATCTTAAGACTAGGACACAAAGCCACACAAAGCATCTTAAGACTAGGACACAAAGCCACACAAAGCATCTTAAGACTAGGACAAAAGCCACACAAAGCATCTTAAGACTAGGACACAAAGCCACACAAAGCATCTTAAGACTAGGACACAAAGCCACACAAAGCATCTTAAGACTAGGACACAAAGCCACACAAAGCATCTTAAGACTAGGACACAAAGCCACGCAAAGCATCTTAAGACTAGGACACAAAGCCACACAAAGCATCTTAAGACTAGGACACAAAGCCACCAAAGCATCTTAAGACTAGGACACAAAGCCACACAAGCATCTTAAGACTAGGACACAAAGCCCACAAAGCATCTTAAGACTAGGACACAAAGCCACACAAAGCATCTAAGACTAGGACACAAAGCCACACAAAGCATCTTAAGACTAGGACACAAGCACGCAAAAGCATCTTAAGACTAGGACACAAAGCCACGCAAAGCATCTTAAGACTAGGACACAAAGCCACACAAAGCATCTTAAGACTAGGACACAAAGCCACGCAAAGCATCTTAAGACTAGGACACAAAGCCACACAAAGCATCTTAAGACTAGGACACAAAGCCACGCAAAGCATCTTAAGACTAGGACACAAAGCCACGCAAAGCATCTTAAGACTAGGACACAAAGCCACACAAAGCATCTTAAGACTAGGACACAAAGCCACGCAAAGCATCTTAAGACTAGGACACAAAGCCACGCAAAGCATCTTAAGACTAGGACACAAAGCCACACAAAGCATCTTAAGACTAGGACACAAAGCCACACAAAGCATCTTAAGACTAGGACACAAAGCCACACAAAGCATCTTAAGACTAGGACACAAAGCCACACAAAGCATCTTAAGACTAGGACACAAAGCCACACAAAACATCTTAAGACTAGGACACAAAGCCACACAAAGCATCTTAAGACTAGGACACAAAGCCACACAAAGCATCTTAAGACTAGGACACAAAGCCACCAAAGCATCTTAAGACTAGGACACAAAGCCACACAAAGCATCTTAAGACTAGGACACAAGCCACACAAAGCATCTTAAGACTAGGACACAAAGCCACACAAAGCATCTTAAGACTAGGACACAAAGCCACACAAAGCATCTTAAGACTAGGACACAAAGCCACACAAAGCATCTTAAGACTAGGACACAAAGCCACACAAAAGCATCTTAAGACTAGGACACAAAGCCACGCAAAGCATCTTAAGACTAGGATACAAAGCCACACAAAGCATCTTAAGACTAGGACACAAAGCCACGCACAAAGCATCTTAAGACTAGGACACAAAGCCACACAAAGCATCTTAAGACTAGGACACAAAGCCACGCAAAGCATCTTAAGATAGGACACAAAGCCACGCAAAGCATCTTAAGACTAGGACACAAAGCCACGCAAAGCATCTTAAGACTAGGACACAAAGCCACACAAAGCATCTTAAGACTAGGACACAAAGCCACGCAAAGCATCTTAAGACTAGGACACAAAGCCACACAAGCATCTTAAGACTAGGACAAAAGCCACACAAAGCATCTTAAGACTAGGAACACAAAAGCCACACAAACATCTTAAGACTAGGACACAAAGCCACACAAAGCATCTTAAGACTAGGACAAAAGCCACACAAAGCATCTTAAGACTAGGACACAAAGCCACACAAAGTATCTTAAGACTAGGACACAAAGCCACGCAAAGCATCTTAAGACTAGGACACAAAGCCACACAAAGCATCTTAAGACTAGGACACAAAGCCACGCAAAGATCTTAAGACTAGGACACAAAGCCACGCAAAGCATCTTAAGACTAGGACACAAAGCCACGCAAAGCATCTTAAGACTAGGACACAAAGCCACCAAAGCATCTTAAGACTAGGACACAAAGCCACGCAAAGCATCTTAAGACTAGGACACAAAGCACACACAAAGCATCTTAAGACTAGGACACAAAGCCACACAAAGCATCTTAAGACTAGGACACAAAGCCACGCAAAACATCTTAAGACTAGGACACAAAGCCACACAAAGCATCTTAAGACTAGGACACAAAGCCACACAAAGCATCTTAAGACTAGGACACAAGCCACGCAAAGCATCTTAAGACTAGGACACAAAGCCACACAAAGCATCTTAAGACTAGGACAAAAGCACGCAAAGCATCTTAAGACTAGGACACAAAGCCACGCAAAGCATCTTAAGACTAGACAAAAAGCCACGCAAAGCATCTTAAGACTAGGACACAAAGCCACACAAAGCATCTTAAGACTAGGACACAAAGCCAACAAAGCTTAAGACTAGGACACAAAGCCACGCAAAGCATCTTAAGACTAGGACACAAAGCCACGCAAAGCATCTTAAGACTAGGACACCAAAAGCCACACAAAGCATCTTAAGACTAGGACACAAAGCCACGCAAAGCATCTTAAGACTAGGACACAAAGCACAAAACATCTTAAGACTAGGACACAAAGACGCAAAAAGCATCTTAAGACTAGGACACAAAGCCACGCAAAGCATCTTAAGACTAGGACAAAGCCACGCAAAGCATCTAGACTAGGACACAAAGCCACACCAAAACATCTGAAGACTAGGACACAAAGCCACACAAAGCATCTTAAGACTAAGACACAAAGCCACGCAAAACATCTTAAGACTAGGACACAAAGCCACGCAAAGCATCTTAAGACTAGGATACAAAGCCACGCAAAGCATCTTAAGACTAGGACACAAAGCCACGCAAAGCATCTTAAGACTAGGACACAAAGCCACACAAAGCATCTTAAGACTAGGACACAAAGCCACGCAAAGCATCTTAAGACTAGGACACAAAGCCACGGAAAGTATCTTAAGACTAGGATACAAAGCCACACAAAGTATCTTAAGACTAGGACACAAAGCCACGCAAAGCATCTTAAGACTAGGACACAAAGCCACACAAAGCATCTTAAGACTAGGACACAAAGCCACACAAAGCATCTTAAGACTAGGACACAAAGCCACGCAAAGCATCTTAAGACTAGAACAAAAAGCCACGCAAAGCATCTAAAGACTAGGACACAAAGCCACGCAAAGCATCTTAAGACTAGGATACAAAGCCACACAAAGCATCTTAAGACTAGGACACAAAGCCACGCAAAGCATCTTAAGACTAGGATACAAAACCACACAAAGCATCTTAAGACTAGGACACAAAGCCACGCAAAGCATCTTAAGACTAGGATACAAAGCCACGCAAAGCATCTTAAGACTAGGACACAAAGCCACGCAAAGCATCTTAAGACTAGGACACAAAGCCACGCAAAGCATCTTAAGACCAGGATACAAAGCCACACAAAGCATCTTAAGACTAGGACACAAAGCCACACAAAGCATCTTAAGACTAGGACACAAAGCCACGCAAAGCATCTTAAGACTAGGACACAAAGCCACGCAAAACATCTTAAGACTAGGACACAAAGCCACGCAAAGCATCTTAAGACTAGGACACAAAGCCACGCAAAGCATCTTAAGACTAGGACACAAAGCCACGCAAAGCATCTTAAGACTAGGACACAAAGCCACACAAAGCATCTTAAGACTAGGACACAAAGCCACACAAAGCATCTTAGGACTAGGACACAAAGCCACGCAAAGCATCTTAAGACTAGGACACAAAGCCACGCAAAGTATCTTAAGACTAGGATACAAAGACACACAAAGCATCTTAAGACTAGGACACAAAGCCACTCAAAACATCTTAAGACTAGGACACAAAGCCACACAAAGTATCTTAAGACTAGGACACAAAGCCACGCAAAGCATCTTAAGACTAGGATACAAAGCCACACAAAGCATCTTAAGACTAGGACACAAAGCCACACAAAGCATCTTAAGACTAGGACACAAAGCCACGCAAAGCATCTTAAGACTAGGATACAAAGCCACACAAAGCATCTTAAGACTAGGACACAAAGCCACACAAAGCATCTTAAGACTAAAAGCCACGCAAAGCATCTTAAGACTAGGATACAAAGCCACACAAAGCATCTTAAGACTAGGACACAAAGCCACACAAAGCATCTTAAGACTAGTACACAAACACAAAGCATCTTAAGACTAGGACACAAAGCCACGCAAGCATCTTAAGACTAGGACACAAAGCCACACAAAGCATCTTAAGACTAGGACACAAAGCCACACAAAGTATCTTAAGACTAGGACACAAGCCACGCAAAGCATCTTAAGACTAGATACAAAGCCACCAAAGCATCTTAAGACTAGGACACAAAGCCACGCAAAGCATCTTAAGACTAGGATACAAAGCCACGCAAAGCATCTTAAGACTAGGACACAAAGCCACACAAAGCATCTTAAGACTAGGACACAAAGCCACACAAAGGATCTTAAGACTAGGACACAAAGCCACACAAAGCATCTTAAGACTAGGACACAAAGCCACGCAAAGCATCTTAAGACTAGGACACAAAGCCACACAAAGCATCTTAAGACTAGGACACAAAGCCACACAAAGTATCTTAAGACTAGGACACAAAGCCACACAAAGCATCTTAAGACTAAGATACAAAGCCACACAAAACATCTTAAGACTAGGACACAAAGCCACGCAAAGCATCTTAAGACTAGGACAGAAAGCCACACAAAGCATCTTAAGACTAGGACCACAAAGCCACACAAAGCATCTTAAGACTAGGACACAAAGCCACACAACGCATCTTAAGACTAGACACAAAGCCCACAAAGCATCTTAAGACTAGGACACAAAGCCACACAAAGCATCTTAAGACTAAGACACAAAGCCACGCAAAGCATCTTAAGACTAGACACAAAGCCACACAAAGTATCTTAAGACTAGGACACAAAGCCACACAAAGCATCTTAAGACTAGGACACAAAGCCACACAAAGCATCTTAAGACTAGGACACAAAGCCACACAAAGCATCTTAAGACTAGGACACAAAGCCACGCAAAGCATCTTAAGACTAGGACACAAAGCCACACAAGCATCTTAAGACTAGGACACAAAGCCATACAACGCATCTTAAGACTAGGACACAAAGCCACACAAAGCATCTTAAGACTAGGACACAAAGCCACGCAAAGTATCTTAAGACTAGGATAAAAGCCACACAAAGCATCTTAAGACTAGGACACAAAGCCACACAAACATCTTAAGACTAGGACCAAGCCACACAAAGTATCTTAAGACTAGGACACAAAGCCACGCAAAGCATCTTAAGACTAGGATACAAAGCCACACAAAGCATCTTAAGACTAGGACACAAAGCCACACAAAGCATCTTAAGACTAGGACACAAAGCCACGCAAAGCATCTTAAGAATAGGATACAAAGCCACACAAAGCATCTTAGACTAGGACACAAAGCCACACAAAGCGTCTTCAGACTAAAAGCCACGCAAAGCATCTTAAGACTAGGATACAAGCCCACAAAGCATCTTAAGACTAGGACACAAAGCCACACAAAGCATCTTAAGACTAGTACACAAAGCCACCCAAAGCATCTTAAGACTAGGACACAAAGCGACGCAAAGCATCTTAAGACTAGGACACAAAGCCACACAAAGCATCTTAAGACTAGGACACAAAGCCACACAACGCATCTTAAGACTAAGACACAAAGCCACACAAAGCATCTGAAGACTAGGACACAAAGCCACACAAGCATCTTAAGACTAGGACACAAAGCCACACAAAGTATCTTAAGACTAGGACACAAAGCCACACAAAGCATCTTAAGCTAGGACACAAAGCCACGCAAAGCATCTTAAGACTAGGACACAAAGCCACACAAATCATCTTAAGACTAGACACAAAGCCACGCAAAGCATCTTAAGACTAGGACACAAAGCCACAAAGCATCTTAAGACTAGACACAAAGCCACGCAACGCATCTTAAGACTAGGACACAAAGCCACGCAAAGCATCTTAAGACTAGGACACAAAGCCACACAAAGCATCTTAAGACTAGGACACAAAGCCATACAACGCATCTTAAGACTAGGACACAAAGCCACACAAAGCATCTTAAGACTAGGATACAAAGCCACACAAAGCATCTTAAGACTAGGATACAAAGCCACACAAAGCATCTTAAGACTAGACACAAAGCCCACACAAAGTATCTTAAGACTAGGACACAAAGCCACACAAAGCATCTTAAGACTAGGCACAAAAGCCACACAAAGCATCTTAAGACTAGGACACAAAGCCACACAAAGCATCTTAAGACTGATACAAACCACACAAAGCATCTTAAGACTAGGATACAAAGCCACACAAGCATCTTAAGACTAGGACACAAAAGCCACACAAAGCATCTTAAGACTAGGACACAAAGCCACACAAAACATCTTAAGACTAGACACAAAGCCACGCAAAGCATCTTAAGACTAGGACACAAAGCCACACAAAGCATCTAAGACTAGACACAAAGCCACACAAAGCATCTTAAGACTAGGACACAAGCCCACGCAAGCATCTTAAGACTAGAACAAAAGCCACGCAAAGCATCTTAAGACTAGGACACAAGCCACGCAAAGCATCTTAAGACTAGGATACAAAGCACACAAAGCATCTTAAGACTAGGACACAAAGCCACGCACAAGCATCTTACACAAGGATCAAAGCCACACAAAGCATCTTAAGACTAGGACACAAAGCCACGCAAAGCATCTTAAGACCAAAAGCCACGCAAAGCATCTTAGACTAGGACACAAAGCCACGCAAAAATCTTAAGACTAGGACACAAAGCCACGCAAAACATCTTAAGACTAGGACACAAAGCCACGCAAAACATCTTAGACTAGGACACAAAGCCACGCAAAGCATCTTAAGACTAGGAAACAGCCACACAAAGCAATTAAGACTAGGATACAAAGCCACACAAAGCATCTTAAGACTAGGACACAAAGCCACGCAAAGCATCTTAAGACTAGACACAAAGCCACGCAACATCTTAAGACTAGGACACAAAGCCACGCAAAGCATCTTAAGACTAGGACACAAAGCCACGCAAAGCATCTTAAGACTAGGACACAAAGCCACGCAAAGCAATCTTAAGACTAGGACACAAAGCCACAAAAGCATCTTAAGACTAGGACACAAAGCCACGCAAAGCATCTTAAGACTAGGACACAAAGCCACGGAAAGTATCTTAAGACTAGGATACAAAGCCACAAAGTATCTTAAGACTAGGACACAAAGCCACGCAAAGCTCTTAAACTAGGACACAAAGCCACACAAAGCATCTTAAGACTAGGACACAAAGCCACACAAAGCATCTTAAGACTAGGACACAAAGCCACGCAAAGCATCTTAAGACTAGAACAAAAGCCACGCAAAGCATCTAAAGCTAGGACACAAAGCCACGCAAAGCATCTTAAGACTAGGATACAAAGCCACAAAGCATCTTAAGACTAGGACACAAAGCCACGCAAAGCATCTAAGACTAGGATACAAGCCACACAAAGCATCTTAAGACTAGGACACAAAGCCACGCAAAGCATCTTAAGACTAGATCAAAGCCACGCAAAGCATCTTAAGACTAGACACAAAGCCACGCAAAGCATCTTAAGACTAGGACACAAAGCCACGCAAAGCATCTTAAGACTAGGATACAAAGCCACACAAAGCATCTTAAGACTAGGACAAACGCCACACAAAGCATCTTAAGACTAGGATACAAAGCCACGCAAAGCATCTTAAGACTAGGACACAAAGCACGCAAAACATCTTAAGACTAGGACAAAAAGCCACGCAAAGCATCTTAAGACTAGGACACAAGCCACGCAAAGCATCTTAAGACTAGGACACAAAGCCACGCAAAGCATCTTAAGACTAGGATACAAAGCCACACAAAGCATCTTAAGACTAGGACACAAAGCCACACAAAGCATCTTAAGACTAGGACACAAAGCCACGCAAAGCATCTTAAGACTAGGACACAAAGCCACGCAAAGTATCTTAAGACTAGGATACAAAGACCACAAAGCATCTTAAGACTAGGACACAAAGCCACTCAAACATCTTAAGACTAGGACACAAAGCCACACAAAGTATCTTAAGACTAGGACACAAAGCCACGCAAAGCATCTTAAGACTAGGATACAAAGCCACACAAAGCATCTTAAGACTAGGACACAAAGCCACACAAAGCATCTTAAGACTAGGACACAAAGCCACGCAAAGCATCTTAAGACTAGGATACAAAGCCACACAAAGCATCTTAAGACTAGGACACAAAGCCACACAAAGCATCTTAAGACTAAAAGCCACGCAAAGCATCTTAAGACTAGGATACAAAGCCACACAAAGCATCTTAAGACTAGGACACAAAGCCACACAAAGCATCTTAAGACTAGTACACAAAGCCACACAAAGCATCTTAAGACTAGGACACAAAGCCACGCAAAGCATCTTAAGACTAGGACACAAAGCCACACAAAGCATCTTAAGACTAGGACACAAAGCCACACAAAGTATCTTAAGACTAGGACACAAAGCCACGCAAAGCATCTTAAGACTAGGATACAAAGCCACACAAAGCATCTTAAGACTAGGACACAAAGCCACGCAAAGCATCTTAAGACTAGGATACAAAGCCACGCAAAGCATCTTAAGACTAGGACACAAAGCCACACAAAGCATCTTAAGACTAGGACACAAAGCCACACAAAGCATCTTAAGACTAGGACACAAAGCCACACAAAGCATCTTAAGACTAGGACACAAAGCCACGCAAAGCATCTTAAGACTAGGACACAAAGCCACACAAAGCATCTTAAGACTAGGACACAAAGCCACACAAAGTATCTTAAGACTAGGACACAAAGCCACACAAAGCATCTTAAGACTAGGATACAAAGCCACACAAACATCTTAAGACTAGGACACAAAGCCACGCAAAGCATCTTAAGACTAGGACAGAAAGCCACACAAAGCATCTTAAGACTAGGACACAAAGCCACACAAAGCATCTTAAGACTAGGACACAAAGCCACACAAGCATCTTAAGACTAGGACACAAAGCCACCAAAGCATCTTAAGACTAGGACACAAAGCCACACAAAGCATCTTAAGACTAAGACACAAAGCCACGCAAAGCATCTTAAGACTAGGACACAAAGCCACACAAAGTATCTTAAGACTAGGACACAAAGCCACACAAAGCATCTAAGACTAGGACACAAAGCCACACAAAGCATCTTAAGACTAGGACACAAAGCCACACAAAGCATCTTAAGACTAGGACACAAAGCCACGCAAAGCATCTTAAGACTAGGACACAAAGCCACACAAAGCATCTTAAGACTAGGACACAAAGCCATACAACGCATCTTAAGACTAGGACACAAAGCCACACAAAGCATCTTAAGACTAGGACACAAAGCCACGCAAAGTATCTTAAGACTAGGATACAAAGCCACACAAAGCATCTTAAGACTAGGACACAAAGCCACACAAAACATCTTAAGACTAGGACACAAAGCCACACAAAGTATCTTAAGACTAGGACACAAAGCCACGCAAAGCATCTTAAGACTAGGATACAAAGCCACACAAAGCATCTTAAGACTAGGACACAAAGCCACACAAAGCATCTTAAGACTAGGACACAAAGCCACGCAAAGCATCTTAAGACTAGGATACAAAGCCACACAAAGCATCTTAAGACTAGGACACAAAGCCACACAAAGCATCTTAAGACTAAAAGCCACGCAAAGCATCTTAAGACTAGGATACAAAGCCACACAAAGCATCTTAAGACTAGGACACAAAGCCACACAAAGCATCTTAAGACTAGTACACAAAGCCACCCAAAGCATCTTAAGACTAGGACACAAAGCGACGCAAAGCATCTTAAGACTAGGACACAAAGCCACGCAAAGCATCTTAAGACTAGGACACAAAGCCAAACAAAGTATCTTAAGACTAGGACACAAAGCCACGCAAAGCATCTTAAGACTAGGATACAAAGCCACAAAGCATCTTAAGACTAGGACACAAAGCCCACAAAGCATCTTAAGACTAGGATACAAAGCCACACAAAGCATCTTAAGACTAGGACACAAAGCCACACAAAGCATCTTAAGACTAGGACACAAAGCCACACAACGCATCTTAAGACTAGGACACAAAGCCACACAAAGCATCTTAAGACTAGGACACAAAGCCACACAAAGCATCTTAAGACTAGGACACAAAGCCACACAAAGTATCTTAAGACTAGGACACAAAGCCACACAAAGCATCTTAAGACTAGGACACAAAGCCACGCAAAGCATCTTAAGACTAGGACACAAAGCCACACAAAGCATCTTAAGACTAGGACACAAAGCCACGCAAAGCATCTTAAGACTAGGACACAAAGCCACACAAAGCATCTTAAGACTAGGACACAAAGCCACGCAAAGCATCTTAAGACTAGGACACAAAGCCACGCAAAGCATCTTAAGACTAGGACACAAAGCCACACAAAGCATCTTAAGACTAGGACACAAAGCCATACAACGCATCTTAAGACTAGGACACAAAGCCACACAAAGCATCTTAAGACTAGGATACAAAGCCACACAAAGCATCTTATGACTAGGATACAAAGCCACACAAAGCATCTTAAGACTAGGACACAAAGCCACACAAAGTATCTTAAGACTAGGACACAAAGCCACACAAAGCATCTTAAGACTAGGACACAAAGCCACACAAAGCATCTTAAGACTAGGACACAAAGCCACACAAAGCATCTTAAGACTAGGATACAAAGCCACACAAAGCATCTTAAGACTAGGACACAAAGCCACACAAAGCATCTTAAGACTAGGATACAAAGCCACACAAAGCATCTTAAGACTAGGATACAAAGCCACACAAAGCATCTTAAGACTAGGACACAAAGCCACACAAAGCATCTTAAGACTAGGATACAAAGCCACGCAAAACATCTTAAGACTAGGACACAAAGCCACACAAAGCATCTTAAGACTAGGACACAAAGCCACACAAAGCATCTTAAGACTAGGACACAAAGCCACGCAAAGCATCTTAAGACTAGGACACAAAGCCACACAAAGTATCTTAAGACTAGGACACAAAGCCACACAAAGGATCTTAAGACTAGGACACAAAGCCACGCAAAGCATCTTAAGACTAGGACACAAAGCCACACAAAGCATCTTAAGACTAGGACACAAAGCCACGCAAAACATCTTAAGACTAGGACACAAAGCCACGCAAAACATCTTAAGACTAGGACACAAAGCCACGCAAAACATCTTAAGACTAGGACACAAAGCCACGCAAAGCATCTTAAGACTAGGATACAAAGCCACACAAAGCATCTTAAGACTAGGACACAAAGCCACACAAAGCATCTTAAGACTAGGACACAAAGCCACGCAAAGCATCTTAAGACTAGGACACAAAGCCACGCAAAACATCTTAAGACTAGGACACAAAGCCACACAAAGCATCTTAAGACTAGGACACAAAGCCGCGCAAAGCATCTTAAGACTAGGACACAAAGCCACACAAAGCATCTTAAGACTAGGACACAAAGCCACACAAAGCATCTTAAGACTAGGACACAAAGCCACACAAAGCATCTTAAGACTAGGACACAAAGCCACACAAAGCATCTTAAGACTAGGACACAAAGCCACGCAAAGCATCTTAAGACTAGGACACAAAGCCACGCAAAACATCTTAAGACTAGGACACAAAGCCACACAAAGTATCTTAAGACTAGGACACAAAGCCACGCAAAGCATCTTAAGACTAGGACACAAAGCCACGCAAAGCATCTTAAGACTAGGATACAAAGCCACACAAAGCATCTTAAGACTAGGACACAAAGCCACACAAAGCATCTTAAGACTAGGACACAAAGCCACGCAAAGCATCTTAAGACTAGGACACAAAGCCACGCAAAGTATCTTAAGACTAGGATACAAAGCCACACAAAGCATCTTAAGACTAGGACACAAAGCCACACAAAACATCTTAAGACTAGGACACAAAGCCACGCAAAGCATCTTAAGACTAGGACACAAAGCCACACAAAACATCTTAAGACTAGGACACAAAGCCACACATAGCATCTTAAGACTAGGACACAAAGCCACGCAAAGCATCTTAAGACTAGGACACAAAGCCACGCAAAGCATCTTAAGACTAGGACACAAAACCACACAAAGCATCTTAAGACTAGGACACAAAGCCACACAAAGCATCTTAAGACTAGGACACAAAGCCACGCAAAGTATCTTAAGACTAGGACACAAAGCCACACAAAGCATCTTAAGACTAGGACACAAAACCACACAAAGCATCTTAAGACTAGGACACAAAGCCACACAAAGCATCTTAAGACTAGGACACAAAGCCACACATAGCATCTTAAGACTAGGACACAAAGCCACGCAAAGCATCTTAAGACTAGGATACAAAGCCACACAAAGCATCTTAAGACTAGGACACAAAGCCACTCAAAGCATCTTAAGACTAGGATACAAAGCCACACAAAGCATCTTAAGACTAGGACACAAAGCCACACAAAGTATCTTAAGACTAGGACACAAAGCCACACAAAGCATCTTAAGACTAGGATACAAAGCCACACAAAGCATCTTAAGACTAGGACACAAAGCCACGCAAAGCATCTTAAGACTAGGACACAAAGCCACACAAAGTATCTTAATACTAGGATACAAAGCCACACATAGCATCTTAAGACTAGGACACAAAGCCACACAAAGCATCTTAAGACTAGGACACAAAGCCACGCAAAGCATCTTAAGACTAGGATACAAAGCCACACAAAGCATATTAAGACTAGGACACAAAGCCACGCAAAGTATCTTAAGACTAGGATACAAAGCCACACAAAGCATCTTAAGACTAGGATACAAAGCCACACAAAGCATATTAAGACTAGGATACAAAGCCACACAAAGCATCTTAAGACTAGGACACAAAGCCACACAAAGCATATTAAGACTAGGACACAAAGCCACACAAAGCATCTTAAGACTAGGATTTTGACCAAAGTATTAAGTTTTAAACAATGAAATTTTTAAATCAACCTCCGTTTATCTTATTCACAAATTAGGTCCCTTCATTAAAAACGAGAACGAATTTGCTGAGTGTATTTCAGGCTACGACTATCCTGTCTTTTTGACAAAAAATCAGATTCCAGAGAAAAGGTCTGAACCTATTAGGGTTCCCAGACGTACTCCTGATGTTTGTCCACCACTGGGGAAATCATATGGTAGAGGTACATCACATGTCCAGGCTTAATTTACATTATCCTCTATTTGTTTTAGCTTCCGGTTATAGATGGCGCTAGTGAGTGTGACACTCCATAAATTGAATGTGGTAAGTATTCAAGTTATAAAAAACTTTTATAGAAAAATTTTAATCTAAAAATTAGTTATCACTGCACTGTTATTTTTCTTACGCGTGTTTATTTACTGGATAGTAACACGTATATTTTATCTGTGTTAATGATTTCACAAAACGTTACACAAAACTATTAAAAAAGGCTGTTAATATTCATTTCATACGGGTATTGGTAGTTTTGCAACTATATTCTTACCTTGCATGTATGACAACGAGCCCGAGGGGGGTGGGGGGTGGGTGGGTGGGTGGGTGGGAATTTGTCTCTGTAGCTCTGGGTAGAGTCGGGACTCCGTTGTCACTTTATAATAAAATGAAAAATTAAAACGAGTTCGTATAAACTTTGAACTTTGACTGTATTCTGATTTTCAATATTAATATGTTTTAACAATATGGCGGCAATCCGCTACACAAATCCAGATCAATGATGTAAATGTTCAGTTACAATTTTCAGTATAAAAAATTATTATGATGATGTGGTTTTCCGCTAAAAAATATATATTATAAAATTGGTTGATCGGTAAGTTCCGATACAACCGCACAGTACTCTTGCTATCCGAGAAGTCCCTAACACTCGGGATTTCTCCTAAGTGGTGGAGAATCCAGGTAGCTTCACTTCTATGTTGAAGCTACTTTTCCAGTACCTCTAGAATCGAAGCGAACTTTTGGATTTACCAGAGTTTGAAGAAAACAAATCCAGAAAATGGAACCGCATACTTTTAACAGGAATTATTTCTACAGCGCAAAGTGGAGTAATTCAAAGCAGGACTATGAATATTTCAGAAACAGGATGACATGTCAACATTCAAATCGTCGGACTGATTTCAAATCGACGTTTCGGAATTCATACAACTTTCAAACTGTTAAAGTCAAGAGCGCCTATCGGAATTCCCGGGACGCACGCCGTATGAAGGAATTCAGCAGTACAATCAGGCATCACGTCGCCGACAACAAAGACAATATATGAATCAACGTCACCACTCAAACGGACCTCAATATTACGGTGGATTTAATCATAATTTTAACTTTTAAAATTATTAACATTTTAGCGTTTTATTTATTACTTATTTTAATTTTCGTTCGAACCCGAGGACAGGTTCTACTTGAGCGGTGAGGAAATTGTGACAGCGGACTATTTAGTTATTTTGAACTTTTCAATATTTATCAACTTTTTCGTTAGTTTTACTCTATTTTAGACATTTTAATTCCAACCAGATGTACATTCTTTTACATTAGTTTTCTATAAAAAACTAAAAAGTCCACTGTCACATATGCATGTGATATGTATAATCATGAAACAGGTGTGTGTGTACGAATATATAATAGCCTTAATTGGAACAAACTAAACACTAAAGTTCATGTTAATTTCCATATGTAAACTAGTAAAATACAGTTTTCTTCAAATTGTTTTCAATCACGAATATCAAAGTAGATCACCCCGGACATACTACGAGAAATCGAGTATCGAGAGTATCGAGAAATCGTTTAGACCAGTACAGACTGGGCGGTATTTGTGTTTAGGCCGGTTAACTAGGATTAGACCGGTTGTTGCATGCAGCACTTTGGCGATTATTTCAAGACAACGATTATTCTGACAAGATTTATATTTTTTTAATGCACACACTTCCAAGGCAGACATACACTCACCAACCATTGTAAAACATCGAAATTGTTAGCGAACATAGGGATTTGTTCAGAAAATCGGATCAAGAACCTGCTGAAAAAAACTACCCATTTAACTTTGGAATTTATCAATATAATTCATATATTTGTGCAAATACAATACCAAAGATATACACCTGCATCAAAATAAGACAACACACGCTACCTTTTTGCCTTGAAATTGTAATAAAATTAATGAAATTGTAATAAAACTTAATTTTAAATTGGTACTTAAATTACGACTAGGGTGTAGACTCTTGTGTATTTTTCACTAGACTAAAGGGGTGGTAGGTTAAGACACTTGTGTAGGCCGGTTCAAAATACTAAACAAAATATTCTGAGGTCGAAATAGAACTTGTTAATGATAGTTTTGAGTTTAAGCGCTAAATGGTATTACATATTTCTGTGGCCACAGTTCTATTAGCAATAGGGAGGTTTTGGCAACGAATTTCGATGCGGTCAACAAAATTTCCACTGTCGTGTTGGAGCTATCACAAAAAGCTTCAATTACAGACCAAACTAAATTAGAGGTTCCACTTTTTTCTGAAGAAAACACCAAGATTAAGTTGTTTACTTTCCAATCAAGAATAAAACCAACACTTTATTGTTGGTATACTGGAGAAACATGTTGAAAACACGGTTTTCGATGTATCCAAGGACGCAAATTTGTGAAAATATTTTTGTTTGATAAACATTGCAATATTGCTTCCCACACACTGTAACATTAAACATGCGACAGGTGATACATGCGATGCAAGAGATGCTCACTTTTCCGGAGCACCGGTCTTACTTTCAGCGTTTGTTGATTTTTTAATCAAGCCCCACACTGATAATCATTTAAGTGTAACTGGTAAAATCTTCCAAACTGCTTAATCTATTATAAAGGTGTGCAGAAAAGGCTAACTATTTTATTGAGGGTATATCAGTTGTAGATATTGTCAATATAATTAATGATTTTATAGATTTTAATGTAAATAGAGACATTTAAGAAAGATTTTGTTTTGTTAATGATGAGGTTAAAAAAATTGGCACATTTTTTTGAAAAATCTAGTCTTTTGGTTTTAACAAATGTAGAAATAATAAGAAAAAATCAAAGCCCTGGTTTGGTAAAGAATGTAAGGAATAGAGAAAGTTACATGTTTGTATTTCATAAAACAAAATCTTCTTTTTCTGAAATAAAGTCAGATATTGCAAAAAGGAAATCTAAAGCTAGCTTGTATAACATATAAAAGGTTTAGATTTTAGAAAGGCTTTTGATAAAGTTTGGAAAAACGGTCTGTGGTATAAGCTAAGTAAATACAACACCAATGGTAAACGTTTTAATGTCATTAAAATGTATGATAGTATTAAATCATGTGTTGTCAAAGGGATTTTGAAATCTAATTATTTTTTAAAGTTAGATTGGTGTTCGACAAGGAGAAAACTTGCCACCTTTTCTTTTTTGCATTTATACTGATAATTTAGAGGGCATAAACTCCTTAACGGAAATGGGTGTCAAAATGCTACACCAGTACGCGAAAATCGTTCTTCTGTATGCGGACGATACTGTGATATTTTCAGAGAATGAAACTGGTGTGTAAAAAACATAGAATGCTTTTTACGATTATTGTAATATGTGGAAACTAGAAGTCAATATATCTAAAACAAAAATTCTTATTTTCAGAGAAAAATATATCAGTTACCTGTGTTAAAGTTTGGTAGGGGCATCTTGGATTGTGTCGACACTATCGTTACTTGGGTATATTTTTCAAGAGAAATGGGAAATTTTTTTACAGCAAGGAAACACATGACCAAGCATGTAAAGCTCTATTCCGTGTGTATAGAAAGCTAGAAAATACCCAATTGTCAATCGAATGTCAACTGGATCTATTTGATAAATTGGTTTTACCAATATTAGTTTATGCTTGTGAAATTTAAGGTTTTGAAAAATTGGAATTTGTTGGGAAAAAATACATATACAATATTGTAAAAAATCTTTAAACTTAAAACAACTACACCTACGTTATATGGTACATACGGTGAACTCGGAGTAATTCATTAAAATTGTTGAATTCGGCTGGTTGTGGCAATATATGGAAGTCTCAAGGGTTGATTGGTCACAAAATAAGTTAATTAACAGGGATTCTGGTTATTTTGTCAAGCATCATACGGATTCCAAACCAAAATATTCTGAAGATACCATCAACAAAATGTTGGATTTTGATAGATAACATATGTTGTGTTTGGTAATATAATTTTTCAGCAAACGGTATACCAATGGGTACAAACTGTGCACCATTGCTTGCTGATTTGTTTCTTTATTTTTTTAAGAGAATTTATGTAGAACCTAGTTAAATCTGGAGAGAAGACTGTCGCTAAATCATTCAACTCAACATACAGATATATAGATGACGTTATGTCTTTAACAATCCTAAATTTGGAGACAATGTGAATGTCATCTATCCTAGTGAGCTTGAAATAAAAGATACGACTGATTCCTCAAGTTCTGCTTCATATTTAGACTTATACCTGAATTATGACGCCCACGAAAGGCTACATTTGAAACTTTATGACAAACTTCAATTTTTCTATTATCAACTTTTCATTTCTATGCAGCAATATACCTGCTTCTTCTGCTTATGGTGTGTTTGTTTCCAAATTAATACGCTATGGTAGAGCTTGTTCCCACTACGGGGACTTTGTAAAACGAAGTAGGCTGCTTGCAAATAAATTGTTGACTCAGAGATATTGCAATCCTAGGCTTATCAAGGCCCTCAAAATGTTTTATGGCCGTCATCACAGTGTTGGTGTCTCTGTGTCCAAGAATGCCCTTGATATAATTGACGTCCCATAGTTCCATTGTACTTTCACACAATTTTGATTACACAGTGGCAAGTGTAGATAGCTAAACAGGAAGTGCTTACCCGGCCTTATTTCCCTGGTGGAAGTTCACGTGTCAATTCCAAAGTTTTTACTTTGCTTCTGGATTGTGATTCGGACATGGATAAGTATGTTTGTTTTTGATTTGAACAGAAACTAAAAACGTTTTGAATTCGCTCTCACAATAATAGCACCGACAACCCATCTGAAAAAAGGAACTCACTGTTACGTGTTTTTTCTAAAAGTATACATTGGCATTTCTATTCTATAAATAAATTGGTTTTATATTGTAAAAATGATAATATCTGCTATGACAAATTACAATAGAATTGTTCACTCCGTTAAGTTTATAACTGGCCTACTACACCTTAGCCACTGTCTTTCATACAACCGCCATACACCGTAGCCTATAACTGGCCTACTACACCTTAGCCACTGCCTTTCATACAACCGCCATACACCGTAGCCTATAACTGGCCTACTACACCTTAGCCACTGCCTTTCATACAACCGCCATACACCGTAGCCTATAACTGGCCTACTACACCTTAGCCACTGCCTTTCATACAACCGCCATACACCGTAGCCTATAACTGGCCTACTACACCTTAGCCACTGCCTTTCATACAACCGCCATACACCGTAGCCTATAACTGGCCTACTACACCTTAGCCACTGTCTTTCATACAACTGCCATACACCGTAGCCTATAACTGGCCTACTACACCTTAGCCACTGCCTTTCATACAACTGCCATACACCGTAGCCTATAACTGGCCTACTACACCTTAGCCACTGCCTTTCATACAACCGCCATACACCGTAGCCTATAACTGGCCTACTACACCTTAGCCACTGTCTTTCATACAACCGCCATACACCGTAGCCTATAACTGGCCTACTACACCTTAGCCACTGCCTTTCATACAACCGCCATACACCGTAGCCTATAACCGGCCTACTACACCTTAGCCACTGCCTTTCATACAACCGCCATACACCGTAGCCTATAACTGGTCTACTACACCTTAGCCACTGCCTTTCATACAACCGCCATACACCGTAGCCTATAACTGGTCTACTACACCTTAGCCACTGCCTTTCATACAACCGTCATACACCGTAGCCTATAACTGGTCTACTACACCTTAGCCACTGCCTTTCATACAACCGTCATACACCGTAGCCTATAACTGGCCTACACACAATCACAGTCTTTCACACAACCGCCATACACCGTAGCCTATAACCGGCCTACACACAATCACAGTCTTTCATACAACCGTCATACACCGTAGCCTATAACCGGCCTACACACAATCACAGTCTTTCATACAACTGCCATACACCGTAGCCTATAACTGGCCTACTTCACCTTAGCCACTGTCTTTCATACAACCGCCATACACCGTAGCCTATAACTGGCCTACTTCACCTTAGCCACTGTCTTTCATACAACCGCCATACACCGTAGCCTATAACTGGCCTACTACACCTTAGCCACTGCCTTTCATACAACCGCCATACACCGTAGCCTATAACCGGCCTACTACACCTTAGCCACTGCCTTTCATACAACCGCCATACACCGTAGCCTATAACTGGTCTACTACACCTTAGCCACTGCCTTTCATACAACCGCCATACACCGTAGCCTATAACTGGTCTACTACACCTTAGCCACTGCATTTCATACAACCGTCATACACCGTAGCCTATAACTGGCCTACACACAATCACAGTCTTTCATACAACCGCCATACACCGTAGCCTATAACCGGCCTACACACAATCACAGTCTTTCATACAACCGTCATACACCGTAGCCTATAACCGGCCTACACACAATCACAGTCTTTCATACAACCGTCATACACCGTAGCCTATAACTGGCCTACACACAATCACAGTCTTTCATACAACCGCCATACACCGTAGCCTATAACCGGCCTACACACAATCACAGTCTTTCATACAACCGTCATACACCGTAGCCTATAACCGGCCTACACACAATCACCAGTGGCGTACCGCCCTATACGCAAAAACGCAAGTGCGTACACATAAATTTGTCACAAAAATATTTTAAAGTAAAAGAAGTATAAGAGAGAGAGAGAGAGAGAGAGAGGAGAGAGAGAGAGAGAGAGAGAGAGAGAGTGTGTGTGTGTGTGTGTGTGTGTGTGTGTGTGTGTGTGTGTGTTCCAAATTTTCTTGAAAGGACAGACAAACGTCTCTATCAATATGTCTTCAAGATCCTGATTTTTTTTTGTAACCATGCCCCCTACAACAGCCACTGCCGAGAGAAGTTTCAGTGTGCTGAAACGTCTCAAGACTTATTTAAGGAGCACAGTGAAAGAAGATCGCCTTTCATCCCTTGCATTAATGCACATACATCATGAGATAGGCGTCGACTTAGATACAGTTATTTACAATTTAACGCCCAGAAGAAGAGGAAAATTAACTTTTACTAATATACATTTGAAAACCGTCGACTACGATTATTAAAATAATAATGTTTAAGTTGTACAATTAAAATTAAGAATGGAAGTAACAGAGATCAAACAGCAAGAAACAGGCACACAATAAATAAAACACTAATACAAAATTTAAAAAAAAAATACTAATTTAGATTTCAAAACATAATGCATCATCATTTGTAATCGGAGCTCAAATCTGAAAAACTTTCAAATTATCAAACCAAAAACTGTTATCCATTTAAATCTATGATACAAACGCAGAGAACATGTGTGGTAAAACCTGGTACCCAACCTTCCACTCCCAAGCCTAAGGATCAGCAGGATCCGCATATTTAAAAATTGTAATTAAGCTCCAAATTGGATCAAAAATTTAACACGAGAAGGTGTTGTATACCTGTCTCAAAATGCAAGAAAAGCCGTTTTGAAGCATATAGATTTCAAATTTTTCCGGGGGCGCATGCCCTCGAACCCCCTAGCGTGGTCGCACCTTCGGTGCTCCAAGTTTGCGTACACATATAATCAGGTCACGGTACGCCGCTGATCACAGTCATGGAAATATTTGCTGTTTCGTCGTACCTAGACGATATATTTATAGGTTTATACTAGTTACATCAATGACATTCAATAATAAACCTTTTTCCTGAAATTTTTCTAAAAACAATTATTTTCTGTAAGTGTTTAGTCAATGTGCTTTTTACACCGCTGGCATTTAACAATGAATATAAAATAACTCTATAAATGTCAGGATACAGGTAATGACAACACTTTTATGTATTAAAATCTATAATTTTTACCTACAAATGCAGATTCATCAATATTATTAATCTTTCTTTCTCAAACACACGTTGGAAAAACAACCGGCCTAAATGCAAATACCACTTAGTCTGTACCGGTCTAAACGATTTCTCGATTAGGTAGTATGTCCGAAGTGTAGAATTGAACTTGGTTGGATATTGGATACTAGATATTCAAACATGTGTCGACTATCATATGTCTAGTCAAGTATTCATGTTCCTTGGTAACCTAATATATAAATGTATAAAGTATGATGACATAATCACCTTATAGTTAGTTTTTACATCTTAGTATTTCAGTTTGACATAATGGAGCGAAGTGAGAGTTTTGAAACCATCTCAACCCATGAAAGATCACAGACAATGTTATCCAAAATTGTCAAGACTATATTTTTGGTGTCAGCTTGGATCAGTTTGGTGAGTACCAGCGGTATTTGATTCGGAACAAACATGAAAATACACCTCACGATTTTAGAAAACCGAATATTACTGAAAAAATGAGTAAAACAACACGAACAAATTTTGGCCCTTTGAATGTAAACACACATGAAAATATAAGAAATGATTTTTTGCCAATATCTTGCTACATTTAGATTTAACTTATCCAGTCAGTAGAGTAGAGTTGAGGAATGGTTTTTAACGTCCAAGTCAAGAATATTTCACGTATACCGAGGCGTCGCAAGCTATAGGTGAAGGTGTAGAAATTTTGCCTGTGCGTTGCGCTGATGACATTATACAGCAGGGCTCTTTAACGTGCCAAGCCGACCTCGTTTATTTTAAGTTCCCATCCGAAAGAACCGCGACTTTCATTTCGTAATGCCGAGTGTTTGGCGAAAGAACAGTCACTACTCACTTTCAAGTCTTGGGTCAGACCCGGTCGTGAATCGAACCCGGGACCTTTTACTTATGGAGCGAGCACTCTACCAACTGAGCTACCGCAGTGGTAAATAATCCAGTCAGTAAAATAAAAGTTAGATATATGGGTGTTTTGACTAGAAGTGTATTTTATTTTTAGTATTTTTTCAGCATGTTCCAACCTGATATCCAATAATATATATATATATATATATATATATATATATATATATATATATGAGTACAATTTTTGCATCTGTAACTTTAAAATGGTACGGATAGTAAGTCTATATACAATTAGAGATAGTGTTTTTTCCTGTCGAACTTATATTCTTAATTACATATTTTTACTGCACTAGACGGCCGTTTCGGAATATAATACCTCGTCAGTATTGCTGAAACCAAAATTATTTGTTTTCAAGACGTTGAAAAGATTACCAAAGGACCAAAATATATTTTACAAAATTTAGCTAAGGAAATACTTTGCATGACGGAGTATACCTTAGTTTTTGAGGAATTTCAAACTTTAAATTGCAGCAGATTTAGACAATAGTACAGCACTAGACGACTGTTTCGGAATACAATTCCTCTTCAGTAGTGCTTAAACCAAAATTGTTTTCAAGATGTTGAAAAGATTACCAAAATATATTTTACTAAATTTAGCTAAGGAAATACCATCATAAAATATACCAAATATATTTTTAAAAATGGCCAAAATGACCAACATTTATTTGTTTAAAACTCTTGAGTTATTTTTTCTTCTTATGAGCTCTTTGAGCATGTTAAGTTGACAGCATGCGTGTATAACTACCAATGACAGTGACAAAATGTGACCGATTTCCTACTCTCTCTCTCTCTCTCTCATCAGATTTCTTTTTCTCTGCAGCAATATAACTTTTTCTCCTTTTTACACAGGATTATGTAATAAATGCCAAGTAATGTTATAATTATTACATTACACGAAAATAATTATTATACTACGAAGTGGGTATTACATTTTTTGACATTTATTACATGAGTCGGTGTAACACTCCTTTTTATAGAATATTTGTTTCACAGTTAAAACGCTAATTCACATTACTGAAACTTCATACGACGAAGCAAGTTGCTTACAATTACATTGTAGCCATACTAGTACTTATCAACAATAATGTGATCACGGCCATAAAACTTTTTGAGGGCCTTGATAGAACTAGGCTTGAAATACATTCAACAGTCTATTTGTAGCTTGCTTTCTTGTATAAAGTCCAAACAGTATTAATTGTGAAACATATACACCATAAGCTGAAGAAGCAGGTATACTGCTGCGTAGAAAAGAAAACTTGAAGATAGAAATATTGAAGTCATCACATTTGTCATGTAGCTTCAAGTCATCACATTTGTCATGTAGCTTCGAGTCATCACATTTGTCATGTAGCTTCAAATGTAGCTGTTCATTGGCGTCATAATTTATGTTCAAGTCTTAATATAAAGCAGAATCGGAAAAATCAATCGTATCTTTTATTTCAAAATCACTTAACATTTTTAAGATTATTTTGTTTTTGTAATGTTTCTTGCTCTTGGTAGCTTTAGCTATTGTTCATTACATTTGTCTTATAATAATTTCAATTTAATTAAATAACAATTGTTATGTATCGGAAACAATTATACATATTAATTATCTTGATTATCTTAGGGTCTAGCTGGAGAAATGCAAGGTCCTGTGTTCAAAGACTTAAAGATCCGAACGAACGGCTCCACAGAAGACATATCCCAAGCCTTAGCTGGGAGGAACATTGGGTACTTTATCGCGTCTATAACGGGTGGGGTTCTCATTGACAAATTAACCAATCATTTGGATCTCTTTATTGCTGTTTTCCTGGACCTGATAGCGGTCACCACGATGATCATCCCATGGTCACCAAATCCTGCAGTTCTTGGAGTTCTCATCTGTTTACAAGGACTCTTCGAAGGAATAACTGTTTTTGGTAAGTTTATATGTATGATTGTTTGTTACTATTTCAAATGTTTTCAAAGTCAGTTATAAGCGTTACCAGACTCGAGACTATTATTTAGGTAACAAATTCGCCATTGGAAAGTAGCGCCATAGTACAGTAATTTTTTCATTGATAAATACCCATAATAATTCGATGCAGAACATATAATATCATAAAAAAAAACACATACCAATCTATGTTCAAAATAACGATCCCAATGGCAAAGTAATATCTCCCAAAACTGGGAAAACCGGGAGCTCAAGTAGGGGAAAGCTGGAGCTCAAGTAGGAAAACCAGGAGCTCAAGTAGGGGAAGCCGAGAGCTCAAGTAGAAGAAGCCGGGAGCTCAAGTAGAAGAAGCCGGGAGCTCAAGTAGGAGAACCAGGACCTCAATTAGGGGAAGCCGAGAGCTCAGGTAGAAGAAGTCGGGAGCTCCTGTATAATATGCTTTTAATATTTTTGTAAATGACAAACTAATTGCAGTCTCAATATTTGGCATACAGCCATGGCTAAATACAATTATCTCCCGGAACACACGGCCTTACTTACATGGTGGAAGTCCACGTTTGCCAGTTTTCAAAATTATTACTTTGCCTTTGGATTGCATTTTGGACATGGATCGGCATGTTTGTTTTGTTTCATACTATTCTCCCTGTTTACGAAACGAATTCTTCAGAGACGGATAGACATTGTGATATTTAAACAATAATCTAACGTCTTTATATGTATGCTATATCAACTATAAGACATCAACGTTACTGGGAAATAAATGTTCTTCTAAGAGAATAATTATCAGTTTCTGCACTAACTTCATTCAATTATGCAACGATAAACTGATATTGATAATGAATCCAGAATGAGTGGAACCATGAAGTTTTACACTCCAGTCAAGATTCTTTCAATTATATCGAGACGGTCAGTTCAGGGATGGTGCAGGAAACCGGAGTACCTATAAAAAACCCCACCGACCTTCGACAAGCGAACTGACAAGCTTTTTCACACTATGATCTGCCCCAGCGGGATTCAAATCTAGGCAGTAAAACACAATGTGGTTCGTAACTCCACGCTCCTGGCCACCATTCCACCCTAAGTAATGATTATGTTTTATATTTTCGTTTTTAGCCGCACAGAAGATAGTTTTGAGAACATGGAAAGAAAAATCTGCCTCTCCGATGCATATAGTACACTTCGGATACGGTTTTGGTTCATTTTTAGCTCCCAACATTGCAAATCCATTTCTTGCAATCCCGGAAAGAGAAAAGATATCCCACAATGCAACTCTCAATTTGACCTTGACAGAAAGGTCAGCCAATGATGAAATATTTAATTTGTCTTCATCCCATAATACAACTTTCGACTCGAGCTCGATATCAAACTTCCTGTCTACGTCACTCAACAGTTCGTCTGATACTCGTATGGGTTTTATAAAAGAAACAAGAGTGGAATGGGCGTATATAATTATAACGTTTGTGATTGTCTTCAATTCTTTAGTGTTTTATTGGTACCAAATCAAAAATTCGTGCGGACATAAAATAGAGAATTATACTGTCACAACAGACGATAAACCTGTTACCATAACTTCAAGATTAGGGACCTACAGGTCATGGATCAAATTGATAGACCCAGCCACCTGTACCGGGGGTGACAGGTGTTTTGGGGTACAGATTTTTGTCTTGTTGTTTATATATTACTTTAATATGTATGGTGGGGAGGCGTTATACGGCAAATTTATTCGGAATTTTTCAATCGACAGATTTAAATTCAGTAATGACGAAAGTGCTTTACTAAATACTTCATTTTGGATCAGTTTTTCTTTGGGTCGTTTCTGTGGTTTTATTGCCGCTATTTGGATCCCTATTCGTGTCCTCATTATACTGGAAGCTTTTGGTATCTTGACTTCGGCTGTGTTGCTGAATATATTCGCTTATGATAGTAGCTTGATGCTTTGGGTGTTGACTCAGTTTGCGGGGTTCTTTATAGGTCCATCATACGTTGCTGGTATAGCATTTGGCAACAGTTGCCTTGAGATAACGGGAACTGGGATGACTGTTCTAGTCTTAGGTGCTTCGTTAGGAGGCATTGCCTACCTATGGATAATTGGTCATTTCTATGACAGCAATGTGCGTTCGTTTTTGTATCTACTGGGTGCCTATGGTACAGCAATGGTTATCCAGGTTTCCGTATTGACTATAATCGCACGAAGGCATCATGTACCAGTAAGTTGCCGTAATTCAATTCCGATACCTCTCAATGAAAATGACAAAGAAAACTTAAGTAATGACGATAAATGTAAAACGGAAGTAATGCATGATCGTGCTATATGAATGCTGGGAGAAAATGATTTTAGTGTCATGATTGATTAGGGAAAATAAAGATTAGAATATTTAAAAAAAAAAAAATTCTGTTAATTGTTCTACTGGCAAGTATAAATTTAATTTTGATTGCAAATTGTTGAAAATGCAATGCTTTAGTTATTAGACGGAATACTATAACAACTTATGTCTTGTTTGTTTCTTAAAATCAATTAGGGTCTGCAACCAAGTAGATTTTCTACCATTTTAACCAGTTGTTATTATGATGTGTCGAAAAGATGCCTCTCTTCCGTAATAATGTCTTTAAATTCTAATTCTAGAATTAGACCATGACAAACTAATTTGTAGTTCATCGGACCCGCCCGCCTGTAAAATTTTGAATTAAGAAAAAAAAATATTTCAAATAGTTTTCCGCATGTCCAAAATCTTTCGCACGGAAAGTTTTGTCCATTTTTTTATGCCCGTGGTCTAGAATTTTTCAACGTCATCAGAACGTTTGGATGACGTACGCGTACGTGTGTGTTTAACGTTGTTTTGACAAATTCCACTATCGTGACTGTGATATTAGGACACTGGTTGATTAATTATATGCTACATGTATATTAAATGGACATTGCTAAAACTGCCTATTCTTTATTTTTTAGTTATGTTTATTTTATTTGCCTTTTCACGCAATGTCCATCGTTTTATGATTTTTCGCGCTCGTCTGTTTTAATTTTTATGCGTGCACTCCGGTAGAAGGCTTTAAGGTGCGCTAGCTCACAGTTACGTGCGAGATGCATAATAAAAACAATATAGGTAAACTTAAGATTACAATCATGACCTATGAAAACAGTTCCGAATAATGAAGCTCTATGAGGTAGTTGTGTTATTTCAGTCCGGTGGTTTTGTGACTTTTTAGCAGCTGCCCTCGGTCTTTTAAGATTGGAGAAAATTTGCATTTTTTATTACCTAGGGCAATTTGAAAATTTTGGAATACAGTATACATTTAGATATCTATATATATGTATAGACAGTTAATTGAATAAAAGTTCAGAATTGATATTTAGAAAGTAGATGTATAATTATTTAGGGTATGTGACAGATCTGTCGTCGACCAAATTTTCAGGGATTAATATGTTATTATTTTGATTAAATGGTTAAAATCAATTAGATTTGAACAACTGGACTCCAAACGCAGGTCTATAAAACCTTTGGACCTTTTATTTGACTTCTGACATCATTTCCTCTACCGCCATGTTAACGATGGTCAATTAAACAACGTGTTTCACTTACTGTTCATTTAGTCTATTTCGGAGAAAGCAAGATCGCAAAATATTATATATATTTCAATACGACGGGTACAAATCTATGAGTCTTTTACTTACATGAGCCGAGTCGTTACTAAAAATTTCCGTTTCGGCTCCATCCTTGCTTCATATATCATTTTATGGGAAAAAATATGACCTGTCTGGGTGTTTACAATGATAATTTGTTTTACGAAATGGCGGGATTCTTCATGTCACTAGTCATAAAGATCTTACTATTTACGTAGGTTAGTGCAGCTCAAGAACGAATTGGTTTTGGCGTAACGGAGATGACTAAAATTAATTTAATAAAGTAATAACGTGAACTACCTTTCTGCGTTTTCAAATTTTGAAAAAATTAAAGTAAATTCAAACTTTTAAAACTCAACCCAACCTTTGAGCTACCCTTCATTGTACCCCTTGCAAACCTACGTAAATAATAAATTCTTCCGTCATCATAATGCCACATGAAAGACGCAGTCATTTTGTCAAAAACATTTATCATTGTCAGTAAACACCAATCCAAAATATGTTTTGGTATATTAAAGGAGTTATTATGCATAGATTACATTGAAATAAGGCTTATTAGTACGAAAGCCTATTAAGCTCATGAATAAAAAATAAATAAAAGGCGTTATAACGCCTTTAGAAAGGCGTAATAATGCGACTTGAAAGGCGTTATAACGCGAATTGAAAGGCGTTATTAGAAAGGCGTAATAACGCGAATTGAAAGGCGTTATAATGCGGTTTAAAAGGCGTTATAACGCGAAATAAAGGCGTATTAACGCGAAATTAAGATGCCTACCATAATGATGTGGAGGTCCTGGGGTTTAATCTCTACATTTACATACATGTTAAAACTAAAGTGTGTGTGTGTGTGTGTGTGTGTGTGTGTGTGTGTGTGTGTGTGTGTGTGTTTCCTGCACAGCTATATGTAATGTAATAAGCTGTTTTATATGTATTTATTCTATGAAAATTCATAAACTGCACATCATCCGATCCTGCGCTGAAATGAACATACTATTTCAGTAAAACATAAAGAAAGGTTTCTTTTCAATGTTAAAGTTTTTCTCATAAAGAGTATCATTTTAATTATGGGGATGGACATCTTTTGAGTAATCTGAAATATAAAAACATTGATAAACATTGGCAATATACGCATGGCTATTTATGAAAAAGTTCCTGTCCGATTGTCAATCGCTAACTGTTAACATTTGTGACATCTTAGTATGAATAGATCAAGGTTTAATCAATTGCAGTTGCCTTAAGCTGTCTGTTT
Organism: Anadara kagoshimensis; assembly: GCA_021292105.1. Classification (NCBI taxonomy): domain Eukaryota; kingdom Metazoa; phylum Mollusca; class Bivalvia; order Arcoida; family Arcidae; genus Anadara; species Anadara kagoshimensis. Next base: position 10,556,701 of record CM037857.1, read on the forward strand.
GTGGTGAGGGTTGTTAACCTATGGAGAGAAACATTCTCCAGGGAAGTGACTGCTCTATATATAGACCAAAAAAAGCATTATAACGCCTTTCACTTTGCGTTATTACGCCTTTTAATTCGCGTTATAATGCCTTTCAATTCGCGTTATCACGCCTTAATTTCGCGTTATATCGCCTTTCAATTAGCGTTATTACGCCTTTATTTCGCGTTATAACGCCTTTCAATTAGCGTTATTACGCCTTTTTCGCATTATAACGCCTTTATTTCGCCATATTACGCCTTTTAATTTTTTATATTCATGAGCTTAATAGGCTTTCTTATATTAGCAACGACTCGGCTCATGTAAGTAATCAAAAACAAACATACTAATCCATGTCCGAATCACAATCCAGAAGCAAAGTAAAAACTTTGGAACTGACAAGTTAGGTTAGACACGTGAACATCCACCAGGGAAGTGAGGCCGGGTGCTCCGGAAGGGTATGAAAGGAATATGGAACTATGAGACGTCAAATATATCCATGGCAATCCTTGACACAGAGACATCAAACTTATCAACAATACTGTGATGACGGCCATAAAACTTTTTGAGGGCCTTGATAAGCCTAGGCTTGCAATATCCCTGAGTCAACAATTTATTTGCAAGCAGCCTACTTTTTTGTACAAAGTCCCCGTAGTGGGACTAAGCTCTACCATAGCGTATTAATTGGGAAACAAATACACCATAAGCAGGAGAAACAGGTATATTGCTGCATAAAAAGGAAAGTTGACAATAGAAAAATTGAAGTCATCACTTTTGTCATAAAGTTTCAAATGTAGCCTTTCGCGTGCGTCATAATTCAGGTATAAGTCTAGATATGAAGCAGAACTTGAGGAATCAGTCGTATCTTTTATTTCAAGCTCACTAGGATAGATGACATTTACATAGTCTCAAAATTTAGGAATGTTAAGAGACAGAACGTCATCTATATATCTGTATGTTGAGATGAATGATTTGGCGACAGTCTTCTCTCTAGATTCAACAAGGTTTTGCATAAATTCTGCTTCATAAGAATAAAGAAACAAATCAGCAAGCAATGGTGCACAGTTTGTACCCATTGGTATACCGATTGTTTGCTGAAAAACTAAATTACCAAACACAACAAATATGTTATCTATAAAAAAACCTCAAACATTTTGTTGATGGTATCTTCAGTATATTTTTGTTTGGAATCCGTATGATGCTTGACAAAATAACCAGAATCCCTGTTCAGCACCAGATATTTGTATCTTGATTTACCGTTTTTGTAAAAGAAAGACAAGTGAATAATTTCTTTAAGACGTTCTTTCAATTTAGAATGAGGGATAGTTGTATAGAGTGTAGAAACATCAAATGTTTTTATACTTTTTACATGAGATAAAGTATTAGAAGCAAGATGTTCAAGTAATTCTTTAGAATTTTTGAGAATCCACATTTGGTTGATTCCAGATGTAGAATATACTTTTTCTGAATAAGACTGAAAACCATCTTTGACGATTGTCAAAATTTGTGTTAGAGTTACCGATAATGATTTAGTAGTACATTTAGATGAGCCTGCTATATATCTTTCCTTGTATTTTTATGTAGTTTAGGAATCCAATACAAGTAAGGAAGATCAAGATCTTCCTCTTTAAGATTGACATCGAAAGACTCGAGAACTCCCCTATGGTTGGAAAGAACTTCATCTTTGGTAAAATTAGTTCTAGTATATGCAGGGTTATTTGATATACTATCTAAACCAAGCTCCCTAATAAGACATTCAAGGTAGAATCTCTTACAAACGAGAATAATGTTGTTGGAAGCCTTATCAGCTGGGACAACAACATATTTGTTGTGTATGTCCGTTAGAATTGCCTTGATTTTTTGGATCCTTGAGTACTGAAGACGGTTAAGTACTCATAGACCCTTTAAGTTTGGCAATCCTTGTTTTAACGAAAGATCTCACAACCTTTATCCAGTCGGATAAGGTATCAAGATCAACATCTAATTTAGCCCAACGTCTGGCGTACTCTTCAACATAATCCATGGCAAGTCTGAAATTCTGTCCCCAAGTAAAAGGTTGAGCTTCTCTATATTAAGGACCTTTTGAAAGTAAAGTTCTCGATTATATTAAGATCACAAGTTATCACATGTCCAGCTGGTCCATAAATATAGGGAGAAGACGAGCAAGAGCAGGTATGATTAATTGATTTTTAACCGTGCCATTCAAATCTTTGTTATATTTGCGTTGTTCCTTTCTCTGCAGTAGAGTAAACAGATAGTACTGTCAGAGCCTGTCTGTTTGTGACAGTTAGGTTACGCTTTTTCCAAAGAAAATTAAATAAATCTGAATAAAATTGATAATATTCACTTACTTGTACCTAGTCGTAACTGGAAATCTGTATGTGCATCCATGATTAGCGTAGAATATTTCTGTTCAGAGCAAAACATTGGCGCTATGGGCATTTAACACGATAAAAAAAAACAGGCAAATGACTTACCCTGTTGCGCATATGACGTAAAACGTCACCAAGGACATCACTTCCGGTGTAAACATCGTCATTTTTTCATGTAAAATTTCTGTAGTGCCAACATTTTCCTTTCTGCATAAATACTTTATGACAATAGCGGATGCACATACAGATTTTCAGTTACTACTAGGTACAAGTAAGTGGATATTATCAATTTTTATTTAGATTTATTTGATTTTCTTTGGAAAAAATCGTAACTTCACTGTCACAAACAGACCGGCTCTGACAGTATAGTAATTTGTAAATTGTGTTTTGAATTCAACTACAAATAGATAAATACAATTATATATACAATACAAAATGACGGAAACTATTTTAAGTAAATTACAAGTTTTTATATTTTATTTCGATTGAGAGAGACCTGTAGTTATTTTATAATATTTGAAATTAAAAAAAAACCAAATATGTACAAAATATCAACAAAACGGTGTGTATACAGAAAAAGTTCGATATTTAATAGAGAATTTGAACAGGAATTATATGAGCAAGTCATGTCCAGGCTGTTTTCATTATCTATAGTCACTAGAAATGCCAGGCTATCTGGAACATTTTCACTGCAAATTTCAGTTCTATATACACTATAAACTGGCCGAGTGCTTAAACCCAAGTGACGCAACACACAGTAATCTTCTTTGCTATCACATTGAAACATATCACATTATCACATAGTAAGATTGACTATGTACTGGCCGAAGACAGCGATGAACATGGTAATACAGATAGGATAATTCACACAGGAGATTATAAGGTTAAAATATCCAAAATAAATATAGCGTTAATCTGTTAGAATTATCTATAAGGATTAACAGCATTAATGAGATCCCTTTCTCTTGTGATGACCCTTCTTCTTTCCGTGTGAACCATGGCTGCCATGACTACTATTCGAGGCGTTCGAATTCCTGCGGGACCCTTTGTCAGGTTTACATTTGCATATTTTGTTCAGTTTGCCCAGTCCATTGCCTTTTCCAGAACATACGTTTCCCATCTGAAATGAAAAAAGGTTTAATAAGTTTAGACGAGCAGAGCAATGTGTTTTTCACCAAAGTCAAGATGGATTCTTTCACTTGTATCAAACTTGATGTTTATATTTGCAGGACTAATGTTGCAAGTTTGTGAACCTAGCTCTTTGCAAGTGGGAAAACGTGTACTTGGCAACTATCAATGTCAAGATAAAGTAAGAACACAAACAATGAATGATAATGAAATAAACATCCAAACTTAAGGCATGACAAGAAAAAAGATAAACAGGTATTTGGTAAGGTTGGTTGGTTGGTTAAATGATGCTTAACTTCGCATCAGCAGCTATTTGCGACGAGAACTACTAGTATTTTATTAATCTATATTAATTAATCTATGAACAAGTTCAAATGCGGGTGTGTTGTTTGATCTGCCTTGTACTAGCGCGCCCTCGGGGCGACTTTAAGGTGCCAGCACACTAAGTCAGTACGCTGCAGACAAGCGTACCAACCTAGAGTCCTCAGTCTCATTATAATGATACCAGTGGAACCAATAAAGGCAAACGGCAAGGAAAATTTAATGTGGTCTGTGGAAAATGTGGTCTGAGTGGGACTCGAACTCACATCGGTGAAAGACGCTGGATTTGTAGACTGACGTCTTATCAATTAGGCCACCGCGGCTTCCTTAACAGTTATTGGGACCCCTGCTATACGTAAAATTCCAACCGGTGGAGGAGAGGACACCGGCTTAATGTCAATATTATGTATATTACAAACACAGTACTAAACAAAAACTCGGTGTACGTGTTCTGTTATTTTTGAAAATCCACAGTTTATTAGATTATTTTTCTAGGTGATATTTAGCATTTTTTCGGAATGTGTCTGTTGACCGAACTATCTGCCTGCCTTAACGATGGTAAGTTAGTTACTTTCGGCAACAAAACAAAAGTATTAGTATATCAGATTGTCGGCCTATCTTGTATGCTGTTTACCCTTCAAAAGTTTTTCACATGAACCATTTTAGATTGGCCAATCAAGCATTGTACAGGGCCATTTTAGATTGGCCCATCGAACATTGTACAGGACCATTTAAGATTGGCCAATCAAGCATTGCACAGGACCATTTTAGATTGGCCCATCGAACATTGTACAGGACCATTTAAGATTGGCCAATCAAGCATTGTACAGGTCTATGTTGGATTGGCCCATCGAACATTGTACAGGGCCATTTTAGATTGGCCCATCGAACATTGTACAGGACCATTTTAGATTGGCCAATCAAGCATTGCACAGGACCATTTTAGATTGACCAATCAAACATTGTACATATCCATTTTAGATTGGCCCATCGAACATTGTACAGGACCATTTTAGATTGGCCATTCAAGCATTGTACAGGTCCATTTTAGATTGGCCATTCAAGCATTGCACAGGACCATTTTAGATTGGCCAATCAAGCATTGTACAGGTCCATTTTAGATTGGCCCATCGAACATTGTACAGGACCATTTTAGATTGGCCAATCAAGCATTGCACAGGACCATTTTAGATTGGCCATTCAAGCATTGCACAGGACCATTTTAGATTGGTCCATCGAACATTGTACAGGACCATTTTAGATTGGCCATTCAAGAATTGCACAGGACCATTTTAGATTGGCCCATCGAACATTGTACAGGACCATTTTAGATTGGCCATTCAAGCATTGCACAGGACCGTTTTAGATTGGCCCATCGAACATTGTACAGGTCCATTTTAGATTGGCCATTCAAGCATTGCACAGGACCATTTTAGATTGGCCCATCGAACATTGTACAGGACCATTTTAGATTGGCCATTCAAGCATTGCACAGGACCATTTTAGATTGGCCCATCGAACATTGTACAGGACCATTTTAGATTGGCCATTCAAGCATTGCACAGGACCATTTTAGATTGGCCCATCGAACATTGTACAGGTCCATTTTAGATTGGCCATTCAAGCATTGCACAGGACCATTTTAGATTGGCCAATCAAGCATTGTACAGGTCCATTTTAGATTGGCCCATCGAACATTTTACAGGACCATTTTAGATTGGCCAATCAAGCATTGCACAGGACCATTTTAGATTGACCAATCAAGCATTGTACAGGGCCATTTTAGATTGGCCCATCGAACATTGTACAGGACCATTTTAGATTGGTCCATCGAACATTGTACAGAACCATTTTATTTAGACCATTTCGTCAGTTATTTGTGCCGTGATGCTTTCGGCTGGTCATACTTAAGAAATACTACTTCCTCGCCTGGTGTTCGGTATTAAGAAGAGTATCGACTAGATCACCTGGTGTCAGTATATTGTGACCTAGGGGAGTTGCGTGCCTGTCTGTGGCATAATGTCTTTGTGAGAAAGCACCTTAAAGTAGCATGCACCAAGTGCACGCTTGTACAAGACAGGTCATAAATTACACGCGAATAACTAAAATAGCTGATGCGACATAAAACATTTCAACATCACAACCAATCAATCAACAAATCAACAAACCTTATCTTATAATTATGTCATTTACAATCAATAAATACTTCTGTTAATGTATTAACACTGTTTATTCAGGTGAAATATATAGTTAATTTCTTTTTTTTTATTTATGCACTCTTGAATAATAATTCAAAAACTACGTTGTTATTGGTGATAACATAAATACAGTACAGTATGTATTTAAAGTAGATATGTTAAAATATTACAAGTATTAAACATAAATATTCTACACCCGTAAATCAAACAAACAGTTTGTATTGTAAACCATAAACTTGTTAAAATCGGTTTTATTTAGTTCATACATTAAATGATAACTCTAAAAGTAAGCAAGGAGTTTAGAAAAAAAATCTATGAATTTTAATTAACAATATTAGATTGTCGCGGGAAAATAGATTTTGTTGTGAAAATTGAGTGGATATTAAAATGCAATTTACCTATCAACAGGCAGAAGATTATTCTAGTATATGGAGGCTTTAGACCTTTATAAAATAACTATATTTTATGGAAATTTGAAGGCATGGCCGAGGTCTTTTATGATTTATTTACCTTCTAAAACAGCGTAAACCAGGGGTGATACTTCGAATTCTGAGGTCGATCGATGTACATACCCCGTTTAAATATATTTTAACTATTTTTGTTTGACAAAATTAATAGACATGGACTGGTAGTATTTTTGGCTTTAATTGTATATTGTTCATAATAAAAAAAGTTGTCAAATGTTGTAAAACAGTATTGTGTTACCATGTTGTCTTATTCATTATTACTAAAACCGCGTTTTTCATGGATTGTAGCTATATTTTACATTTTTCCTAATGACTAAAGCTTGCGCACTCCGTTTTTAGAAAATATTGAGCAGAGACTGATAGGCCACTTCCTAATAAAATTATGTCTCTTCGAAAATGTAAAACTTAGCTACAATCCCTGAAAACGGGGTTTAAGCAATAATGAATACGGTTTAGTTACAACTAAAATATTTATTATAACTAAAACAACATGGTTCCAAAATACTGTTTTACAACAAACTGCCATTGGAATTACAAAAAGCGTGCGTTTTAACACGTCTGTGAAAATAGTCCAAAAAAAATGTTTATCGTATTGCTCCTACGCGTTATACCTTGGCACAGGGCTTCAAGATGTTTTAATTTTTTATGTCTAATTTTTTATGAGAAGGAAGTACAGTCCAACCTGCCTTAAAGGCCACCTCTATATAAGGACCACCTGCTTATAAAGGCCAGTAGAATTGTATCGCAATTGTCCTTTATTCATATTATTTGAACCTGTATATAAACGCCACCTGTCCATATAGGCCATTTTTACTGGTTCCCCTGGGTGGCCTTTATAGACAGGCCACCGGTGGTCTTTATAGACAGGCCACCTCTATATAAGGACCACTTGCTTATAAAGGCCAGTAGAAATGTATCGCAATTGTTCTTTATTCATATTATTTGAACCTGTATATAAAGGCCACCTGTCCATAAAGGCCACTTTTACTGGTTCCCATGGGTGGCCTTTATAGACAGGTTTGACTGTATGTATTTTTATTTACTAGATACCGAGTGAACAGTAATTCTAAGTCGGGTCCAGTCAGTGATGGAACCCACGACCAAATATTAACATTCTTCCAGTAGAGCTAATGTTGTTGCATGTCAGGAAGATTTGCAAAATGGTTGTTATGAAGTGTAGTGAACTCAATGACTCGTTAAAAGTTAAACTCGACACGCCTAGTGATTCAAATTAAGTCATTATATTATATAATAGGTATATAAAGGAGGCCCTAAAAATTATAATCACAGCGTTTGTCTATGATTTACATTTCTTCAATAATAGAAACAGAGCACAAAGAACCAAGACGTAAAATACAAAAGCTTGAGTGCTTTATATACAGTCATGATGAATAGGGTTTTAACGCATTTATTGATCAGTAAGAGAGACGACGGAATCTATACGAGATTGAAATTATTCATGACGTACATAGCATATTGAGTACGGGTGTATATACATATAGAAACTAACTACCTGACATGTTCCGATCAAAAGATAAAAAAAATAGGTTTTAATGTTTGTGTATTGATCGGTTTGACAGTTCTATAAAGTAATTAAGCAGACCGACAATAACATAGATATATAATGAAGCTCCTCCTCCCTCCCTTCATTATTTAACAGACTGGTAATAATCAACATGTTTTATCAAAACTGTTTTGTTGAATTTAAACAAAATAATGATTTATAATTTATATATGCTTTCACTGACTAACGTCATGAATTGCGTGTGAATAATTTATTATTTATATTTTGTTTTTTGGTATTTAGACACCGTACTGGTACTTGGCATATCGGTCCACTTGTTTTCAGAAGGTCTGATATTGAGTACATGTAGTCCGTTTTATTTGCGACATTGTGGTACTCTAAAGGACAAACTAAAAACCAGTACCGATACACCAAGGTGGATATTTCAGAGCGTTGTCTGTAGTTCAGTATTATTTAATCCTTCAGGCGATAAAAAAGTTTTTCGTCACGAATAGCTGAAAAATGCTGATATGACGGAAAACTATACCTACCCAGCCGAAAACCACGAATCTTTAAGACAAAATGGCGATCCTCGTCTAAAAAACAACGTTGTTGAGTTATATAAAGATATTCATTCAAAATCAGCACATGGCTACTTCCATCATTTGCTGATTTTGTAAGCATTATCTTTAATGTGCTGATTTTAAATGTATTACTTTTATAAAAATTCAAATCCAGCACAATGTACATGTCATAAGTGTAAAAACAAACCCAGTGTGGATGACGACGACATCGATGACGATAAAGATCGCATGACTAATATGCCCCGAATCTTTCACGCGAGATGAAAAGGTAACCAAACTTGAACAAGCCAAAGGTTCATCCACAAACAATTCATGTGACACCAAAACTGTATACTCAATCATGTTACACAAAAAACTGGAATTGTTTTGGACACGGATTGGTATGTTTGTTTTTACCTGGTTTTAGGATTGCGATTTGAACATGGATTGGTATGTTTGTTTTTACCTGGTTTTAGGATTGCGATTTGAACATGGATTGGTATGTTTGTTTTTACCTGGTTTTAGGATTGCGATTTGAACATGGATTGGTATGTTTGTTTTTACCTGGTTTTAGGATTGTGATTTGAACATGGATTGGTATGTTTGTTTTTACTTTGCTTTAGGATTGTGATTTGAACATGGATTGGTATGATTGTTTTTACTTTGCTTTAGGATTGTGATTTGACCATGGATTAATATGTTTGTTTTTTATTTTATCCGAAATTGTCGAGAAAAAGAGAGTAGAGTGACCGTCGGTGTCGTGTCGAAAACTTGATACAAGTTTTAATTATCAACAAATTGGCGCGTTACATAAATCTGCGATCCGCGGAACCATTCGGCTGATTAAAACTTAGTTACACACGACCATAACTTTTGTTTGTTCTTTCACCGGTATGAAAAAGGAGCTTATCATTGTAGCATCTCTTATTGTTCTTGTTTGTTATTAACACGTGCGTGGTTTGCGATTTCAGTCTTCGACATACAGTAGCAGAATGGCATGTAATTGCGCTAAAATTCACACACACAAATTCCGCGTATAGCACTATCTTCTGTATTGGCTCATTAATTGTCATAGATGACTGGAAAATTGCAAATGCAACATTTTAAAAATGAAATCAGATATAATGTTCTGTTTAGTTTTACTTTCTTTCTTAATGGTTTACTTAATAATAAAGCAACACATATTTCACAGAAATGATATATTATTACACGCACTACTTTTGTAACCATGGTAACAGCTAAGAGTACAAATGGAATTATCACTTTGCATGATCCAAACTTTACAACTTCCATATTTATTTAGAGATATGATTAGTTTAAACAAAGAAAAAGAAGAAAGGAAAAAATGAAAACCTCAAAGAAACAACCTTGTGTTGATGGTTTACAATATGAGACTTAATTTGTTTGTCTTTGAGGTAGTGTTTCAAACTCGGTCAAAAATATTTCACTGGTTGTTTTAGGTGGTAAAATGATGTTTTACTTCCTTGTTTATTTCACACACATTTAGTTATGGAATGGTAGAGGAACCCGGAGGACCTAGCAGATAATACCATCTGTCTTCGGCAGGGTAACTATGAGATTCGAATGTAAACGGAATGAAGCACTATGCTCTATAAGCCGACGTTTTTGACCTCTTGGTCTCCGAGGTTTCTTATGCAAAATAAGGTTAGACATTTTGCTGTATTATTATTATTATTATTATTATAAAAGACGAACGATTAAACTGCATGTATACATGGTTTCTTCCTACCTTTCATGCAAAAAATAGAAAATTTTAAAAAATCCTACCTTTATGGGTTCTTCTTAGCTTTTACTTTTTAAAATTCGATCTGTATAAGTTATAAGTTCCCGTGTATTAATCCCATCAAATCCAAACTGCATATATTTATTTGTTATTGGGTACCCGCTTTATGTACACGATATACAGATTCATTATACATCACTTTGGTTACATCACAACAAATAAACAGCTTCACAAAAAGACCACGGAGCATGGGGTACATTTTACCTGAAGGGCGGGTCCAAGAAAACATGCAACCGTGTAAATATTGATCGACTACGATTTATAAAGCATAAAAATAAATATTAATTTTTTTATTATTGTTATAAGGACACTTGAATGATATCGATATGTTAGGCCAATCAAAGGTAGTTATATGTTTAATTTCTGTACTTCAGCTCCCAACACAATAAATCGATCTAATAATAAAGATTAAGTATGTCATCAAAGAAATAAAAAACATCATCAAAAACATAGTAATGCAGTTTTTATTTTATTTAATTTTCTCTATTTAATGTCCAGTGATGCTTGGCTAGTCCATTCTTGTCAAAAACTCGTCCATACATTTTTTCTTTAGTTTTCTTGATATATATGTTTTAATCGACGCCATTTAAAACACCTTGAATGACCTTAATTACAGCATTATTTTACTTGGTTCACCATTTTCAATGTGTAAATTTTCTTAGCAGAAACATTCATCGATCCTGATTTGTTGAATCTTGAAAAACTATTCTACTTTAATATTTTAACACATCTTTATGTCTTAAAAGGGTAAGTAAAAACAACTAGCCATTATTGCACTAGGACCAGTTACAGTCGTCACTCTAATAGGGTTTAAATCTTCATCGAACTGGCCACATCACCAGATCAAATTTGTCGCACTATAAACCTGTTTTTCTCTTTATGATTGAGTATCGATTTCTTATGGAAAAACTTTGGTTGATTTATTCAAACCATCAGTAACGGTACACGTAACAGAGGTTGTTTATATTCAGAGTAGAAGTGCATCTACCCGTGTACAAACATAATTCTATTTCATACATAAAACCCGCTAGTCTGAGAATATTGATTAAAACATATATAGGTATATAGATGTCGAGACATTATTATTTAAATAATTTTTAGCATATATTAGTTCTGCTATTGAATTTTAAAAATAAAATTCCACCTTTTAAATGTCCCCATTTAATCGTTTTATACCCCCTCAAACAAGGTTTGAAAGGACTGTATGTATTCATTGTAGATAGGCGTTAACTTGTTTGCTTGTGTGTCTGTTGGTCTGTCTGTCAATCCAAATAACCGATACTGGTTTATTTATCAAGAGATTTAGAAAAAATCAGATTCTTTAAAATCTTCTCTCCTGAAAAAATTTGACAAATATTAACCAATTTTTGTGTAAAAGATGCCTAGCTGGGACAGATTTTAGATGTGTAAACCAGCTTCTTCAAAGAATCAGAAAAATCTACTAGTAGCACATTATATGTATAGTCCTATATTAAAGACTTAAACAAAATATTTTAAGGAAAACACCTTACATTTGTAAAATGGCTATACATCTGGGGTCTATGTACAAAATAAGAACCAAATCCATTCGTAAATACGTCTGTGTCGGCCACTTATCATGTTTGCGTGTTATAGTAACGGCGGTCATCTTTGATGTCACAGGATGTTGATTACTCTGCGTCACTTATTGGAGACCTTCCACGCCACATCTGGTCCAGATTGACTCTGTAGTTTCGATAGAGACGATTTTCAAAATATCCTTTAAATCTTATATTTATTTGAATACCATCAAATAAGAATATTAAACACACTATGCATATTTTCATGGCATATATCTACTTCCTGTATATATGAACCAAATCAATTGATAAGTGAGCATATCGTGGGAGATTTAATATTGACAGTTCTTTATGTAAACGTGTGTGTGTGTGTGTGTGTGTGTGTGTGACGGTGACGAAATACTTGGCGTTACAAACGCTCAGAGAAAAGGTTAATTTTGATTTTGAAAACCCTGCATCGAAGATGTCTCTTGTATGGGGGCAGATCCCATAAATGTGACACCCTCTAAACTTTTTTGTTAAAAGCAGGAAACATGGTGGATCTTATTGCCCTATATGTACTTAGTCAGGCTAGGTATGTTTCCACCTTGACTTTTTCCGTTTGATAAAAATATGGCTGCCAATCCAAGATGGCCACCAAAAAAGATAATTTAAGTATAAAAATCCAATATCAAATCAACCACTTAACCATTTAAGTTGAAATTTGGTATTTGATCAATTAAATATTTATACTAATTTTCTGTAAAAAATATTGGTTGTAAAATTCAATATGGCCGCCATTTTTAAGATGGCCGACTTATAATCATCGCGCTGCATTTTAAACCAAATAAACAAAAAAAGTCATTATTTTATGATATACAACCAATGTATTGTATTTAATATATATGTACTTAGTTAGGCTAAGTATGTGTCCATCTTGACTTTTTTCGTTTAATGAAAATATGGCTACCAAATCCAAGATGGCCACCAAAAAAGATAATTTTAAAATTAAAATTTAATAACAAATCAACCACTTAACCTTTGGAGTTGAAATTTGGTATTTGATCAATACAATATTTATACTAATTTTTCAAATACAAACTGTGGTTGTAAAGTTCAATATAGCCGCCAATTTCAAGATGGTCGACTTATAAAGCATTTTAAATCAAATTCAACAAAGGATGTCATTATTTTATGACATAAAACAAATTTGTATTTGTAACACATTATGTGAAAATATTATCAGTACTGCTCTTTAAACTTATTTTAGGTAATTTAAATAATTTAAATAACGAAGCCGATACATTTTTCAAGTTTCAATAAAGATCATTTGAATTAATCTAATAGCTGTCTTTTGAAGTCCGCAATAAAATAAATAGTGCTCTCGCTTATTCAAACATTCAAAGAGGTCCAACAGCAACATGATTAACATCCACAAGCACCTTGCAGCAATATATTCTATACGTATATCCCTTATACTTATTATATAAGTATTATCAAAATATAAAATATTTCCCCAGTTCAACAATTCAACAGCTATAAATATACGATTGAATAACAATCTTTTATTTCCAAAACATTTATTGTAAAACAAAAACCAAGACCATAACAAAAACATCTGCATCGCTACAAAGGATAAACGTCTGACCATTATCTGTTTCTTTAGCATAAAGAACAATTCTTATGTCTGCCTCTTTATGATTTACCTCGTCCTGCACTCGAGAATGTAGTATTCGCATCCAAAAAACCCTAACCGAACCATCAACTGCTGGCCATACACCCTTTTGATTTAAAACTTAAAAAATCAGATTCATTCTTTATTCTCGTCCATATGCATGATGTTTATCGAATTATTCCAATTTTCAACTTTCCATCTCTATTGTGCAGTACATGTATTATTCTTTAAATCGAGCTATTCTTACCAGTTCTTACTGGTTTTAATGCTCTATGATTGCAATTTGTGGATGGATTGTTGTGTTGTTGGTTTATTTTTTTCTTTATATATTTATAGAATGCTCAAAATATCAATCAAACAAAACATCAAAAAACATCTACTCTATCACTATTCCTGAAATGACTTTTTGTGCTATCTGCAAATCTACAAAGTTGTCAAAGGTTTGTGCATCGGTGTTTTCCGAATGCTGTTAATCAATGTCATGTTCTTTATTATGGTACAATTTTTTCTACCTTTTTCTGAACATTTTTGGATGACATCATCAACCTGTGGCTACATCAGATGTTTGTTGATTGGTCCTACCTGATGATGTAAATTAGACTACACTTACGTCTTTTTGTCCACCGTTACCTCCTTTCACTGGCACAATGATATTATTTAGCTATTACTGTTTTGATTTTTAAACTCCATAATGCTACCGAAAAATATAAAGACCTGTACGATAATATATGGTGCGGCATTGGTTAACAGCATTTGAAAACCACAATATGCACTTTGAATATTGTCTCGCAGCAACCACAAAGTATCGTTTTAGAAAATAGTGTTAGGGTAGATTGTTTGCTTTTATAAAGGCTTGAACCGGACAAAAAGAATAAATTCAAAACAAACATACCAATCCATGTCAAACTTACAATTATGAAGCAAAGTAAAAAATCTTATGGAAGTCAGAACAAGTGACCTGAAAGGATAATTGAGCACCCCACACCTTTTAAAATGAAAGAAACGTGGAACTTTGGGACGCCACATATCCATGGTATTTTCGGGTACAGATTCACCATACTATATTGTGATGACAGCAATAAAACTTTATGAGGGCCTTGATAAGCCAAGGCTTGCGCTATCCACAATTCTATTGTTAGCAGTTTGCACCGTTGTATAAACAGATTGAAAGAATGCAGAAGAGAGATGGAATTCCATGTTGCCTGAGAATTTGAACAATTTTATAAATATATGAGAGAATAAGACTTAACTGACTAGTTTTATATCAAATGAGTTGAGCAAGGAAGTACTCGGCAAGGAGTCAGTGGTAAGTGGAGGGTTGCGAATCCAAATACTACCTTTTCGAGTACAGGGCGAGATACATTAAGTCTTTGTAAAACCATAAAAAGGCAGACTCAAAACTTGTTCCTTATGCCGAGTGAGATGGAAAGAATAACGGATAATGATCAGATGTTTGTATTCTCTTGGTTTTGTGTCACAACTAAACAGTAAGGTTTAAGTGAGTACTAGAACAAATAAGAAACCAGGAGTCAATAAGAAATATCATGTTGGTATGTTGGTATTTGATCAACAAACAGTGATTGAGCTTCCGGCATTGGAAGTGTTCAAACAAATTACAGAGCTTGAAAACTCTGAACTGAAAGCTTATGAATATACGATAAAGTCGGCAATGCTGTAGTCAAGTGTCGATTCCTTTGTTTGTAATATATTTCAAACAACCAACCCTCAACAAAATACTTCATGAACTTTACTGTCATGTGTTCCGCCATTGCCACTGTACATAGTAAATACATGGTCATTGACGGTGAATAAAGGTCGTATTTGGCGAGGGTGAGAAAACGTGTAGAAAGCGAGGCTCTGCCGAGCTTTCTACACGTTTTCGCCCCCGAGCCAAATACGACGTTATTCACCGTCAATGACCATGTATTTACTTTATCCTGCAACAGATACGTCCTAATTAAAATTATAATTGTAACTGCGTGTTATCCATCTGTTTGACTTGCTTGTTTACACTTCAAGCGCAAGGATACAAATGTTTACTTGACGTCACGCTACCCCATCACACCTGTACTTGTCATTTTCGCTCAGTTCGACGTTCAAGCACATGTAGTTCTCAATTATTTATTTTTAAATCATATTTATATAACTACGTGTATTTTTTTTTTAAAAAAAATCTATCTTTTTTAAAATAAAATATTAAAATATTTATGAATTTATTGATCAGGTTTTTATACTGTGTTTTGTTTACATTGAGAATAGGGTTCATTTGGGTCAAAGGTTACGTCAAATGTTGAATGGAAAAAGTAGTGCCGTAACTGTGACGTCACAGTTAGCGCGTGGCTTTATTGGGTCAGTGACCGAATAAAGATAAGGTTTATTCGGCAGGCTTTATGATGTCAATGTACACGTTAGTTGCAGGATAAAATAGATGTTCCGGTCATGCACATTAAACACATTAATCCTCAGGAAATGGTTTAGAATTTGTGTTTATGTCCTCAGTAAAAACTACCATTGTGAGCAGTTGACCTACAATATCTATGAATGTGGAATTCTTAAATTTTTGTGATGTTTGTGCAGTTTAATTATTGTGAAAAACACATTCTACTGCACAGTTGTTTGCTGGTGTAATAAGCTTTTGAAGGAGTCAGTTAACTAGTATATATATTCACAAATTCAATATTATAGGGTTATTGAACTGGTATTGTAAAATATAGTCCCGAGTTGACTCGACATTTGCATGAGTTTGCGAGTGCAAAATTTCGAGTCAACGAGGGACAATATTTCACAATATCAGTTCAATGACCCTTTTATTATATAGCAAAATAAATTCCGTTTACTTCCCTCTATTATTTTATCTAAAAATACCATTATGTCTCACAATCCATATTATTGCACTATCTCTTGTATATGAGTATAAGAACTAGTTCAATACGACAACACAGCGATGACGTCTTCGGGCTTGTAACAACAATCGTATGACGTCATAAACTTAATAACTTAATAACTTTTTATTCACTCAAAGTCCACCGGGGGTGGTACAATAGGTAACACATTTCAATATTTACAATCTACAGCGTCATGTGACAAAGCGTGCAATATGAAAAACTGATTCGGTAAACCTCGGACTGGAACAAAGTTTGTGTGCAAATATCGATATTTATTGCACGCTAACACCTCGGGGTTTATCGTTTACTTACTATGCGATGCATATATTGCTATATAATAAATTGGTTTATGGTATTAAAACAATGCAGCGCGGTGATTATTAGTCGGCCATCTTACGAAAGGCGGCCATACTGAATTTTACGACCACAGTTTGTTCATGAAAAATTAGTACAAATATTTTATTGATCAAATACCAAATTTCAACTCAAAAGGTTGAGCGGTTAATTAGTTATTGAATTTTAAGTTTATAATTATCTTTTTTGGTGGCCATCTTGGATTTGGCAGCCATATTTTCATTAAACGGAAAAAGTCAAGATGGACACATACTTAGCTTAACTAAGTACATATATATTAAATACAATACATTGGTTGTATATCATAAAAAATGACATTTTTTGTTTATTTGGTTTAAAATGCAGCGCAATGATTATAAGTCGGCCATCTTGAAAATGGCGGCCATATTGAATTTTACAACCAATATTTTTACAGAAAATCAGTATAATATTTAATTGATCAAATACCAAATTTCAACTTAAATTGTTAAGTGGTTGATTTGATATTGAATTTTTATACTTAAATTATCTTTTTGGCGGCCATCTTGGATTGGCAGCCATATTTTCATTAAACGGAAAAAGTCAAGGTGGAAACATACCTAGCCTGACTAAGTACACATAGGGCAATAAGATCCACCATGTTTCCTGCTTTAAACAAAAAATTTTAGGGGGTCAATAAAAAGGCTTCTTTTTTAGATCTGCCCCCTGACTAGTAGGATATCCAGCAAAACGTGCTGGGTAAATTGTTGACCATGCAATCGTTCACACTAGGGAGCTTGTTCACCATTCAAAATAAAGTGTATCAACTGTTTATTCTACAGTACAATGCCTTCGTGACTGTTGAGACAAAGGTGTAACTCTTAGACAAAGTTGAAATAAATAGAACTCATTTATGTTCCTAGTTATTTCATTGGTTTGATCATTGAGCATACATTTATATATCAGTGGTCTAAAATCGGTATGAGGAATTATACTAACACAATTTTTGTAGTATTTTTGCTAGCGATGCTCTTTAGAAATTGAATCGGTTTTTGTATTTCCTTGTATTTTAACATAGCTAAGCAACCAACAATAACGGGTGTTATGTAATGTAAATTTTAATAAAACCTGAAACTGCGTATGTTATTTATGTAAGCGATTCCAGAATTGCAGGCATTAAAGCGTGGTCTAATTTTTGGCTTTTTATTACCTATAAACAGACAAACAGTCGGAACATAGAATAAAATTGTTTTGAGGCAATTTTTAAATAATAATTTTAAAGCAATTGTTGCTTTTACAATAGCTGTATGTATGGAGCTTTTATTCAGAAGACGTTTTGTCCCTAACCATGGGACCAGGAACCTACAAATGTACAATAGCGTTGATATTTTTATTGTAGAAGTATAAGGTGGATAATGATCACAATTAAATCCTGAATCTAATGGATTTACAAATACTTTTGAAGTTTTTTGTCATTAGTCATCGTAACTCTGTTACTTCCTGATACCAGTCAGTTTGGCGTTTATTTATATTTTATTACAAGCCGCTACTGTTTTATTGTTTGATGCTTATTATTACTGTTGTATCTTTCACAGTTTGCGGTTGTGGTTTTAAACAACTCTGTTTCCAAACACCGAGTTAACGTTCTCATAAAAATGTATCAAATTACTTTGAAAATTGAGAAAAGAGATGACCTATGTGACCTTCAGTTCATTAGAAGTCGTTAATCTGCCACATTAGGAGGAACAATCTCACTCAAATTCTTTCTTCTTTATAAATTTTTACATCAATATAATGACATATAACAGTTTTTACTAGTATGTAGGTTTCACTTGAATAGATTTTAAAAAATTCCCCACGGGCAAAGATCTTTCTTATATTTTCGGGATGGTGGGTGGATAAGTCGTAGGGTACTTTACCGTTGACATAAAATGTCTTTTCCTGATGCAATCTTGGATCTAGTTACACTATAAAGATGTCAACTGGGAATTTACAATATATATTGAAATATCTAGTGTATTAAGAATTATGTAAGTCATGTGACAATCTATAATATCTCTATCCCTGAATCCATTCCCAAATTACCTGTACATGTTCTTACTGCCTACGAGTTATTAAACGGTCTTTTCCCTTTTGGTATGCAGGTGGTTCTCGGCCATGCATCAATACAATTGAATCATTCTTGTCTCCGATTCTCATTTCTAGAAATAATAAGTGAAAGTTTAAGATCCTCGGTCGAGTCTGACAAAGATTTGAATATTCTAGTATTAAGTCATTGCTTGTTTGCCAAAAACACTTGGCAATTTTACTTTCAAAAATGAAAGCCATGGCGAAACTTTTTAAAAAGTATGCCCCATGTTTTTGTAACACGACAAAGGAGCCTTGCTGATTATTGTCATAAGTCAATTTTAATCACCTAACTGTCTATATTGACACTAACATAAAACTTCAGTTGAAAATCAATAAATGTACACTGATTGTTGAGGTAGGTTTGATCAAAATCGTTAACCAAACTGACTTTCAAAGAGTGTATTTAGAATATCAACATTGTGATCAAAGTTTTAAACTACTCTGTTTGAAACCATTTTTCTTGAACAACTCGGTGACCCAATGGTCGAAAGTGCAAGCTTACGGTTGACATCACTTATCGTCGCTTAGGTTCGAATCCCACTCAGGACAGATCCTAGTGTGAAAAGTGTTAATTGACTTACTGAAGGCCGGTGGTTTTCTCCCGGCACTCCGTTTTTCTCTACTATTCCTTGACTGACCGACTAGATATAAATATACTTGACTGGGACATAAAACACTATTATACACCCTTCCAATCTTGACGGGATTTCAAAAATCACTTAGGCCAAACCTTGTAGTGACACACTTTTAGGAAGGACACACATTTGGCCTTGTAGTGACACACTTTTAGGAAGGACACACAATGTTAAATGGAATAATGTAATACAGTCAAACCTGCCTTAAAGGTCACCTCTATATAAGGACCACCTGCTTATAAAGGCTAGTAAACCTGCCTTAAAGGCACCTCTATATAAGGACCACCTGCTTATAAAGGCGAGTAAACCTGCCTTAAAGGCACCTCTATATAAGGACCACCTGCTTATAAAGGCCAGTAAACCTGCCTTAAAGGCACCTCTATATAAGTACCACCTGCTTATAAAGGCCAGTACAATAGTATCCCAATTGTTCTTTATTCATATTATTTGAATTTGTATATAAAGGCCACCTGCTCATACAGGTCACAATTACTGGTCCCCTTCGATGGCCTTTATAGACAGGTTTGACTGTAGTAACAACCCCAATGCAAGAAGGGTCGTAAAGGTAATCTAAGTTCATGGAAATTTCAATTTCATAAAACTTTTCAATTGTAATGTACAGTTAAAAATAGCTGTAAGTTTGATAGTGTTACATTTCAATGTTTTTTTTTTTTTTTTTTTTTTTTTTTTACAGCACTTATCGACAATAAAATAAAATAAATAAATAAATGTAGACAATGTAACAAGTTGTATAGATTTTTAATAAAACTTTATTAGAAATATATATTTTTTATAAATATACGTAAATTTTTAAAAATAAATGTAGACAATGTAACAAGTTGTATAGATTTTTAATAAAACTTTATTAGAAATATATTTTTTATAAATATACGTAAATTTTTAAAAAGTCATACATAAATGTATAACGTAAAGTTTGATGAGTATATTATCTGATCACAGCTCAGCCGTTACTATCTCTGGACTAATATAGTCTTACAAGTCTATCCATACAGGACGGTTTTACTAGACCCAGTTGTTCAAAGCATGATAATAAAATCAAATTTAAAACGAACATAAAAATAAACATATTTAAATCGACAATTTTAAAATGACGTCTTTTTCAGGTTGATTGAATTCTGTATTCTTTTTTTTTTTTTTTACAAAAACAGTTTGCAATAAACAATAACTTTTTAACTTTTTGACTAATCAGTAGATTAAACATTGTTCAAACTTCAGACAACTGGGCCCAGATTGCTAAGCTCTCTCTCTCTCTCTCTCTCTCTCTCGTTCGTGCTCATTGAACACGTCATGTTTTGTGTGTTTCCACACACACACACACACACACACGCACACTCTTTCTCTCTCTCTCTCTCTCTCTCTCTCTCTCTCTCTGAACACGTCATTTTTTGTGCGTTTCCATATGGTGTACATAAAATAAGAATTGCAACATTTTGGTACTACCGTGATACCATGATATCCCATAACATAACGTTTCTGTGACTATTATTTTATGAGAAGTAAATTCGCAAGAGTTGACTTTTTTCGTACATATGACGTCATCCTGTGACGTAAACGTTTTCAGTGTCGTTCTGCACTATTGATAACGTGATACGTAACATACATTGATACAGTCATATAATAAATAAAAATATGAATCAGAGACAATAAAATGCATTGATCGAAATAAAGTTTAAAAATTAAATAAAATTATGAAGTTAGATCAATTATAATGAGTACAAATTGGTCCGACTAGAATTAACATGACGACTGAGACCTTTGTGCTGGGTATTGTATATAATATAATAAATATCACGGTTTTTGATTTCACATCGAACACTTTACATCATAAGAATTTGATGAACATTTGGTTTTAAATCATGGATTATCAATGAATTATGTATATAATAAACTAATATGATATAATGAATAAATAAATATAATATAAATTTGGTTTTAACATTTCTTGTGAGTTATAAAATTAATTTTTTTGTATTTGAAATAAGACCATTGCAATTTTGATAAAATCAACAAAATTAAAAGGTTTTTTCATTGAAATACAGATGTATATACAATGTAAAATTATTTGTCATTGATTCGATTGTTACTGTTTTACTTAAAAGATTTTAAAATAACCTATTTTACTATACATTTATAAATTTACAATTTTTAAGAAATGGACGAAATACTGTAAAAGTATTCATTCAATCATAACATATTTATCATACTGATATTTATACTTTCTGGTAAATTTAACGGAAACAGACAAAAATAGAATTATCCCATTAAAAATAAATAAAATCGTGCAACCGTGTGATGTTAAAGCAAATGACGTCCAAAATATGAATTTATATATATATATATATATATATATATATATATATATATATATATATATATATATATATATATATATATATATATATGTTTCATCAACGTTTATGAATATAGCACCATACATTATTGTATTTGGACGAACACGCCTGTTGAAATAATGAAAAAGGATATGATTTTTTGATGAAGAAATTGAAAATAATTGACATTGCTCTGTAAAATTTAAGCATTATATCTCACATTAAATGGGGTTTATAATAAGGATAAAATAAAAATGTAATGACCATTGTACGAGTTCAGACGAGAATTGCCGAATGTATCCGTAAGGTTCAAGATAAATTTCCGTTTTCAAGTAGTTTATATCCTTCATGTAAAGGTTTATATTTGTCGTGTAAATTGTCAACAAGGAGTTTTATTCTTTTCAATAAGAAAAAATCCCGTTCATATCTGGAAGCTGTACATGTTGCTTGGCACCATTTGGATACTGTTGTAATGATGTTTCGACTTGGCAGGGGACGGTTTAACATTCCTAGAAATATGAACTGTTGACACATCAGCTGTTCCACGGCGGACTGAACACTTTGTAATCTAGTGGACATATAACCGTGTTCATACTCGTCTTCTTCTGCTTTCATACGACTCAAAACACCAACCACTTTGGATAAAACTTTTAGCTGTAATAAAAAATAAAATAATATTTAAGCACTATATAATCTGGAGTTATTGTTCTGTTATCTAATGTGATGTCATATACCATTTTTTGAATGTATTTTATGATTAAATTAAAAAACTGGTATATGACAGTGATATACGAGTAACATTCTCAACATCACTGTGCTCGTAAGTGACAAACAAAATCAAGAACACTCATCATAGTGTTCAAGACACCAGGAGAAAACGCACGGTAGATGCAGAGGTCACTGGTTCATATCAACTATCATGCAGATCATTGCAGAACATTACAATAGCTACACAGTCGCTGCTACACCACATAACCGTGACTGGCGCGAGTGAGTGAGTAAATACAACAGCAAGATGTTATAGTATCAGGAAGGAAGAACACTTGTACAGGTGTTTCGTAAATTGTCAGTGAAAAAATCGGTCACAAAACGAGTAGGGTTTTTTTTAAATATTTATTTATTTATTTATTTATTTATTTATTTATTTATTTATTTATTTATTTATTTATATATATTTATTTATTTACATGTATTTAATGTACTTATTGTGAAAGGTAAGCTTATTAGGTCCCGTGGATCAGTAGATTCATTGAATGTTTAAATGAACTTATCGTACTGATATTTTAAAGGCATTCGTTCATGCATGAATATTTTAAAACGACAACTCATAAAAAGAAAAAGAAAAACCTTCACCATAAAATGATTAATGTGTGTTTCAAACGTATTTTGAAAATGTATTTAAATCTAATTTCGGTTTTCAGTGAAAATAGACTAGGTTTTTACATAAAAGAACCGTATTATCAAACTGTGCACAAAAAGGGAAATAGATACTTGGTCATGAGTGATTAGACGGTAAACTGTGTCTATTTCATAGTAGTGTATTTGGCGTATCACGAAAAGGGAATCATCTAATTATGACCTCATCTAGATTTATTTGCCGTGACGTAATAGATCGACGCTAAATATGACCACAGGGAAACTCCCACAAACGGAATGTGACCACATGGTTACCTCCACAATTGGAAGTTACAACTCAGTTTTTTTCGGCGTACATGTACTTCGCAAGTTTGGGTTGGTGGATACATAAGGATGGAAATAACGTGGAAGATGTAATCGGCATGTGCCTGCCACCATTCGGATTTTTCGGCGTACCTTGCAATTGCAATGTTAGACGGATGAGTACAGAAGGATTGAATTACTGTTTCGTCACCATGCGGCTACCGCAACAATTATTGGAAAATCACCCGGCTTTTTCCGACATACTTCGCAAAGTTAGAGGGAGAATTCCGAGCGATATCGAATGTTCCGATTGCTGCAGACCATTTCTGTTTTTTTTTTTTTTTTTTTTTTTTTTTTTTTTTTTTTTTGTGAGTGTTCAATTATTGTATATAGGTAAATTAGACCCGGAACAATTAACTGTATATTTTGCAGTAGGTGGTAAAATATCAAAAGGTTCGTTTTGCAGAGAAGAACTTACATCACTTTGAATATCCATTGACTGATCAGCTTGGAACATGTGTAAACAGCTCGGGGGGTCCGTTATATCTGGCTGTCCTTCATGAACACGTTGATTATCCTGTAATAGAGAAAAGGAATGTGTTTATGTATGTCCTTTCTGATTCAGAGACGAGTATTGAAATGAACTTAATAGTAACAAACTTATGTCCTCTGTCGCCAAAGACATTAAAACCGATGTTCCCTCTCTACATATTGACGAGTCCCCCTAAGCGCACTACAGAGGTATAATCTTAGCCACTTTTGTAACACTACTATAGATGACGCGTTGTGTTACACTTTATTTAGTTGGTGACATCTCGATAAAAGTAAAATATTCTTATAACTACGCAAAAGTATTCTATTCAATAAATTTCTCGTATACAATTGAGCATCTTTGATAAAATAAGAAAACTACCTTGGACTTGATCCAGCGACCATTACAAACTTTTCGTCTATTGTTAAGGATTCAATATAGCAACCATTTCAGTGAAATATTATCTATTCAGTACAATAATAAGAAAAATATCAATCTCGCAGTTTCGAAACACTTCCACTAAATCTGGTGTCTATTCTCAATGTGTGTCACAGACATTGCTGCTATGCAATATTGGACGTGTTTAGCAATACACATGATTGTCACCAACCTGATAAAGCTATTATGTAAATGCCAGATTTAAGTTGGATCGAAATTAAAATTTCACTTTGATGTTCAGATTTACGATGTAATCATGCAATATATTATAGATAGATACCGAGATTAAACTGATCAAGGGGAACCCCCTTCACAATTCTCTGTTTAACCATTGGTCACTATAATTGTCACATATATACATTTAAAACAGTTGACCTCGATTGTATAATTTGACCTAAAATCTACCTTGGTCATTAAAGAAAAAGAAAACGATCCATGGAAAAAAATCCAACATTTGAAACGATGTCAGAAAATGATTGCCTAATCTCGAGTCGTCAGTAAAAAATTAAATAATGCCGAAGTATGTCATCATGTAATACAATTAGATTCCAATACAATAAATAAACAAATAAATAAAATGATTTGTTTAAACCAAAATTACATTGTTATAAAAAGCCGACTGTGAAAGAATATGTTATCCTGAAATAAATAAATGAATGTCGGATATTATAATAAATAAATAGTAAAATAAATAAATAATTAAAATGATTATGTTCGGAATACCCAATTCTTTTGAACATTAAAACAAAGTCTTTTTATTAACATACACAATAATAAACAAAGATTTAACTTACATAATATTTTTCTATTAATGTTCTCGCGTGTCTTGATATCCATCTTGTTTTTCGGACTAAAAGTCCGGTAGAATTGACCAGATCTCCGAGAGAAGGAGTCACTCTAAAATTTGTCCCACTGGCGATTAAAATACCCGAATGACCTCCACAAATATATCGCTGGTCCATCAATAAATCGCCAGATTCTAATAAACTTGCTGAAGTTAATTTGGCCAAACAACACAAAAATAACACCAATACATCTGCAAAAATATAAAAAAGCAAATTAGTGAATAATTAAATAATTTACTAAAATACATTTATTTACATTTCAAAAATGAAATTAAATACATGATCAAATAATACATGCAATGCATTAGACGTTAAAACACCTATATCAGAATTAAAAAAAAAAAAACTAAAAGAATTGAAATTCTTACGTTCAAGTAGCATCTTCATAATCAATGCCTGAAAATGCTTCTGTATTATGTCTATATATAGCGAACCGCTGAAAATTATAAAATCCCGATTTAAAATGGCTAATAGGTCGTGTGGGTGCATGGGGAATTCCCAAGATAATATGGTTATATCAAGATTTATATAGATTAATATCAAATTTGAAAAAAAAAATGAATTAGAAATCAAAAACGATTTTTAAATGCCTTTTGGTTTGATTTGGACCAATCGCATCAACGATAGAATTAAAAAATAATCACCTTTAGCAGCAATGAGTAAGGATACTGTCTTAGGAATGAGAAGGACTTTTTATTTTTATAAAAAATATATATCCGGCATTAATTTAATCTTTTAAAATTGAAATCGTTGCTGAAATGATCTGTTTCATTTCTTAGACGAAGAAAAACACGCATTACTAATATAATGGTGAAAATGTTTCAATTTTAAGTTTTTCATATAGCGCGGCATTTTCAGATTTCACACGACAGATGAGAATGACTGAGTAATGATTGAATGGGGTGTTTCTTGCCCATGAACATGTTATTTATATCAAGACGTCACCAGTTATAGGCGAAGTTGCAGAAATTTTACCTTTGCAATGCACCAGTGACAATTTGTAGAGAGGGTTTTAACGTGACACGGGACATCGATTTTAAAGATCTGTTTCAAATGGCCCAGTGACTTTAATGCCGAATGCTGAGCGAAAGAATAGCCACTACCTATAGTCTTAGTAAGACCCCTGTCGGAGAGAGAGAGAGAGAGAGAGAGGAGAGAGAGAGATGGTTTTGCAATTTGTTATCAAGTTAACAAATTATGTTATTTATTTATTCTAAATGTAAATTTTTCGCCGTTCAACAATTTTCTTCCATGAGATGATACTCTGTCTCTTCCTTGTGTTAAAGAAACAAAGCTTGAATTGTGACAAAATGTCTCTTTTAATTAAATTTTCGAAATAAGCACATGCCGCTTTGGCTTAAACAGAAACAGAAACAATTATCGACTATAGAACAAAAGAATGCCCATAATTATAAGTTAAGCCATGTCAGGTTTTCTTTGTTTTGCTTAAATTACAATTTGGATTTTAACATGTTCTGTTCTTGGTTCCAATTCTTACTGCTATATACTCAATTTTGGATTTTTTCCAAATGTCAAGTTCCATAAGAGATAAGTTTTTTTTTGATTTTTGCCTCGTATTTCTTTTACCTGACAGATAGGTAGGTGTTTAAAGATAGGATAGCCACTTATCAAAGAATGACCGTATCTAAAAACGACATTTTCTCAAATCAGCAAGATCAATTACGGTGTACCTGTAGTGTTGGAGATTTGTAGGAATGTATCTATTAATGCTAATTACACCGTACCATCGATCTTTGGATTAATTTAGAATACTCGTTTATGTCCGATTTCGGAAGTGAATGTCGAAAAATGACAGCTTCGGACGACAGATCTAAAATGGTAATTAAAACGAATTCTAAAACACACTGAATCTGATGACCGGTCATATTCATTTATATGGAGGAGGATGATCGGTCATATATGGCGGAGGACTTTGTAATTTTATTTCCGTCAGTGCGCCATACATCGGGTCTCTATGTCAACTATTCAATTATTCCGAATGCTTCGTTCGGATAAAATGGACGGACTGTAGAAGTAAAATTCTGGACCAAAGCTATTGATGAAATTATTAACAATTTACCGAGGTAACTTATTGTCGGAATAATAATAAAAAAGATTGTGTTTGGAAATAATTACGATACATGTCCACAATCAGCTTGCAATAAAGGGTAACGGGTGTCCATCAAACAGGTTGAAAAACAAAAATATTGAAAACAACCCCGCATGTATTGTGATATGGAAAAACTTTCAGCATGTCATGCAATTTCATGATAAAGTTGTACGTGGATTTAATGTAAAAATATATTTGGTTGTTCTACACCCGTTTTAATTTCCATAAATTATCGAATTATATTTTAAGTTTATTGGTGCCAGAACTTGCAGTTTTTGGTGTTTGTGAATTTTATTGCACCATATACTAGTGTACAAAGAAAACAATTGTACAAATACATAGTAACCATAAGCCCAATCTGAATGAGACGTGGGTATCTGGCTGAACAACGTGCAAAACATACCGCAATAAACACACCAAATATGAAAACAAGACACGAGACTTGTACATAGTAATAGACCCGTGACACGGCAGGCATGACACGTAAAGAATCTCCAGGCGTATTGCCCTGAACGTACCTCGCGATTTCTGCCACTTCACCTACGGCTAGCGACGTCCCGATATAAGTGCAACATTCTTGACTTAGACTTATACCTCCGTTCAAACAATCGGTCAAAAGAAAATTAAGACTCTAGGGGTTGCAAGAAAACGTTAAAACGAGTTAAGATTAATTATAATTAATATTATAATATAAGACTTAAAAACTTACTATTAAAATCCATTCTTAGTTCAGGCTATATGTTTCGAGTTTTTTTTGGAATAATTATAATTTGTCTTTGCAAAATGATCAATAAATAATGTTTATTTTAGACGACCAATCCGATATATATATACTGTACAGAGTTTAGATGGGAAAGTTCAGTGTATATATTTAGAGTATTTGTAATAATTAAATCTTTAACCGTTTAAATTTTAAGATGATGCGGGTATTTCCCTTCATAAGGATGGAGCCCAAAAATAATTTCACATAGACGTACTTAAACGGGTATGGGGAGTGGAAACAACTACCATTGGCTGAAAATCGGAATTCTTCCTTCCAGGTCCATAACGTAAACCAATCGGAACTGCACAAATCAAACACGTGGTAATCTTCCTATCTTACAAAAGGGAGGGTTTCTTTTGATGGCCACTTTTCTTTTCATTCATAAAATTTTGCGAAAAAGGCAAGATTAAGGAAAAACCATGTGTATATATACCGTTTATATTTCAATAGACAGTATATATATATATATACCATACAGTATAAGAAGGAGGAAGTAAGAAAGGAATTGCCAATACACATAATTGTCATTAATTACCCAACCGTAACATAATACTACTTTTTGTTTATCATCCAAGTTTTAAAACATTAATCTTACCATTGTGGTGGAACGTAGTTTACGGAAATAAATACATGTATATAGGCCATTATAATATTGTATTGATTTGGAATAGTTGACCCCATTTCAATACATTGTACAATATTTAAAGCTTTTCCGTGTTTTCGGATTGGATCCAATGATTTTAAAATCTTTTTGGATGACCGCAATACACCAAATACTCCTTTAAGTGATTGGTTGGATTTTATTTTTGAAGTTGTGTCATTATTCTGCAATTTGTGACGAAAACGGTTTTGATCTTAATCTACAATAAAATTAACATAAAGTTGGCGGAGTTTTTTTTTTTTTTTTTGTTTTTTTTTTGTTTGTTAGTCAACTTTATATGAACATGTAGGCATCATTATCATGCTACCCCATAATATATCATATTAAGTCGAATTTTTTCTGTCGTCAACGGTCCTTTTATTGATGATATGGGGCCTTGTGACAACTGAACCTGCTCATATACCAAAATGCAGAAATTCGCGGACTCCAGTTAAAGGCGGCATATTCTACTCGCTCAACAAATAAATAAACTTACCTGCAGTTCTTGAAAGTTAAATACTTGTGTTGAAATTTTATTCAAATCCGCCGTCGTCTGACACTTGTACGTGACCGTATTAACGGTCGGAACACAGAGAATCCGTCTTGTTATGTCATCACTTGACTTGTATTGTACAAACAACATTGATCTGCCCGCTTGACCTTTAACCCCTTAAGCCTCAGGATTTTGAGTTGAAATTAGAGGGAAATCATACTAATTTTCACAGCTATTTTTCGGCCTTTTGCATTAATTTTGTCAAATACAAACCCCTATATATTATCAAAGCATATAACTTAAACTTTTTGTTTCCATCAAATTTAGTCAGATATTGGTTACCATGGCAACGTAATATCCATTTTAATGCAAAAATTTGGGAAAAATCATCAAAATATTGCTTCTGGGTGCATGAGTGACAAACAAATGCATATATCTACGAGGAATTCACACAAAAATGATAAAAATGAATTAATTTGATACAATTCAAACTTTTATTGTAAAATATTTCAGCAATACTGAAGTTTTAGCACAATCAAATCTTTGATATATCTATTGTCTTATAATGAACAAATCTTGATTTTAATCTATTATTCACGATTTACAAACAAATGATGGTTGGTTTTCGATGCTTATTTTTAGCCTTTCTATTGTAAATTATTATAAGGAAACCTTATATATCCTTAAAGATAAAGAATTGCAGTTTTAATTACATTTGCAATAAAGTCTTATTATTGGTTACCATGGCAACGGATCTACATCTAATTTGCATAAATAGGTAAACAATCATTTAAATATTGTTTCCAAACGCATATCCTAACTGAATACATATAACTATTGGAAATTTACATTGAATGGGCAAAAAGAAATGATTTCAAGCAATTTAATTCTTGTTATAACAAATATGCAGGAATACTCAACTTATATTTCAAATTTTAACTCCCAGTATGCTTTTACTTTGAAATAAAAAATATCCATTTATATATGATGACTCAAGGTTATACAAATAAATGGATGTATGTTTTTAAGGTTGTTTTCCAGTGTTTTTCTTTATATTACAATAAAGAAAACCTCCTGTACTCTGAAAAATAAAGAGTAAATTTTATATGTTTTTCATAAAAGTCTGATATCGGTTGCCATGGTAATTAGTAAAAAATCAGCTAATGCAAATAAAGGTAAATTCATTCAAATAGTGTTTCTTGATATATAATTCACTAAAATGTGTGTTTCTTTAAATGCATTGAAGGTACAAAAGAAGAAATAATTATTCATTGAAAAAAATAAGAAATACTCACCAATGTAACATACATGTATATATACACTCATTATGAAAAAATATCAAATGCAATCTCAGAATTAAAAATTTAACCATTTATTACGTTTTAAGGCTTTATGGTGAAAACATACAAGGAAAATATTCTTAAAGTTTGTTTCAAGTTTTAATCTACATGATCAAATTACGAAAAATCCAACAGACATAAACTGTTAACTGAAATTTTAAAATGATCCTCTATAAACTGTATGGTTGGTTGGTTTGTTGGTTGAATGTTTTTACGCAACATCAGTTGTTTTTTCAGCTTCTTGTGATGAGACAACTTTTTCTTTTTAATTTCAATTGTTAGTCTAAAACAAAATGGCGACATTTAGAGTGCTAGTACATATACGCTGGATACACCGACTGCGATGTCACAGACAATTAAGTCCATTGCACTAATCGAGCCACAACAAGGAAACCCCTTTCTTAATTAAATTCGATCCCAATCACCTGGGATTTGAAGGTTACGCCTTCATCACTCGGTCACTGTGGCCACCTTATAAAGTGTAGGAGAAAATACTACTACTAGATTTACAATGCAATGCAATCCGAACTGCATATAATTGCCATGTGCATTATTTTTAAATAAAAATTCAAAAGTATCTCATGACAAAACAATAATTAATTTATTGAGGGGTGGACCTTGGGCCACAGGACATATAAAGTATTAGATTGCTCTCTATCACATGCAAGCAATTTAAAATATATATGTGTATTATATGTGGGAGTCTGAATAGTTAGGTTAGATATCCTACAATGTATTATATAGGGGTGGCGCTGACGAAATATGTTGAGTATTGGATATATCTAATAGAAAGGGTTGAGGTTGTGGATCTTAATAGGTTTCAATGTGATCAAAGGGTGTGGCACAGTTACTGGTGCCAAAACCTATTACAGTACAGACCTGTCGAAAGTTTAACATTAAGATAAAGGATAAGTTCCGAATCGACAGTCCAACTCGGCCCCTCATTATCAACACCTCTTGATAACTGCTATCTATATTTCGGCGGGCCAGCTTTTCGACCAAAAGCATATCCAAAGCCCTCTCCAGCCGATATTCGACTCTTTTCGTTAAATTGGTGTTAAACTTTCGACGGGTCTCTACTGTATATACTGTACTTCTTGTGATTAGACACACCATTTTTAAGATTTCTGGCAATCTCAGGTAGTCGAGTAAAATAAGAATTTTACATATTTTGTGTGGTGTCCAAATAGCAGCCATGTTAGATTTTTATATGCATTACCATATCTTCAGACCAATGGTAATGTAGTGCCTGCATAGTAACATCATGTTGTTTTTGTTGTAATGTTGCTTAATCGCATCAGCATTTTTTAGCTATCTGCGACAGAATCAAGTTAATTTAATTCTAAGAATCAATCAAAGTACAGGTTCTTGTATTGCAAGATATAAAGTGTGTGTTTGAACTGACCGGGGTTCGAACCCACGGCGTCCCACTCTAGAGACACACACTAAGTAGACCCGATATGGGAAATAATACACGCGGTAGTACATATGCATGCATATTTATATTCACTTGGAAAATCTAATTTAAAATGAAAAAAAATAAATAAATAAAAATCCAAGAACGAAATCACGAAATGTAAACTCTAAAAAGACCTTCCTTATACTGATATACAGATCAATCTTTTATAAAGCCATGTTTCCATCTACAAGCTGAAATAATAAGAGGTATACAGTAGCTATATATAAAATAAAATAATTCATTGAACTACATGCAAGTTAAACTAGTTTAAATGCATTTCATTTAGTTCAGTAAAGATGTGTTACCTTGGAATAAGGTAATGTAATCATCTGTTTTACATTGATGTCAAGAGTGTTTCAAGGTTGTCAAGTAAAAGTTGATGTCGAAAACAGGACTACCCGGAAAAAACAACCTTCGGCAAGCGAAAAGACAACATTTGTCTTCTCAAACAAGCATAGAACTGACATTCAAAGGTCAAGACTTTACTATGTCCTTGTACTTTCAAATTGTTTCAGTCACGTACCATCAAAAGGAGAGACTAATTAATACTCTCAGGTGATTTGCATCATTGAAATTGGCACCGGAGTACGGACCATAGCAATTTTAGCTACAACAAAATCTGCTGCACAATGCACAGGATAAATGTTTTGAGTTTTCTTAGTTGGTCATGTCGAAATTACTTTTTTATTTGGAATGTATATACATTCAAACTACTGCATTAGTTTTATAAGTTTTAAAAATTTCAAATATACTATAGAGTTTAATATTTAAAATCTAGTGAATACATCATAATATCAGATTTTAAATGCCAGCCCAAGGTTGGCAACTTCCAAGATAATTCTGAAACAGTGCTGGGTAAATTGAGGCCGAATCATCTGCAATATCAAACATGTCCTACCACCATTAGGGTAGAAAATTCGGCCTAGGGCAAATGAGGATATAATTGAAAAAAAATTGACATGCATGTATTATTTCTCATTCGGGGCTTGCTAAAATGTTGACCCGATAGTTTGAAACCTAAAATCGACATTGATTTGTTAGAAGTGGCCATACAACATGTAGCTATTGTAAACATGGTGAGTTATCTTTGAGTAGAGATTTGTTTAATCAGCGAAGCTTTAGGGACACGCTGGTGGTTTTCTAGATTCCTACCGACCTATGGCCAGAATTCATCTCGTGATACATGTTAGAAATCTGACTATCACCATCGTCTCCACTGTCAATTTTGGAACTGAATGAAAGATCGAACAATTAATAATTAGGTACATGTTGCACATCGGTTTCTGTGCGATTAATTTGTTGATTTTCTGCAAATGGTTTGTGAATATGGGATTCCCGTGGTTCTATTTATAGCACATGTTTATTTTATATCGGGTGACATTTCCGTCCGTATATCATATTTGTTTACGATCATCGGTGTTCCGATATTTTTAATCAAATCTTTCTCATTTTTAGCATATTAGTTAAATTCAAACCCATAAATTTATTTGTGTAAGACGTCATATTTTCTGAGATTTACCGCCATGCCTGTCCTTGTCCTCATGGCCAGGTTACCGTGAGTAACATGTGCCACCGAGAAATAAACTTTAAAAAAAATGAAAATTATAAAATTATATAATTTCTAAAAATACTTAGTTATCACAATAAAAACTTATTTCGGTCTTTAAAATAAAATAATATATGTATATTTAGAAGCCGCGGTCCAGCTAGATTTTAGAAACACCACGTGATAGTTCTGCCGAAAATCTGTATAGGTATTGAAAAATGTCGGTGTTTATAACTATTCATAAATACTCAAATTTTTTATAAACAGCATTAATTTTGATATTTTCAAAATATGAAATCCGTCTATTTTATAGGCATGTCACTTTTATTGTTTTTATAAAGTTTATTGTCCGGTTTTTGACAACTTAAACTTTGCGATTTTTTAATATTTGAAATTTTAATCTTATGACGTCATTATTTTTCTTAACATTCAAGTAAAATTTTCACATCATTAGAGTGTACCTAGAAAAACATTTTGAGAACAAAAATTAAAGTCCTAAAAGAATATTTTCATTTGATACCATATTTGTCAAAATCTGATGAGTATTAACGAAATGACGACCAAAAGAAAACTATGGCTTGAGATTTACGTTGACGCCAAAAAAATGCGTAGAAATGCGTAGTTGAGGCTTAAGGGGTTAATTAAAATATTGGTTATTGGTCAGTACATTTGTGTTTAAGGATGTTTATTTTGTTTACATCATGGGAACATACATTGTATATGCATTCACTGCGAACTCTAACATTACCCATGTATTGGTTGGATCCACTTATATGACTATGCTGCATGAAAGGTCAGCGGACAGGTCAATGTTGTTTGCCTATGTATGCCAAGTTGATTGCCGTCTGTTATTAATGCTAAGCAGCTTATATTATATTTTACCAAATACACGTATCCCAACTTCACAAGTTCTAGATGTTTAAAAGATTTACGGAACTCTATGGAACAATTATTTCCATTGGATATGGAGTCATATCAGTTCAGGTTTTCCCGTAAAAACGCCGTTATTGTGGGAATTTGCGACGTTAACGTTTTCCAAAACATACGCTAAGAGGTATCAGATCACGTGGTACAGCGGCGAACCACACTGTCCCGAAAATATTCTGATTTTTAACTTCGCAGTCTTGACAATTGGGGTTTGCTGTTGTAGCACTTGATACTTCCTAACGTTTGTTCGAAACAAATATTTCCAATAGATATTGAATCATATCAGTTTACGTTTCCCGTAAAAAACGACGTAATTATGGGATTTCGTGACGTAATCGTTTTCTAAAACGTCTTGTACAAACGATGACGTGTTACAGGGACGAAACCCCACTATTTATAACTCATTAAAGAAAATATCTTTATTTCAACTTACATTACAACGTTAATATTTCCTATAAAGTGTATTTCTATTTAATAGCATACTGTTTGATGCCGTGTATGTTTGTTCCTACTGTCAATCCAAAGTTATTTTTAATAATATTTGTATCCTTTCTCGTTTTTTTTTTTTTTTTTTTGTGTGTTTTTGTTATGTTTCTGGTTGCTCTGGTTTTTGCTGATCACATGTAAATGCTAAACTCTTAATTATTCTGTGCTAATTGCTAAAAGTTTCTATGTTCGATAAAAGTATACATTTGTAATGTATTTATTTTTCCGATCTCAATTTTATACACAGGGACCCGTTTTTTCAAGGTCTGGTTAGCTTTAACATATCATTAGTTTTGTGAAACAGTCAGTATTTTACTAGTCATTTATATCTGTAAGAGATAATCTAGTAAGCGAAGTTTCAAATAAACTTTAACTCTGGCAGTAAAGGCTGTCTTGGACCATTAGAACCATTTTTCAATTGTAAAATTCTGTTCAACGATTGTAACCTTGGTTTGAACGTACACTCAAAATATCTATTCCACATCGAAGTTTTACAAACATTATTATCAGTGGTTCAGGCCGTACTTTACCAGGATGTGGACAAACTTGCTTCATATTGGAGATGTTTAGTACAACTTGTAATTAAAACCTGCCTATAAGGGCCACCTAAGGAACCAGTAAAAGTGGTCTTTATGGGCAGGTAGTCTTTAGATACTGATTCAAATATTAATAAAGAAGAATTGGGATACAATTCTACTGGCCTTTATAAGCAGGTGGTCCTTATATAGAGGTGGCCTTTAAAGCAGATTGGACTGTGTATTCAAAACTTTAAGTAGATTCGTACATGATACATATGACAGTTATTACAATGTTTGCGATTGTTTTGTAAAAACAATAACTAAATGAATGGCGGTATACTATTTTACGTCACTGTTAAATTTCATATATCTCCATGATAAATCACATGACACAAACTCATAAATATGGTGGATAGACTGCTGGGTTATGGCACTGTTGCTCTTAATAAGTACGCCCTGGTGCAAAACATATTACAAACACTCTTACCTCTACGAGATAATGAAACCACCTCATCACGAATAGCTGAAAGATTACTGATGTGTCCTTAAACAATGTGACACTGAAGTAACTGCTATATAAGCAACCGTGACAGCTGTATCGTAAACAATGTGACACTGACGTAACTGCTATACAAGCAACCGAGACAGCTGTATCGTAAACAATGTGACACTGACGTAACTGCTATACAAGCAACCGTGACAGCTGTATCGTAAACAATGTGACACTGACGTAACTGCTATACAAGCAACCGTGACAGCTGTATCGTAAACAATGTGACACTGACGTAACTGCTATACAAGCAACCGTGACAGCTGTATCGTAAACAATGTGACACTGACGTAACTGCTTTACAAGCAACCGTGACAGCTATATCGTAAACAATGTGACACTAACGTAACTGCTATATAAGCAACCGTGACAGCTGTATCGTAACCAATGTGACACTGACGTAACTGCTATACAAGCAACCGTGACAGCTGTATCGTAACCAATGTGACACTGACGTAACTGCTATACAAGCAACCGAGACAGCTGTATCGTAAACAATGTGACACTGACGTAACTGCTATACAAGCAACCGAGACAGCTGTATCGTAAACGATGTGACACTGACGTAACTGCTATACAAGCAACCGAGACAGCTGTATCGTAAACAATGTGACACTGACGTAACTGCTATACAAGCAACCGTGACAGCTGTATCGTAAACAATGTGACACTGACGTAACTGCTATACAAGCAACCGTGACAGCTGTATCGTAAACAATGTGACACTGACGTAACTGCTATACAAGCAACCGTGACAGCTGTATCGTAAACAATGTGACACTGACGTAACTGCTATACAAGCAACCGTGACAGCTGTATCGTAAACAATGTGACACTGACGTAACTGCTATACAAGCAACCGTGACAGCTGTATCGTAAACAATTTGACACTGACGTAACTGCTATACAAGCAACCGAGACAGCTGTATCGTAAACAATGTGACACTGACGTAACTGCTATACAAGCAACCGTGACAGCTGTATCGTAAACAATGTAACACTGAAGTAACTGCTATACAAGCAACCGTGACAGCTGTATCGTAAACAATGTGACACTGACGTAACTGCTATACAAGCAACCGTGACAGCTGTATCGTTAACAATGTGACACTGACGTAACTGCTATACAGGCAACCGTGACAGCTGTATCGTAAACAATGTGACACTGACGTAACTGCTATACAAGCAACCGTGACAGCTGTATCGTTAACAATATGACACTGACGTTAGTACTATACAAGTAACCGTGACAGCTGTATCGTAAACAATATGACACTGACGTAACTACTATACAAGTAACCGTGACAGCTGTATCGTAAACAATGTGACACTGACGTAACTGCTATACAAGTAACCGTGACAGCTGTATCGTAAACAATATGACACTGACGTAACTGCTATACAAGCAACCGTGACAGCTGTATCGTAAACAATGTAACACTGAAGTAACTGCTATACAAGCAACCGTGACAGCTGTATCGTAAACAATGTGACACTGACGTAACTGCTATACAAGCAACCGTGACAGCTGTATCGTTAACAATGTGACACTGACGTAACTGCTATACAGCAACCGTGACAGCTGTATCGTAAACAATGTGACACTGACGTAACTGCTATACAAGCAACCGTGACAGCTGTATCGTTAACAATATGACACTGACGTTAGTACTATACAAGTAACCGTGACAGCTGTATCGTAAACAATATGACACTGACGTAACTACTATACAAGTAACCGTGACAGCTGTATCGTAAACAATGTGACACTGACGTAACTGCTATACAAGTAACCGTGACAGCTGTATCGTAAACAATATGACACTGACGTAACTGCTATACAAGCAACCGTGACAACTGTATCGTAAACAATGTGACACTGACGTAACTGCTATACAAGCAACCGTGACAGCTGTATCGTAAACAATATGACACTGACGTAACTGCTATACAAGCAACCGTGACAGCTGTATCGTAAACAATATGACACTGACGTAACTGCTATACAAGCAACCGTGACAGCTGTATCGTAAACAATGTGACACTGACGTAACTGCTATACAAGCAACCGTGACAGCTGTATCGTAAACAATATGACACTGACGTAACTGCTATACAAGCAACCGTGACAGCTGTATCGTAAACAATATGACACTTACGTAACTGCTATACAGGCAACCGTGACAACTGTATCGTAAACAATGTGACACTGACGTAACTGCTATACAAGTAACCATGACAGCTGTATCGTAAACGATGTTAAAAGTTAGTATATTATTTTGTAGTAGCATAGTTTAGGAGTTTAATCAGAATCTTATTTCCAATTATGAGCTTTAACACAAGAAAAAGGGCGCTTTTTTACGGTTGACAAATGTAGTTGCCGTTTTCAGCCTGACGTCAGCTTCAAGCCTGGCTCGGGGTGTGATTGGTGCGTTGTCTTAATGTTGCAAGGCCATGTATTCGGAGCAGATTTAGTAAGATGACAAGAAGTGACTTTATCCTTGTTTGCGATAAATGTTCAAAATTATTTAACACGAAATACGTAGATTTAAAAAAAAATGATACAAATAGGACAAGTCCTTGTTAAAGAACACTGTATGGTGATAAACAACCTTATATTAGACGCTTTTAAAAATCGGTGATAAACATGTTACTGAGGTGTGAAATAGATTACATGTAACAAAATCTACGCATTTACATCTATAAACAATAAGAGGTGACAGAAATCACGTTTTAAAATTATCTGGAATCAACATCTAATAAAGGAAATAGATGTTTACACACTTTAAAAACAGAAAGGAAAAGTCGGTTACGAATGTTCGAGATTATCTCTTGAGTTTTGGTATTTTGTGTAAACCATTGTATTAGAAATGTATTCAATTTCTAATAGTAACAAAATGTATTTTATCAAAATTTAGATTAATTCACTTCAATTAAGTGTCGTAACAGGTCTATTAGAAACCGATGGTTTTGTTAGTGTTGTTCAATTGGTATGGTAGAAGATAAATATAGTTTTTATTATATATATACATAGTCAAACCTGTCTATAAAGGCCATCCAAGGGAACCAATTAAAGTGGTCTTTATGTAAAGGTTCAAATAATATGAATAAGAACCATTGGGATACAATTTTACTGGGGTTTAAGAACAGGTGGCCTTTATATAGAGGTGGTCTTTAAGGCAGGTTGGACTATATATATATATATATATATATATATATATATATATATATATATATATATATATATATATACATATATCGCTCATTCCGACTACATGTACTCTAAAAAATTTAATTTTTAAATTTTATTATAACGTTTGCGTCTTTAATTTTTTTTCATACAGTGAGTGATTTTTAATTTATTTTTTCCCCATCCATATCAACATTAAATGGAAATTTTAGTATTTCAATATAGTGTTGCAATGCATTAAAGGTAACACAGTTATGAACACGTATAAAAGTGAGGTTTTACCATATTTCAAAATCAAGCTGATTTCTATGAAATTTTTCTATAAGTATTTTTATCAGGCTACAAGCTGATTTCTATGAGATTTTCTACTGTATAGTACAGTATGGTTGTCAATAATTCTCAACCTTGCCCTTCATTATTCTGAGACAGATGAAAATTTAACTAGATAATTTTGTGCTCTGCAAGTCGCCCATTGAGATTACTATTTAAGACGCTGTACAGAGAGAAAAAATTATTTGAAACAAAAAAGTAGTCAATTCTACTTACAGGACGTACCCAAGTGTGACCATTCTGTCTGTATTACATTTGTAAGGATTTAAAAATACCCAGATGGCAGTTTCACAATCATTTCTAAATTTCTTAACTTAAATCTGGCATTGAAATCTGAATAATTTTGTTGGTTTTCAAGATATTAATGAATTAAGGGTGTAAATTTAAAGATCACTCAGCTTTTGATATTCTTACGATACATTCTACCATCATTAGAGCTATCAGTTTATTATGTCAGTGGCACATCTTGGAATAGAATCGAAATCCAAAAGAAAATTCTACAAAGATGTTTACTACCTTTACCTTATTTTAAAGATACCGGTCCATATCCAAATCACAATCACAAAAGCAAAGTATGAAACTTTAAACAAAAAATGTTAAATTAAGTTTTAAAACACGCGAATTTCGAGCACCAGGGAAGTGAGGCCAGTGCTCCGGTAGGGTAACCCATCCTGCATGTCTACCTATCAACAACCACTTAGTGTAAAATTGTTTATTAAATGAACATTGAACTATGGAACGCCAAATACATCCAGGAATTGGATACAGAGACATCATACTTATTTACAATATTGTGATGAAGGTCATAAAACTTTTTGAGAGCATTGATGGTAAGTCTACGCTTGTAATGCTCTTGCGTCAAGAATTTATTTGTAAGTAGCTTGCTTCGTCGTATAAAATTCCCGAACAAGCTCTGCCATTGCGTATTAACTATAAAACAAATACACCATAAACAGAAGCAAGTGTATTTATGCAAAGAAAAGGAAAGTTGACAATAGAAAAGAAGTCATCATATTTGCCATACAGCTTTAAATGTGTCTTCCGTGAGTACCATAAAGTACAAGTCGTAAAATGGAGCAAAACTTGAAGAAGCATTCCATGCTCTCTAAGATAGATGTCGTTCTCCAAATTCAGGTTATTAAAAGATAGAACGTCATCTATATATGTAGAGTTGAATGATTTGCCGAAACTATTCTTTCCATATTCAATATATTCTGTAGATATTTTGCTTCATATCAATAAAGAAACAAATCATCAAGCAAAAGAGCACAGTTTGTACCCATTGGTATACCGATTGTTTGTTGGAAAATTATTTTTATTTATTAACATGTTGGCTATAAAAACATCCAGTTGATGGCATCTATAATAAACTTTTGTTTGCAGATCGTAAGTTGTCTGACAATAAAATCAGAATCGATGTTCAGCACCAGACATTTGTATATTGGCTTGCCATTTTTGTAAAAAGAATGACAAGTAAATGATTTGTTTTAGACGTGCATTCAATTTAAAATGAAATATAAATATAAATTAAAAAAAGAAAGTTTTAAAAAAAAACATTTGCACGAGATAAAGTACAAGATAGAATTTTTAGAACATGACCTATTGATAAACATGTTATAAATATCGAAATGTTTTACACTTCACTGGGTTCTACACGCACTGCAGTTAAGCAAGGATATTTTTGTAGTTTTCTATATCATAGTTAGGGCGTTATGATTCAATCTTTTCATTTTCAAAATATCCATAAAAATAATTTAGGTAAATCCACTTTTAAACCAAGTGAAAGTAAATGATAGACTACATCTAATCAGAGATATTTCTTAATTATTAACAGTTTACGCACCAACTTCCGAACTTTGTAATGAAATAATTTGCATATACTGAAATTATCAATAATCATGATCAAAAATGTACTTACGGTTATAAAGGTATCAACTTGGTGGAGTTGACCTAAATCTGAATGTAACTAAATGTTGTCAAAAAATGAAAAAAAAAATCTAGTGTCAATTTAAAAAAAAATTCTGAATGAAATTACTTTAAAAATTATAATAATTATTATGTGATATTTTTGTGAACATGGTGCAATATTTTGTAATTGTTGTTGTGAAATCACAATTTGCATTAAGGGTAAGTGATGGTACATACATATGAAACTTTTTTATGATCCCGCCATTCTTGATGAGAGAACTTTAATTTTTTTATCGTTTGGCAACGAGTCCAGAAGTTGGATAAACTAATTATTACTAAACCTGTTTTAATTATGCAGCACAAGACGGCCTTTTCGGAATATAATTCGTCAATAGTACTGCTCGGACCAAAATTGTGGAAATCCAAATGTTGTTAAGATGTTGAAATGAGTAAAATAAGACCAAAATGTATTTTACCAAATCCACCTAAGACAATGCTTTGAAGTCGGTCAAAGCTTAGTCCTGCATAGAAAGAAACCAAAAGATAAACATGTATTGCCACTATTGAAGCTTCTTTCTCTTGACACTTTTGACGGCCTCTTATTTTGGTGCTAAAATTGTATCCAGTGATGCTCCGTGTACTTTTTCGTGTTTGCTCTTCCGAACCATTAAATAGAAAAGACGAGGCTTCAACCTTTTACAGGTTAGCATTTTTGTACTCAATTTATATACCTGTCATATACCATTTTTTGAATTTAATCATAAAATACATTAAAAAATGGTATATGACAATACCGATGTTTAATCCGAAATAAAGCATTTACAGCTTAAGTTGTACTTTAACACGGCCAATGACACCAAGAACACAATCAGAACAAGTACTAATTCTTTATTCCCCAAGTCTACACTTATTGGTTACAAAGTTAACGTTGTAGAATACAATGTATGGCGGTACATTAAATAAATAAAAGTATTACATATAGTTATAAAATAGGATGGTAAGCACAGTGAAAAAAATCAATAAACCTTATTTTGTAAAGTATACAGCTAATTGTCCCTTCTATATGTAGCCTTTTTATAT
Organism: Anadara kagoshimensis; assembly: GCA_021292105.1. Lineage (NCBI taxonomy): Eukaryota > Metazoa > Mollusca > Bivalvia > Arcoida > Arcidae > Anadara > Anadara kagoshimensis. Next base: position 10,599,395 of record CM037857.1, read on the forward strand.
GGATGTACCATGATATACAGCTAATTGTCTCTTCTGTATGTAGCCTTTTTATATGGATGGACCATGATATACAGCTAATTGTCTCTTCTATATGTAGCCTTTTTATATGGATGGATCATGATATACAGCTAATTGTCTCTTCTATATGTAGCCTTTTTATATGGATGTATCATGATATACAGCTAATTGTCCCTTCTATATGTAGCCTTTTTATATGGATGTATCATGATATACAGCTAATTGTCTCTTCTATATGTAGCCTTTTTATATGGATGGACCATGATATACAGCTAATTGTCTCTTCTGTATGTAGCCTTTTTATATGGATGTACCATGATATACAGCTAATTGTCTCTTCTATATGTAGCCTTTTTATATGGATGGACCATGATATACAGCTAATTGTCCCTTCTATATGTAGCCTTTTTATATGGATGGACCATGATATACAGCTAATTGTCCCTTCTATATGTAGCCTTTTTATATGGATGGACCATGATATACAGCTAATTGTCTCTTCTATATGTAGTCTTTTTATATGGATGTACCATGATATACAGCTAATTGTCTCTTCTATATGTAGCCTTTTTATATGGATGGATCATGATATACAGCTAATTGTCTCTTCTATATGTAGCCTTTTTATATGGATGGATCATGATATACAGCTAATTGTCTCTTCTATATGCAGCCTTTTTATATGGATGGATCATGATATACAGCTAATTGTCCCTTCTATATGCAGCCTTTTTATATGGATGGACCATGATATACAGCTAATTGTCTCTTCTATATGCAGCCTTTTTATATGGATGGACCATGATATACAGCTAATTGTCTCTTCTATATGTAGCCTTTTTATATGGATGGACCATGATATACAGCTAATTGTCTCTTCTATATGTAGCCTTTTTATATGGATGGACCATGATATACAGCTAATTGTCTCTTCTATATGTAGCCTTTTTATATGGATGGACCATGATATACAGCTAATTGTCTCTTCTATATGTAGCCTTTTTATATGGATGGACCATGATATACAGCTAATTGTCTCTTCTATATGTAGCCTTTTTATATGGATGGACCATGATATACAGCTAATTGTCTCTTCTATATGTAGCCTTTTTATATGGATGGACCATGATATACAGCTAATTGTCTCTTCTATATGTAGCCTTTTTATATGGATGGACCATGATATACAGCTAATTGTCTCTTCTATATGCAGCCTTTTTATATGGATGGACCATGATATACAGCTAATTGTCTCTTCTATATGCAGCCTTTTTATATGGATGGACCATGATATACAGCTAATTGTCTCTTCTATATGTAGCCTTTTTATATGGATGGACCATGATATACAGCTAATTGTCCCTTCTATATGTAGCCTTTTTATATGGATGGACCATGATATACAGCTAATTGTCTCTTCTATATGTAGCCTTTTTATATGGATGGACCATGATATACAGCTAATTGTCTCTTCTATATGTAGCCTTTTTATATGGATGAACCATGATATACAGCTAATTGTCTCTTCTATATGTAGCCTTTTTATATGGATGGACCATGATATACAGCTAGTTGTCCCTTCTATATGCAGCCTTTTTATATGGATGGACCATGATATACAGCTAATTGTCTCTTCTATATGTAGCCTTTTTATATGGATGGACCATGATATACAGCTAATTGTCTCTTCTATATGTAGCCTTTTTATATGGATGGACCATGATATACAGCTAATTGTCTCTTCTATATGTAGCCTTTTTATATGGATGGATCATGATATACAGCTAATTGTCTCTTCTATATGTAGCCTTTTTATATGGATGGACCATGATATACAGCTAATTGTCTCTTCTATATGTAGCCTTTTTATATGGATGGACCATGATATACAGCTAATTGTCTCTTCTATATGTAGCCTTTTTATATGGATGGATCATGATATACAGCTAATTGTCTCTTCTATATGTAGCCTTTTTATATGGATGGACCATGATATACAGCTAATTGTCCCTTCTATATGTAGCCTTTTTATATGGATGAACCATGATATACAGCTAATTGTCTCTTCTATATGTAGCCTTTTTATATGGATGGACCATGATATACAGCTAATTGTCTCTTCTATATGTAGCCTTTTTATATGGATGGACCATGCTATACAGCTAATTGTCTCTTCTATATGTAGCCTTTTTATATGGATGGACCATGATATACAGCTAATTGTCCCTTCTATATGTAGCCTTTTTATATGGATGGACCATGATATACAGCTAATTGTCTCTTCTATATGTAGCCTTTTTATATGGATGGACCATGATATACAGTTAATTGTCCCTTCTATATGTAGCCTTTTTCTATGGATGGACCATGCTATACAGCTAATTGTCCCTTCTATATGTAGCCTTTTTATATGGATGGATCATGATATACAGCTAATTGTCCCTTCTATATGTAGCCTTTTTATATGGATGGACCATGATATACAGCTAATTGTCCCTTCTATATGTAGCCTTTTTCTATGGATGGACCATGATATACAGCTAATTGTCCCTTCTATATGTAGCCTTTTTCTATGGATGGACCATGATATACAGCTAATTGTCTCTTCTATATGTAGCCGTTTTATATGGATGGACCATGATATACAGCTAATTGTCCCTTCTATATGTAGCCTTTTTCAAAAATATACCAAAATTACGCAACTGGCGAATATTCTTAACACTATTAGATGAACCAATTTAAATGCCGAGGTTTTTGACCAATAAAAACGTTTAATATATAATTGATGTAAGTCTGAATAATGAATAAGTGGAACTCGTCCTCGATTTCCCCAGTGCTGCACTTTGAACATAACCTGGTTTCCCTTGCTACATTATGATAGGGCCTGTTTCAATACACAGCAGAACACCTGTATCTTGAAATAAAGTTAGCGATTGTTCTTGGTTGTGATTTTTGTAGGTAGACTGAAGACAGAAATTGTCTGTAAGATATCTACGAGGGAAAGTCAGAAAGTTCATAGAACAGCGTACTCAGCCAAATGTAACACACATGTTCTTACTTATTAAGACAACACAACATTCCGCCATTTTAAACATATCAAGTTTATTTGTCACAACATATTTGTGTAATTCTGAAAAGCATTCAAAGTTGGTGACCATCAAGCAATGATGGAAAATCAAAATGTTGAGTTTAGGGCAGTAATAAAGTTCCTCGCAGTAGAGGGATCAAATGCCAAAGAAATTCACCGGCGAATGGCCGAGGTGTACGGTGACAGTGGTCCTGCCTATTCCACAGTGGCAAAATGGTCAGCTGAATTTAAACTTGGGCACTCGAGACCCTCATCATAAATGATCGTCGAATTAGGATTGATGACATAGCTAGGGAGTGTGACATTTCACATGGAAGTGTTATCGGTTATCCACGAGCATCTTGGGATGTCAAACGTATCCGCAAGATGGGTTTCCAGAAACCTTAATGTGCAGGATCGCTTCCAAAGACTCCAGTCAAGTCGGGAGCTTCTTGGCATTTATAATGATAACCCGGAGAGCTTCCATTTACGTTCAGTAACTGGTGCTGAAACAGGGATTCATCATTGGGAACCAGAAACCAAAAAAGAGTCCATGCAATGGAAGCACCCTTGCTCACCCCACCAAAGAAATTCAAAACCCAACCATCAGCTGGCAGTCATGGCCACTGTGTTTTTGGATTCTAATGGTGTTCCGTTAATCAATTATAAACCTGCTGGAATCTCTATCACCGGGGCTTACTTTGCTGAGCTAATGAAGCAGCTGAAAGCTGCTATCAAATTAAAAAGGAGGGGAAAGTTGAGCCGAGGGGTATTGCTTCTTCATGACAATGCTCCTGTGCACAAGTCAAGGATTGCACAAGCAGCGATTCGTGAATGCAAGTTCGAACAACTTAATCACCCACCCTACAATCCCGATTTGGCATCCGGTGGTTATTTCCTATTTACAAATTTGAAATCCCATTTACGGGGAATCAGATTTCCTGATGATGATAAACTTAAGGCTGCCACAGAGGCATGGTTTCAGGACCAAACCTATTTCAAAGGTATAGACAGTCTGAAAGAAAAGTGGGCTAAGTGCATTGGGGGTAAATGGGGACTATATTGAATAATAATAATAAAATGTATGATTTGTTGCGGCAATATATACCCCGTTCTATGAATTTTTTTTACCTCCCCTAGTATATATGTAACATTTAGATAAAAGTAAACCCGGCAAACCAGATAAACACACGATGAGATCTTCTTGATTTTGGACATCATTGTTTATATTGATATGATGTTTTAGAATTTTAGTGACCTTTACCACCCCACGTATTTTACAATTGGTAATCCTAAAAATAGATTAATCGGATACGATATATATCTAATAGATTTTTATAGTTTCAATTAAGAAATGTATCAAAAACCGCAAAATAATGCTAGTGTATATGGTAACTCCAAATTATATGACATATACATGTACTTTTAATATTTATGGCACAATGGTAAATCTGAACAATTGTTTCTTTTAAAATAATTGCTCTAATTATAAATTGACAATTTCTTCCTTATAAGATATAATCTATCACAAGGTAAAAATAGAATGATAATATTGACGACAGCTGAATTTAAATCTAAGTTCATCGAAGTTAGATTATTTGTAAGAATTATAAAAAAGTACACGTAACTGGTTTTACTTAGTACAGTCGACTGTGACGACAGAAATATTTACGGCTAAATAACTGTCATGGGGAAATACTTCTCGCATGATTAACAAATCTGACGAAACTCATTTATAACTTAAATGCGGCATTTGTCATCAGTTTGGGGAGTTTGAATGAGTTATAATTTTGTAGGTTTTTGAGAAGAGGTGTTAATCTATCACGTTTATCTAAACTTTGTAGCCATCTTTAGTCACTTTATGATTTTTTAAAGGAAGAAAATGATGATATAGTTTTGACCTTTTGAACCTCTTCTTTTTTATATACAAAGTCTAATTCACTTTAAACACACCCGATGACAGTTGCCAAATTTGTGTCGATCATTGAATCTTAGAATGAAATATTTAATTTTTAACTGAAACATTTATATAGTATACCTGAGTGTAGGAAAATTCCACTAAAGTATGATAAAGCTATCAAATGAAATAAACATAAAATGTTAATAAAATGTTATAGAGCAATAACCTAATACACAAGACACCGTAAAGGACAAAAATAACAAAATACATTTACAGTAAAACATGTATACAAACAAAGTGTTAATAAAGTGTTATAGAGTAATAGTCTAAGCCGAAGGCTCAGATGAGCTATTGCAATCTATCACCGTCCGTCGTGCGTCGTCCGTCGTCCGGCGTGCGTCATGTGTCGTGTGTCGTGCGTCGTGTGTAAACTTTACATTTTAATCTTCTCCTCCAAAACTACCAGGCCAAATTTTATAAAACTTAGTGATTATCATGCCTGGGTAACAGCCTTTCAAAATTGTGTTCGGGGTTTGGCCACGCCCAAAAAGATGGCCACCGTTACTAAAAATAGCAAAAAGACAAAAACATCTTCTTCTCTGGAACCAGAAGGTGCAGGCAAATTTTGGTTAGATATTTGGATTTAGCATACCTGGGGACATTAAAATTGTGTTTTTCATGAAAATTGAACGAAAAATAGGTTACGCGTTTTTTGCATAAAATTATGTAATTTTGAAAATGAGACATTTATTGTTATAACTCAATAACAGCTGAAGATAATTGTATGGAGTTTTCACTGTTGATCTTGTCTTGCTATTTCCTTCCAAAAGATGTCAAGGTCAAAGGTCAAGGTCATGTCCCTGTTTTTGACCTTTGTTAAAAAATGCTATTTTTTAAACATTTCAAGTGATAATGGCATGGGATTTTCAGTTAATTGTAGGTATTGACATGACGATCATTTTGATACATAGATCAAGGTCATGGGTTCAAAGGTCAAGGTCAAAGATGAACAACTATTTCCGTTATAGTTGATTATCTGCAAAACTATTAACTTTTTGTATAGACATGCATATTAGAATATTGTAGGTAATGGCACAATGGTCATTTTGATATATTAATAAAGGTCATGGGTTCAAAGGTCAAGGTCACAGATGGAAGCAAGAACTGAAATGGTTGATTATCTCAAAAACCATAACTTCCTTGTATAGGCATATATATTGGAATACTGTAGGTATTGGTCTAATGATAATTTTGATATATGAATAAAGGTCATGAGTTCAAAGGTCAAGGTCACAGGTGCAAATTAATACTGAATTGGTTAATTATCTTGAAAACTATAAATATTTTGTATAGGCATGTATGCTAGAATATTGTAGGTATTGGCCTAATGATCATTTTGATATATGAATGAGGGTCATGGGTTCAAAGGTCAAGGTCACAGGTGAGCATTAAGGCCCATGGGCATCTTGTTTATATTTATACATGAAGAAAACGCCTTGAAAGTGGTCTTCATGGACATTATATATGGAATAAGCAGTTTGTAGTACACATAAAGTATTTGTCAATAAAAAGACTTCGAAGGGATTTTCAAAACTAAAATATATATGCCAATATCTTTCAAAGAGTCAAGATAGAGCTGTTTTGAAACATTTCGGTATTTATCGCAAAAAGGCGCAATCTATTCTTCAACGACAATGATAACTATCTTTATAACGATCCCTTACTGAATCCAATATATCACAACAGATTTTGCCTACAGTTTTCGGTTACTAATTATTATTATCATTATTATTATTATTATTATTATTATTATTATTTATTATTATTATTATTATTATTATTATTATTATTATTATTATTTATTATTATTATTATTATTTCATGTATTTATTTATTTATTTATTTATTTTTTTATATAAAAGATTGAAGAAGATTTTCAGTCATTGTGAACATCGCTATTGCTATGACAAAAATAAACTGTTGGATCATTGTCGTGTAGTTTTGGAGTAGAAATCGAAAATGGTGTTGAGGACGCACATACACATGCTGAGTTATGTCATTAACCAGGATTTATTTATTTATTTATTTTTTATTTATTTATTTATTTATTATTTATTTATTTATTGTGAAATTGTAAAAGTATGGGTTTTTAGTTTCATATATAGTGATATCACTTAAGTATGGTGAAAATACTTTTTTATCGATTATGGCCACAAATTTTTCTTGAAAAAGTAAAATAATTAACATTTTACATAATTTTTGGGTTAGGGTGTTTCCATATATTTCAAAAATAAATTTTGCCAAAAAGATGACACTTTCAAAATCAGCACGTAGAAAAGCTGTATAAAAATAAATATCGCAAAACAAATCCGTTTATCCTGCCAGTTCCGGGTTTCGTGTTTCATACCGCACCCTTGCGTGAAAGGGGTTGTTAACCCGGGGTAAGTTTTTGGGCTCGGTAAATGGTGTTCTTTAACATAAGTCACCTTTAAAATATGTACTCAATGTTTACTATTTTTATTACGTATTTGGAATTTTTAAATATTTAGGGAAATAATTCGCGGTGATGTACAAACATATAACCGCATTTTTCTTCCAAATGAACTGAGTAATAATATTAGCATATTAATTATAATTAATAGTACATCTTGTACTTGCTGACTTTACCAGATTTCACTTCCTCATTTTAATTCATATTTTCGATTTTTTATTTTAATTTTAAAGTTTCTTATTTTTGTGTCTTCTTTCTACATCTATAAACAAGCCGTTTATTCTGCGACCTGGGAGGCCGCTAAATTTGAGATCGGAATATGAACGTCCGGCCTAAAATACATATTAAATAGCATTGGTTCGGTGTTTTTAGGGGAAAGGGAAAAATAAATGAGTTACCCATCTCATGAAATATTCATTATGAACACATTTTTAAATGAGGTCAGAATTTCTAGAACTTGAAAATTTTGTTTTCTGTTTAAGATGCAATATGGTGTCATGAGCTGATATTTTCGAAATACAAAAATAAGAACATGACAATGGTGAAGCAATATGATTGGTTCATTCACGTTTATCCAACATTTGAAAAATCACTAGTCACACTTATCCAACATTGGGTTTACGCACCATTGATTTAAGATATTATTTACCTGTAGTGTGATCAGTTAGTTTCCCCTACCAGAATAAAAGTTCCTTTAATTAAAAAGTATGTAATAACATGTCATATTTTCACTGAAAGTTTAAAATAGCCAAAATTTTAACTAATATTGAATAAATATGTTAAAGTTTAGAAATTCAAGTTTTATTTCCTACCTTAATAAATTTCAATAAAGTTATATTTAAAGAATAATAATATTTATTCTTAATTGAGAATTAAAAATAATTATAAATAAGAAATAAATATGTCACTTTTTAATTAAATTTTTCCCTACCTAACTAAATTTTGATACCGTAATATTTTGACAAATAAATATGAATTTCTCTCAAATCTATCCATTAATTTATTCTTTCATATATTTCCATCACGGAGTGATTAGAGGTTGGATTGATTGAGAAATTGATTATATTGCTTAATCATTTGAATTTCATGCGTATATTAAAAAATATTACAAAGTAATAGTGGTTTTAAAAATGATGTTACTGTTAAAAATGTGACACCTGTTTGATGCTTTATACGAATGGAAAAATAAAATATATACTTAATCAAGGTAATGTTCTTGAAATATCTTTTTTTCCAAAATAGAGCATATTTGGGATTTTTTCCAATAAGGTTCCATTCTTGCAATGTTTTTTTTCCCAAATGGAGAATATTTTATATATTTTCCAATTAGATTTTTTTGTTCTGAAATGGAGCATAATTTGGACATTTTTTTTCAAATAAAAGTTAATTTGAATTATTTTCCTATTATATTTTTGATTTTTTCCAAAATAAGTAAGTTGGATTATTTAAAAAAAATTCTCAAAACAATAAAAATAATTCAATAAATAAATTAAAAATTAAAAATAAAACTTCAGTTTTCATTTTACCAGGGACCTGGTTTCACAATCATTCCATTAATAAGATTTTCCTAAACTTATATTTAGCGAATTTTGGCAATCGTTGGAACCTCAGAATAAACATTTTTGACAAAGCTTTATGTGATCTTCAAAATCACAAATTAAACTCCAGGGTATTTAAAAATTTACCAAAATCATTAATGTATCAATTTTGCCAGATTTAAATTAAGGAAAATCGTAATCAAAGAATTATTGTGAAACTAGAGCCAGGTACATTCAATCTTCAAAAAGGTAAAGGTATAAATTTCCATGTTCACAGTACCCAAGCCAACCTATTGTTTCCATTTTCCTTTGATGTCATTTATCCAACATAAAATTTACCTTTCCCCATATCAAAATATCAAATGTTGGATAAATGTGAAGACACCATATGATTTCGCATGGTAAATCATACTAATTCAATTTGAATTTAATAGACGTTTATTGTAAATTATATTTATATGTGCGAAATACTTAATTCGTTATTTCAAATTATTAATAATACTTACTTCGTTATTTAAAAATTTTAATCATCAATTCGTAATAACGAAATACGTAATTCGTTATTTCAAATTACTAATTTGTATCAACATCCAGGCCAATATTCCGATTTAACTGGTAACATATAAATTGATACCTGAGGCATAGACGGCAATGATTACGTACTGATTATTCTGAAATGCTTTCTGTCTTGTCGCAGTTTATTATACGATTGTGTTAAAATATTGAAGTCTATCATACACTTTATAACACCACTTAGACTGCAGTGCTAGGAGCATTTATTTACTGGACTTGGTGAGAGACAAATACATCATCATGACTGACTGAATGACCACCTACAATCAAACCGGAGATGGACCAATGTATTATTTTTCGCCCCACTGACCGTGTACCTGTCTTAACTCTAATCAAGGGTATGGCGGAGCAAACCTGAGGGCCCGGAGAAATGAACTACCAACTGAAAGTGAATTGACAAACTTTCTCATAGTAGGCCCGAGTGGATTTCAAACCTAGGCTGCGAGAGGAGCTGTCGTAGACCAGCCGGTCACTTGTTAAGAAAGGGGTGTAGAACTAATAGAATTCCCCCATAGGGGCTGTAGGTAGGTCGTTACTTGACTTCTCAAGCCACCTTTCGATTCTACATCGGTGATTGCTCCGACAGTGTAGTCATTAAAAACGTTGTACTAACGGTCTCATATTGACTGGCGTGGGATGAAATGTTGTTGTATTAGTTTAACGTCTACATGTAGGCCTACGCCCAATGTGTAGACTCTGCTTTTGCTGTTGTCAGGAGTGGTATCTGGAGGTCGGGTTCAGGGTCTGGAGATGGCCGTTGTCCGGTGGAGAGCACCCGCAGTAACACCCACTGCATCACATCCCCGTAAGTTTATCGCCAACCCGGAGGCATGAAGTTGAAGCCGGGTTCTCCGGGCGGGAGCGGTCTGTTTCGTCGCTGCAGGCGTTGTAGTTCCTGCGCCGCCATGTTGACTAGATGGTTCATGGGAGCGGCCATAGGTACAGGAGCGCTCTGTACATATGGCTGCTGGTGCGGTATCGGCTTTGGTAACGGCAGCATCCCGACTGTTTTCTGCTTTTTTGGGACAGGATCCCCTGGTGGCGAGGAAGCTGCCGGCTGGACTTTCCGGGCTGGCACTGGAGCTGGCTGGCTGGTCCTGGCTGGCTCTGGTGCTGGCTGGCTGGTCCTGGCTGGCTGGGGAGCTGGCTGGCTGGTCCTGGCTGGCTCCTTAGTCGCCTTCCTCCTCCTGCTCCAGCGAGTTCGGTTTCGCCGGAGCGTGGAAGGCGACTTGTGCTTCTTCTTGCTTTGTACAACAACGGCGTTGGTAGGGCCATCCTTCTTTTCTAGTTGTTGGACGGTGGGACTGGAGATGTCCGGGTCCTTCCTGGCCTCCTGTTTCACCCACACCAGGGTGCAGGTGAAACGCTCCTTGTTCTCTTTCATAGAGAAAGAGACAGGTAGTCCTTTTAGAACAGAGTCTAAAAGGACGGAAAACGCTGGCGGCAAACTGGTAGAGTCCATGTTGGCTATCCAAGTGTTCTAACAACTGAAATGTGGATAATAATAATCATGAAATGAATCGTGGGATGAAATTAAAATGATATGTCTTAAATGTTAACGTGAAAACCCTTTACTGTGGTGTTTTGACAGAATACCTTCAATTATTTCATTTAAATGCAAAGTAAGTGTTTAAAACTAATTTAATCAAGTCGGCAAATAAACCTTTATTTTTTAACAAATTTTAATTTTGCCATAAACTTCGAATTATTTATTTATTAAATAAAATACAAAATAAAAACAAGAAATAAAAATCTAAATTGACCAAAGATTACGATAGCCCTACTAAAGTAGGCAAAGCCGCATCATGCGCACATAATTCCCATTGACTACGCCCCGTTTTGATATTTGGATTAAATCACTAGCCAATAGAGAGAGAGAGAGAGAGAGAAACATAAAAACAAGAATAGCACCAAGAAGCTATGAAACAAATATATACATGAACATTATCACAAACTCATATAAACATTTATTTCCTCATTACAGAGATTATGATATGTTACAATAAAAATACATATTATATACACAGTGTGTATGTACAACACTCAGTATAAGGTCGAGTCCTTTTTTCGTAGCTGTATCACTACGAGCGCGCGACGATCGCGAGTAGTGATACAGCTACAAAAAAAAGGACGAGACCTGATACGAAGGGTTGTACATACACACTGTGTATATAATATTTTTATCTAACATTTCCAATTAGGTTATTTAAAATAATGAAAAAACAATACTTTATGTGAAAAAATTACATTTTACCACAGAAAACCACTGAACTATGTTATGACCGACAAATCCAAGACTCCCTGATGACGTAACAATGAGAAAGTGCACGTGCGCTTTACCGCCAATGTTGTATCACCACAGATACAACACTGTGGTGATACAAGATTCTGTATCATACGTGTTCGATAAAACTTGTATTTCGTCAAATCAAATAGAAAAACTAGTCGCATGTTAGATAAGTACTATTACAGTCAAACCAGTAAATATTGGTATTATAAAGAGGTCTGTTGATAATAAACCAAGAGATACTGATGAGGAAAACAGCAGGAATGAATTAGGACTTCAACATAGTGTGGTGATAATCGAGGTGGCGACACAGTATGATGGACTTTAGTAATTAGAATTGAAACGCACTGGCTTTCTTTAGGTACTTTAATGAAGGCCTGTGACCCTAAAGGTCAAAGGTCATGTATAATATATATCCGGGGCTAGGTATCTTTCAACAATGCTAAATGTAAACGAATGAGGAAATAATAAAAGAGAAAACATCTATGTGCCATAACATACGTAAGCCACGAGGCAGAGGTAGAATTAAATAAAATACATACCGGTATTGTTGACAGAATTAACGATTGGAATCGGAACGTCTGTATCAACATTGGCAATGGATTCAACGCACTAAATCAGAACATGTAAATAAATTATAGTACTCGGTGATAATATTCAGCATTTATTTTTATTTTGCATAATCTGTGAAGTTGGTAATAGCTTTTAAATTTATATGTTCATAAAATGTATAAACCAAATAATTAAGAACAAAGTAAAACGTATTACAACACAGACAACGGAACCAAGCACATTAAGCATTAGGAACTTAACAATATAAATCGACAGCCAAATAACAGAAAAGATAAAAGATTTTGGGACCACTCATTGTATATTTTTATGATAAAACTCTCATGGATGGGTACGGAAGTAAATTCCAGTGGTGTGGTTATAGTGCCCTTGAACTGCACGCAGCAATCCTAAACGTATTGAGCTTTGTAACATCATTTAACACTTACCGATGCCTGGATTATAAACTTGCCTGCTCTTCGGTAAACAAGCGCCAATAACTCGCCTGTCTCGACGCCTCGGTTAGCGAGTATTCTAGAGCGTGTTTACGGGTCACGGCGCCTCCCACCACCTAGGTTTGAATCTCACTCGGCACTGATCCTACTGTGAGAAGGTTTGTCTGTTCACGCACTGAAGGTCAGTGGTTTGTCCGGCCACTTCGGTTTCATCCACCATCCAACTGACGGAATCGCTATAAGTGAAAATGTAAGCTTTAAGCCTAGTGCGTAAAACCCCCAATACTCGGCCACTCACACTGTATGCGTAATACAATGTAGCCACATTTATATACCATATTTGCACCATTCGTGAAACCCAATATGAGCTGACTGTTTCGACAATTCTACAATTTTCTGAAAGTCATCCTATCAAACAGTTCTTAATTAGGAGCCTATATCATATCAATGTATTAAAAGGCGCGAGCTGATCCAGAAGAAACTAGGCCTATATATATATCTTAATTAGGAGCCTATATCGTATCAATGTATTAAAAGGCGCGAGCTGATCCAGAAGAAACTAGGCCTATATATATCTTAATTAGGAGCCTATACCATATCAATGTATTAAAAGGTGCGAGCTGATCCAGAAGAAACTAGGCCTATATATATCTTAATTAGGAGCCTATACCATATCAATGTATTAAAAGGCGCCAGCTGATCCAGAAGAAACTAGGCCTATATATATCTTAATTAGGAGCCTATATCATATCAATGTATTAAAAGGCGCCAGCTGATCCAGAAGAAACTAGGCCTATATATATCTTAATTAGGAGCCTATACCATATCAATGTATTAAAAGGCGCCAGCTGATCCAGAAGAAACTAGGCCTATATATATCTTAATTAGGAGCCTATATCATATCAATGTATTAAAAAGCGCCAGCTGATCCAGAAGAAACTAGGCCTATATATATCTTAATTAGGAGCCTATATCAATCAATGTATTAAAAGGCGCCAGCTGATCCAGAAGAAACTAGGCCTATATATATCTTAATTAGGAGCCTATACCATATCAATGTATTAAAAGGCGCCAGCTGATCCAGAAGAAACTAGGCCTATATATATCTTAATTAGGAGCCTATATCATATCAATGTATTAAAAAGCGCCAGCTGATCCAGAAGAAACTAGGCCTATATATATCTTAATTAGGAGCCTATATCAATCAATGTATTAAAAGGCGCCAGCTGATCCAGAAGAAACTAGGCCTATATATATCTTAATTAGGAGCCTATATCAATCAATGTATTAAAAGGCGCCAGCTGATCCAGAAGAAACTAGGCCTATATATATCTTAATTAGGAGCCTATATCAATCAATGTATTAAAAGGCGCCAGCTGATCCAGAAGAAACTAGGCCTATATATATCTTAATTAGGAGCCTATATCAATCAATGTATTAAAAGGCGCGAGCTGATCCAGAAGAAACTAGGCCTATATATATCTTAATTAGGAGCCTATATCATATCAATGTATTAAAAGGCGCGAGCTGATCCAGAAGAAACTAGGCCTATATATATCTTAATTAGGAGCCTATATCGTATCAATGTATTAAAAGGCGCGAGCTGATCCAGAAGAAACTAGGCCTATATATATCTTAATTAGGAGCCTATATCATATCAATGTATTAAAAGGCGCGAGCTGATCCAGAAGAAACTATGCCTATATATATCTTAATTAGGAGCCTATATCAATCAATGTATTAAAAGGCGCGAGCTGATCCAGAAGAAACTAGGCCTATATATATCTTAATTAGGAGCCTATATCATATCAATGTATTAAAAGGCGCGAGCTGATCCAGAAGAAACTAGGCCTATATATATCTTAATAAGGAGCCTATATCATATCAATGTATTAAAAGGCGCGAGCTGATCCAGAAGAAACTAGGCCTATATATATCTTAATTAGGAGCCTATATCATATCAATGTATTAAAAGGCGCGAGCTGATCCAGAAAAAACTAGGCCTATATATATCTTAATTAGGAGCCTATACCATATCAATGTATTAAAAGGCGCGAGCTGATCCAGAAGAAACTAGGCCTATATATATCTTAATTAGGAGCCTATATCGTATCAATGTATTAAAAGGCGCGAGCTGATCCAGAAGAAACTAGGCCTATATATATCTTAATTAGGAGCCTATATCATATCAATGTATTAAAAGGCGCGAGCTGATCCAGAAGAAACTATGCCTATATATATCTTAATTAGGAGCCTATATCAATCAATGTATTAAAAGGCGCGAGCTGATCCAGAAGAAACTAGGCCTATATATCTTAATTAGGAGCCTATATCATATCAATGTATTAAAAGGCGCGAGCTGATCCAGAAGAAACTAGGCCTATATATATCTTAATTAGGAGCCTATATCATATCAATGTATTAAAAGGCGCGAGCTGATCCAGAAGAAACTAGGCCTATATATATCTTAATTAGGAGCCTATATCATATCAATGTATTAAAAGGCGCGAGCTGATCCAGAAGAAACTAGGCCTATATATATCTTAATTAGGAGCCTATACCATATCAATGTATTAAAAGGCGCCAGCTGATCCAGAAGAAACTAGGCCTATATATATCTTAATTAGGAGCCTATATCATATCAATGTATTAAAAGGCGCGAGCTGATCCAGAAGAAACTAGGCCTATATATATCTTAATTAGGAGCCTATATCATATCAATGTATTAAAAGGCGCCATCTGATCCAGAAGAAACTAGGCCTATATATATCTAAATTAGGAGCCTATATCATATCAATGTATTAAAAGGCGCGAGCTGATCCAGAAGAAACTAGGCCTATATATATCTTAATTAGGAGCCTATATCATATCAATGTATTAAAAGGCGCCAGCTGATCCAGAAGAAACTAGGCCTATATATATCTTAATTAGGAGCCTATATCATATCAATGTATTAAAAGGCGCGAGCTGATCCAGAAGAAACTAGGCCTATATATATCTTAATTAGGAGCCTATACCATATCAATGTATTAAAAGGCGCGAGCTGATCCAGAAGAAACTAGGCCTATATATATCTTAATTAGGAGCCTATATCATATCAATGTATTAAAAGGCGCCATCTGATCCAGAAGAAACTAGGCCTATATATATCTAAATTAGGAGCCTATACCATATCAATGTATTAAAAGGCGCCAGCTGATCCAGAAGAAACTAGGCCTATATATATCTTAATTAGGAGCCTATATCATATCAATGTATTAAAAGGCGCCAGCTGATCCAGAAGAAACTAGGCCTATATATATCTTAATTAGGAGCCTATATCATATCAATGTATTAAAAGGCGCCATCTGATCCAGAAGAAACTAGGCCTATATATAAAGTCCAATTTTGATTATATATGATCCTTATGTGAAGTGTTTCTTTTTTAATTTATCATGAAAAACAGAACAGTTAAAAAATGAATGTTTAAGATTTAAATTATCCATGCACATATGATATATTATACTATTATAATGAAGACGAAGTACACTTTTCAATTGTTAATTATCAGAATGATTGGCGATTTAACGTTTTTACCTCTACACAGAATATTTTTAATAGTTTTATGTTTTTAGGTGGTCCTTGAAAACTCATTATTTTATATTTTATTTATTTATTTTTTATGGTGTTTATGTAGGAATTTTTATATAAATTATACGGGTATCAGATAATTGTATCACATTTCTATATGATATGCCTGTAGTTCGATAGTGTCTCATAAGTCTGTTAAGGCTGGAGTGGATGTATATTTTATACCGATTGTAAGTTCACACTGTATTTGTTTGATGTACCTTTTGGCACTATTTATAATTATTATTAAGTGACCAGCTGGATGCTGTCAAACCTGAGCGAACAAGTAATAAAGCTATCTATATATGGTCATTAAATTTTAATGATAGGCATTTCATTGGGCGTGGCAGCACACAACAGGGGGAGAGGATATTGGAAATTAATCATTCTTTATTTAGAGATAGAGGTCTCGACCGTTATAAACATAATAGCTTTTGTAACATACATTTACCATGTTTTTCATAATAAAGTTCAAAAATGGTATATGACATTATGAGAATACACAAGAACTTAAAGCACTAACATACTCAATATGATTTAACGTTTGTGAGGAAAAGAAATACATTTGTAATTTTGTGTAGCTAGAGTATAAAGTCGGCGATGATCAGACATTGCTATAGAAATGTCTTTACTTTATCGGAAAATCACTATTGAAACAAAACTACAAGAATTTCAGTACAGAATTAAAAATAAATAAGAAACTTTCATGTTGAAAATAGTGGATCCTCTGTGTTTTTCTGTGGAATTTTGAATGTCTTATTAAGGAGCTTGGTTTATATGGTACATCAAATAACCCTGCTCATACAAGAACTAATTTTACCAAATAATGGAGTTCTTTCCAACCATAGGGGAGTTCTCGAGTCTTTTGGTATCAATCTTAAAAAGGAAGAACTTGATCTTCCTTACTTGTATTGGATCTCTAAACGCCATAAAAATCCATACAATGAAAGATATATAGCAGGCTCATCTAAATGCACTACGTATACTAAATCATTATCAGTAACTCTAACACAAATTTTGACAATCGTCAAAGATGGTCTTCAGTCTAATTCAGAAAAAGTATATTCTACATCTGGAATCAACCAAATGTGGATTCTTAAAAATTCTGAAGAATTACTTGAACATCTTGCTTCTAATACTTTATCACGTGTAAAAACGTAAAAACATTTAATTTTTCTACACTATACACCACTATCCCTCATTCTAAATCGAAAGAACGTATTAAAGAAATTATTCACTTGTCATTCTCTTATAAAAACGGGAGCTAAAGTAAAATATCTAATGCTGAACAGGGATTCTGGTTATTTTGTCAAGCATCATACGGATTCAAAACAAAAATATACTGAAGATACCATCAACAAAATGTTGGCGTTTTTGATAGATGACATATTTGTTGTGTTTGATAATATAATTTTCCAGCAAACAATCGGTATACCAATGGGTACAAACTGTGCACCATTGCTTGTTGATTTGTTTCTTTATTCTTATGAATCAGAATATATACAGAATCTTATTAAATCTGGAGAGAAGACTGTCGCCAAATCATTCAACACCAAATACAGATATATAGATAACGTTCTGTCTCTTAACTTTTCTAAATTTGGAGACTATGTGAATGTCATCTATCTTAGTTGTTCAAAATATTTACACGTTTTCCTCCCCTTACCACTTTTCTATATGTTACCTTTGCACTGTTACGCCACATAGCGGTGTTGCCGCATAAACGTGTTCCAACACGTCTATGCGGGGAATTTCAACGCATAAAGAGAAAGCTTTTATGCGGCAAAAAGGCTACACTCCGCCGCATAAAGAAAACAATTACAATCATCACCTGCATTTACACCTCCATCATTATTACCACCTTCACATAAAACACCACCACCATCGTGATGATCATCATTATATATTATTATTATTATGATTATTATTATTATTATTATTAAATCAAAAGTCGAAATTCTGCCAAAATCACAATTTAACGATCATCAACAGTCATGAACGCACCGCCGTCGGCACGACGACGGTAACATCGTCGTCGCGCTCTCATTGTCCCTGTCCCTATCCTCGTATTATTATTACCATTATCAACAACACCAACAACATAAATTCTCAATTGTCACCGTCGTCGTCATAATTTATATCACCACCACCGTTTTTGTCGAGATATCAGCTCTTTTTAAATTTCATACCAACTCGTTAAAATCAGCCATCTTTATGCGTCAAAAAGGCAGCCTTGCGCCGCATATAACCAACACATCTTTATGCGTTGAACGCCGCCGCATAAACGTGGCGGACCTCTTTATGCGTTAGAATTCCCCGCATAGACGTGTTGGGCGCGTTTATGCGGCAACACCGCTATGTGGCGTAACATTGCACTATCGATAAGAACGTTTCAGTGTATGCATTCTGACCTTACATTGTTCTGGGGTCCGTTTATAACCTTTGTCAATCATTTCAGTGTAAAAAGTTCTGTAAATGCTCGTATTGTTCGTCTTTGGCTTTTCTAATTGCTCCTCTACTCCATTATCTTCACAAATAGACAGTAATGATAGTGTTTCTTCTTCTGGTTACGCGGATCTCCTTCTTCTGGCAGCCTTGGCGCGCGTTTACTGACACAATACATAGAGCATCGAGAGTCAAACGTTGTGAATTAAGTGATTTATGGAATTTTTTGGTTGACTTTTCAGAATTTTGGCAAGAAAAACCGCAAATAACCTGTTTTCTGAAATACCAGAATTATAAGAATTGATGTAAAAAGTGTATTTAAATCTCTTTTGTGTTTGATTACGTAGAGTTAGTAAATATAAATATTGTATTACTGTACATACCAATACATTGTTTGTAAGACAGTACATAATATTAAAGGACGAAAAAGTAAGAAGCGAGGCGCTTTCCGCTGTAGTTGTCTACTGTTATGAATAAGTGGGGAAATGGGGTAGTGTAGCAAGATCAGTGTAGTGCATGGGGAGAGGGCGGCTTTAGATTTTAAACAGATTTGAGGCTTCAGGATAATTTGAAAATTTATTCTTGATCTTCTTCGATTAATTTTCTTTCTAAAAGTGGTACCACTGTGGTAGCTCAGTTGGTAGAGTGCTCGCTCCGTATATGTGGGAGGTCGTAGGTTCGATCCCCGACCGGGTCTGACCCAAGACTTGAAAGTGGGTAGTGACTGTTCTTTCGCCAAGCACTCGGCTTTACGAAATGAAAGTCACGGTTCCTTCGGATGGGAACTTAAAATAAACGAGGTCCCGTGTCACGGTGAGCTTGGCACGTTAAAAAAAACCCTGTAGTCTGGGAGCAGCTTGCAAAACCCAAAACTGTAGTCAACAAAGTTGTTTTTGGTGTTTATATTCACACAGAATGGATATTTGAGCCAGTTTTGACATATTGTAAATAATGTATTGTCGAAATTGGGACTTTCCACAAAAACGTTCTTCTTAATGACATACATAATTAATGCATTTTATGATGGTTGAAAAATCTATCAAAATAGATATATTTCATCTATCTGAAATATCTGATTGTACATAATCCGGTTAAGAATTGACTAGTGATGAATCAAGTAAGCGAATATGGGATACCATTCATGCAGACTTTAGAGAGAAAACGTGTAAATAATGCACATTGTGAATTGTCATTTGAAACGTATTGAAGTAGGGAATAATTCCAATGAACCTAACCAACAAAGTACAGGTGACGGTCAGACATATAGACAGTTTAATGTTCGTGTACATTGTCTGTTCTGTGGAGAGGAAGGTATCATGGATTCAGATTCTACTCATCTAAGTCTATGGTTATACTATGTCAAAATGCTGATCGTAAAGGGGGATAAACATATACAGGACAATATTTTAAAGGCATGTGAAATGAAAAGAAGTGGAAAAAGATGATATACCTACAGAGGTTGTTGCTTAGAATATTATCACAGAATGTAAAGATATCAAAGAAAGAGGGCATAGAGATAGTTATATCGGCTCTTGATACAGAAGAGTCCAGCTCTACACTACTTAGTTTGTTATCTAATTTGTCAGACAAACTTTATTACACTATCCCTAGCTTGCTTATTGGTAAATAAGTCACTAGCATTCTGATTAATCGACCAACTCCCTGCAGATTACAAGGGAAAAGCACAACATTTAGGCTTTCCTATGACTTCGGAGTGACATGTTTATATACTGTGGTTTCATTAATTTAGTATGATGAATTGAACTGGTTTAAGCCGTCTGCTGCAGTAACTGCAGGGAAAACTGCAAGAGTTATAACTGGTTCTGGTGGTAGACTGATACAGGCTGTTACAGATAACCTTGATGCTAACATTTTATCACATCTACACATCCTCTTGCACTTCTTCTTACCCAACAACGAATTTCTTTATATTTCCCAGCAATCTGGCAAATCGGTAATAATGAAGAAAACTAAAACTGTCTCTTGAGAGCCAAATATCCCCCTGCCCCCAACGTTGACAATTATGACCTTGACGTTTGACTTATGCACATAAATTTGGTATGTGTCACATTGTCTCTTGTTGGTTTACATTTATGCCAAGTTCGATAAAAAAGATATGGGGCGGACACGATATTAGGACGAAAGTCCAGACGGACAGACAGACAGAGCAAATCATATACATATATACCCATGTAAACTTTGTCCGCGGGGGGTATAATAAAGAGGATATGAAAGCCCCAACAGTCTTAGATGTAAAAGTAAAATATTATCATGGTACTATAAGCTCAATATGGCTCTAGGAGAAAGAAAACAGACAATGTTGCCTTTGAAGGTATTTGAGAACATGCAACCATGGTGCAAAGGGCCTGTGAATTAGATTTTGATTTCTTAAGTATTGCATGTGTGGCAAAACTCCAGGATTCGGCGCCTGTTATTGACATGGTTCCACTAGATGACTGCTATGTGTGAAAGTAGATGTTAACTTTTATTGTATTTACAGCTGAACAGCAGTTATACACACGTGCCAGGTGTAGCTAGTTTAACATGAGGTGCTTGTAACAGTATATTGACTCTAACATCAATACTTGCAGTACTTTGATTCAATGTAACTCTTGTGTGCTGCGTCACACATATTGGTATGACGTCAGATTGACGTCACTGTAGCTTGTGTAGACCGCATGGTCTAATCAGTTATAATAAAGCACATGGAAGCAGCTTGACGTGTTTGTTATCAGATAGCAAACTTTTACATGGTGTCAGAAGTAAACTGGTCTATAGCACGTAGCATGACAGTATGCGGCAGCGATGAGTCAGGTTTGATGATAATTTGTGCATTTTTAATGACATTGATTTGACATTATAATTATTATCACAATCATGGGCGAAGAAGTAGCTCCACAGCGGCAACACGCTATAGCAAATTTGCCAATACCTGCAAAACTAGAGATGGATTCGAACGTTGAAAGTAACTGGCGAAAGTTCAAGAGGTCATGGAATCATTATGAAACCGCAACTGGACTTGATAAACTGGATGGTAATCTGCGGGCGGCGACATTCTTGACGTGTATTGGTACAGAGGCCATGGATGTTTTCGAGGGCTTTACGTTCGAGAATCCGGACGATGATAAAGATATTCATAAGGTAATTGAGAAATTTGAAAATTTTTGCATAGGAAAGTCTAATGAGACCTATGAACGCTATTTGTTTAATACTTCCAGTCAAACAGAAGGAACAAATATTGATAATTATGTGGCTTCATTAAGAAAACTTGCTAAAACATGTAACTATGGTAATTTAGAAGACGACCTAATTCGAGACAGAATAGTGTGTGGTATTCGGGATAATACTCTCAGAAAACGCCTCCTACAGGAAGACAAATTAACACTCCAAAAAGCACTCGATATGGGTAGAGCATTTGAGGCGACATCGGCACGTGTAAAGCAAATGGCTGCTGGTGGCAATAGCATCGAATCTGAGGAAGTTCGTCTAGTGCAAAAGAAGTTTCAACGAGAATCAACGAGCCGGAAGCAACCTCACGATGAGCGGAATGTATCGAAATTTAAAGAGGTCGATAAACGTTCAAAACGTCGGAGGTGCAAATACTGTGGACAGAACTGTGAGCGCGGTAAATGTCCCGCATATGGCAAAACTTGCAAAAACTGCGGCAAGTTTAATCATTTCGCAAAAGTGTGTAAACAGGAAGTTGTTCGGAACTTAGAAACGTCAGAATCTGATTCGGAATCTGACATTCTCTCAGTGACAGACACTGTAAATATTGTTCAAAATAAGATTTTCGCAAATATGCTCCTTGTTGATCAGCGCCAGACGGTCCGTTTTCAATTGGATAGTGGGGCAACGGTAAATTTGTTACCAGTGAAGTATGTCCCAGAACATTTGATAGAAAAGACGAGTAAAACTTTGTCTTTGTATGACAGTTCTAAGATTACAGCTAAGGGTGTGTGTTCACTAAGACTGAAAAATCCTAAAACTCACGAACGTTATATGGTAAGATTGTCATTGTTGATAATGGTTTTGAGCCTCTTCTTGGATCTTCTTCTATTCAAGAGATGAATTTGATTAAAATTCAGTATCAAATATTATGCATGTAGGTGTTGACAATGATACAGACAAACTGTTTTATGACATTATGCAAAATTTTTCTCATGTATTTTCAGGCGAAGGTTGTTTTTCAGATAAATTGCACCTCGACATAGATCCTACAGTCCCCCCAGTAAAAACACCCCTTCGACGTGTGCCGATCGCGATTAAACCGAAGCTTGAGAAAGAACTCGCGAGGCTAGAAAAGCTAGAAGTAATAAAGCGGGTGGATACCCCTACCGACTGGGTGTCGAGTTTAGTTGTTGTAAAAAAACCGAACGGAAAACTTCGGATATGCATTGATCCTAAGCCGCTCAATAAAGCGTTAAAAAGAAATCACTATCCGTTACCGATCCTGGAAGATCTGCTGCCTGAATTAGGCAAAGCAAAAGTATTTTCCAAATGCGATGTTAAAAACGGGTTTTGGCATGTTGCTTTGGATGAGAGCTCAAGCTTCCTCACCACGTTTGAAACGCCATTCGGTAGATTTCGCTGGCTCCGAATGCCATTTGGAATTTCCCCATCGCCGGAATATTTCCAGAAATATTTGGAACATGAATTAGCGGGTCTCCCCGGGTGTCGAACTGTCGCGGATGATATCTTGTCTATGGTGAAGGCGATACGTATGACGAGGCTGTCGCTGATCATGACAAAAATCTACGTATGCTTCTTAATCGATGTAGCGAACGGAACATAAAGCTTAACAAAGACAAGCTTAAGCTCAGACTTTGCGAAACCGAGTTCATCGGACACCTACTCACAACTGACGGGATAAAACCAGATCCGTCAAAAATCGAAGCAATTGTCAAGATGGAAAAACCGGCAGATGTCGCTGCAGTCCATCGTTTGCTCGGTACGGCGAACTATCTTGCAAAGTTTGTATCTAGTCTCAGTGATATATGCGAGCCACTACGACAACTAGTTCGGAAAGGTGTGGAATTCAAATGGACTTTTGAACACGACGAAGCTTTTGAGAAGCTTAAGACAGCGATAAGCCAGGCACCCGTACTTAAGTATTTTGATTCCAAGGCGGAAACCGTGCTTCAGTCCGATGCGTCCGAAACTGGCCTTGGCTGCGTCCTGTTACAAAATGGGCAACCGATATCTTATGCCAGTCGTGCTCTTACGCCAACGGAACAAAATTATGCCCAAATTGAGAAAGAGCTTTTATCAGTGTTTTTGGGATGGAAAAATTCCATCAGTATACTTATGGTAGAAAAATCTTGGTCGAAAACGATCACAAACCACTGGAAATAATCTATAAAAAGCCGTTGTATCAGGCACCGAAACGATTACAGCGAATGATGCTGAGACTTCAGCGTTATGATATGGATCTTGTGTATAAGCCTGGAAAGTACATGTATGTTGCGGATACTCTATCCCGGGCTTACATCCGTCAAGCAGGACGAATTTCGGAATTACGCGACGAAGTATTAGTTGTCGGTAGTATCGAACACGAAGTCGAGCAAATATGTATGGCAGACTATCTCGTCGTTTCAGAAAGGCAGCTTAGCGATATAATCACCGAAACTGCAAAGGATGAGACTTTACAAAATCTCATTACTGTTATTTGTAAAGGATGGGATAAAACAAATATCCCCCCTGATGTAAAGCCCTATGAATGTGTCAAAGATGAATTATCCGTTCAGGGAGGAATTATTTTTCGAGGTGATAGATGCGTGATCCCTAAATCGCTTAGACCTACGGTTTTGGAGCAACTACATACGCATATTGGTGTTAATGGTTGTTTACAGCGTGCTCGTGATTCAGTATACTGGCCGAGTATGACAGCAGAAATCAAAGATTTCATTGGGCATTGCGAAACATGTCGCACATACGAAATGAGCCAGCCGAAAGAACCGCTTCTTTCTCACGATATAATTGACCGCCCTTGGGCTAAAGTTGGTACCGACCTTTTTAAATTTGCTGACAAGGATTATTTGATAACTGTAGACTACTTCAGTAATTTCTTTGAAGTCGATAGGCTGTATGACACCCAATCCAAAACAGTTGTGCACAAGCTGAAACAACACTTTGCCCGGCACGGCATCCCTGAAACCGTTGTGTCGGACAACGGTCCGCAATATACATCCGATCGTTTCAAAACTTTTAGTAAAGAATGGGGATTCAAACATATTACATCGAGCCCCCGTTATCCACGCTCGAATGGCAAAGCAGAAAACGCCGTCAAAACGGCCAAAAGGTTGATGAAAAAAGCAAAACATTCAAACAGCGATCCGTATTTGGCGATTCTTAATTTTCGCAACACGCCGTCACAGGCTACTCGTTTCAGCCCGGCTCAGCAACTCATGAACAGACAAACGCGGACCTTGTTACCGATAAAATCGTCTAAACTTAAACCGGAAATTCCGAATAATGTTTACGAGAAGTTATGTGATAGCAAGAAGCGACAGGCCGTTTATTACGACAATCAGTCGCGGAGTCTCCCCGATTTAAAAATGGGCGAAACAGTCCGCATACAACCACAGAACAGTCCCGAATGGACAAAAGGCATTGTCAAGAACAAGTGCGATATTAGGTCTTATGATATTATGACGGAATCGGGTCAAACTTTACGTCGCAACAGAAATCACCTTAAACAGACACCGGAACCATTCCAAGTGAACCTTCCACCCTCCGAACCGTTCATAGAATCATTCGAGTCCGTTCCCATCACAACGTCTGAATCGGAATCTAAGTCTCAGTCTAAAAATCCGCAGAAAGCCGAAAAGTCTACGGAGTCTACACTGCGTGTCACAAGATCGGGTAGAGTTATCAAACTCCCTAGTAGGTACCAAGATTAGGTGCACTTTGTCTGTAAAAACAGTTAAGTGTTTTGTTGTTATTAAATATGTTTGTATTCCTGAAAGTATCAGAGGTATTAATTTCAGAATTTTCAATTTGCTATATACATTTGTATATATATATAAATCTGCTTTAAAATATTCCGTAAAGAAAAGGAGATGTAACAGTATATTGACTCTAACATCAATACTTGCAGTACTTTGATTCAATGTAACTCTTGTGTGCTGCGTCACACATATTGGTATGACGTCAGATTGACGTCACTGTAGCTTGTGTAGACCGCATGGTCTAATCAGTTATAATAAAGCACATGGAAGCAGCTTGACGTGTTTGTTATCAGATAGCAAACTTTTACAGTGCTAACCCTTCAGTAGCATATGGCCTCACTTCCCTGGTGAAAGTTCACTTTTTTAATTTTAATTAGCCAGTTTCCAATATGATTTGGACATTGATTGGTATGATCAATATTTTATTATATCGAGTTTATATTGAATGTCATATCAGTACAGCTAGATTTGTTCCCAAAAATTGCGCTTAGATTAGGGGTTAGTATGGATATGCTGATGAGTTTTGTTGGATGCGTAGGTGTGGTAAAGGCGAACTCTAGTTTAGAAGTGCTACTAAAAGTGACATTTTGAGGGGTCGCCTCTTTGCAAAAACATTCAACAGAATGTTAAAGCATAAGGCAGTGTTGTGTGAAATTGTAGTGATATTACAGACTATAGTAACTTGATTGAAGACATTAGTGATGAAAGCAGGTCAAAGTAGGACAAAAAAGCTGTGGCTGTACCGTCTGAGGGCAGGTCAAAGCAGGACGGTAAAGCTGTGGCTGTACCGTCTGAGGGCAGGTCGTAGCAGAACAGTAAACCTGTTGCTGTAGTGTCAAAGGACAGGTCAAAGTAGGACGGTAAAGACGTGGCTGTACCGTCTGAGGGCAGGTCAAAGCAGAACCGTAAACCTGTTGCTGTAGTGTCAAAGGACAGGTCAAAGCAGGACGGTAAAGCTGTGGCTGTACAGTCTCGGGGCAGGTCAAAGCAGGACATTAAAGCTGTGGCTGTACAGTCTCAGGGCAGGTCAAAGCAGGACGGTAAAGCTGTGGCTGTACAGTCTGTGGGCAGGTCAAAGCAGGACGGTAAAGCTGTGGTTGTACTGTTTTACCAAACCAGTGCTGATTATGGTGTTATCCAATCCATCATTGAGGGAAGTTGAATGGGCTTTGCACCGTAATTGAAGAAAACGTTTAGAAAAGCACATTATATTACTTCTCTTGCTTTACACTCTTAGAAATGGCAAACTAAGACCATTTTCGCTAAAAGAACTTCTATAATTATCATTTTATTGATTTTTATAGTGAAGCATTAATGTAAAACTATCATTTATATACTGCAAAAACACAATAACATATGGAAAACCCTTAAACATGAACAGATATAAAAAGAAAACGATACTGGAAGCCATCTTGGATATCTTGAATTCCCCAAGGCTGCCAAGGTGGCATCATGCAGTTTCTGATTAGGGACATGTTGCAGAACAACTTTATGTAAAAATATTTTGTGCGGACTATTTTTTTAGGTTTTGTGAAAAAATAGTATTTGTCATCTGGACTACTGCTGTATAATGCCATCAGCGCAACGCACAGGCAAAATGTCTGCACCTTCGCCTATAGCTGGCGACGTCTCGATATAAGTGAAATATTCTTGACTGGGACGTTAAACACCATTACTCAACTCACCTTCTAAAAGTGTGTGTACAAGGCGTGAAACTTCTTATTTTAAGGATACCAACGATCCAAGTATAAATTATAAATGCTAAGTTTATGTATCATTTAACTATTTTGGGACATATTTAGTTATATATTGTTCATATTAAACAATATGCGTCTTAACGGTCATCTAAGTGGGAAAATCCAAGTGAACCCCATTTGGTTGAAAACGTGAAAGAGGGGTACAATTTATGAAATTACCTACACAATAAATAAAAATAACCAAGGAATTGATAATTTAAGAATTT
This sequence comes from Anadara kagoshimensis, assembly GCA_021292105.1. Taxonomy (NCBI): domain Eukaryota; kingdom Metazoa; phylum Mollusca; class Bivalvia; order Arcoida; family Arcidae; genus Anadara; species Anadara kagoshimensis. Next base: position 10,627,240 of record CM037857.1, read on the forward strand.
TAAAAATATTTGTTGCATTTTTTGGATGGAAATTGTGCAAAAATACACGTGTTTGGGAAAGATGATTTCCACCTTGCGTCACGAATTGATTTAATTAAAATAACTACAGATATTATTATATCCAACGTCACAGAGCATTGCAAAGGGGCTAGAGTGCCAGACCATTTCGAAATTTCCTATGTTACGTCACAAATGTGTCTGTGCCGATTTGTAACGTCATAATCGCATGACGTGACTTTACATTGTGATGAAATTTTGACTATATCAATTTAATAATATCTTCTTCCACGTATTGTTTTTTTTTAGTTTACGTTCATCTGTTTATAAGTAATATAGCTTTGAAGGAAGACAAATATTCTTAACACTTTATAAACAAAAATTGAAAATTTGACACACTTATGAAAATAAGTCTATTAACAAGTATTTGTGTGATTTAAAATAAATGAAAATTGCAAAGGTGTTCATTTTAACCATGATACTTTTGAATTTTTATAAAATAACGCATTTAAAAGTAGCACATGACATTGATTTTTTGTTTTAATAAAATAACGCATTCAAAAGTAGCACATGACAATGATTTTTCTTTATAAAATAACGCATTCAAAAGTAGCACATGACAATGATTTTTTTTTATAAAATAACGCATTCAAAATTAGCACATGACATAACTAAAAGTTGATTGAGTGATTAAAATTACAGTAACTATAAGTTGACATCAACGCGGCTACAAATAACAAATGTATCACGATACCGAGTTTAACTTTCCCCAATAAAATAATCATTCTCTTACTTATTCTATATTGATAAATCAATTAAACTAGGATCGGGAATTAAGAATATATGGCTAATAAGAGCCAATGTGTCCACATTTACATTGAATATGAAAACCACGTTTTCAATGTCGACTGCTGCGTCTCCAAACTCCGCCGTTATGCCAAGACAAGAGATCACCTTAAATGTTCAATTCCTGGGTTATAAGAAGTATTTTGTTAACAGAGAATAAGAATTGACCAATATGTGACAAAATAGATGGAAATTACGAAAGCTTATTGTGTGTATTTTGTATATAATATAATTATAAATTAAAGATGTTTGATGTAATTTGTAATTACTAAATAATTAATTCGTTATTTCAAATTATAATTAGTTCAGAAGTTTTAAGAATCAGAAATTGACACCACGACTTCCAGTCCAGTAAACTTTTTGGCAAGTCGAAAATAGATACACGAATTTAATCTTATTGTGTTGATTATAACATAAAATGATCAACTAGAACATGGCTTGAAGCAAATTATTATAAGCTGTTGATATAATATTACAAGTGGATTCTATTGTTTTCACTACAAGTAAGTGTTAAGCAACTGGTCCTTGAACTTCGGACTTCTATTTCGTTTTCCCCGCATGAGCGTTATTTTTTTTAATTATTGGAAATTAGCACACAGAAAAGCGGGCGGTAACTTGAGATAACATTTAACATATTCTGCTTAACATCTTGCTTCAAAATTTGAAAACCAGTAATGTAGCTAGGCCCTGAATTATACAAAGACAATGAATTTGTTGCTGTATTTTAGCATCGATATTACTGAGGATTTGTGGTAAAATTAATATTGTTATTTCTTGCAGTGTTATACACTTATTCTAATATTAAGGATGAATAATATATTTCAGACTAGGCAAATTCCAGGAATATGAGAGAGAGAGAGAGATTGCACTAACTGTTGCGTACATTATCTGCAAATAAATTATAAGCTCCTGTCAACAAAAATAAGATGACATCCAGTCAAGTTATAGATACTTACAATGTGACATAACATTTTGTTTGATATTTTGTTCATAGTTGAGTTGTAGTTATGGAGTGTCTATATAGCAGGATACATTGTGCCGTATTGAAGATCTAATCATAATGACTAAATGACCATCTTCAATGATTCTGAGATGTAAACTTTTGTTGTCAAAGGATTTGTGCAGAGACTTTCTATATAGTTATTTGGTTTGTTTGATTTGCATTTTATTTACATCTTAACGGTTATATGTGTTCTTTCCTCGTGCAGTGTTAGCCAAATGTAGATAACTGAAGGAGCTGAATAACATGATGGCGTTTCTTTAAAAGGTGCTTAGAAGACGATACACAACATTAGTTCAATCATTTGAATATTATATGATAGTTAAGTCTCTTGTGCAAAATATTTTCTACCTGGATTTTGGAAGAAGTTTTTTGTACTTTGTGTATTTTTTTCAACCTTCAAAAACTTATTTTCTGCATTTTTAGCCCAGCTTAATGTTGCTTAACTTTACATCAGCAATTTTTCAGTTATTCGCGACGAGTACTTTATTAACTTTTATGGATAAATCTATGAACAATTTCATGTACGCATGTGATGTGCGAGTGTGTTGTTTGTCTCTCTTGTACTAGCGCGCACTTGGGACGACTTTAGGGTGCTAGCTTACCGCGTCAGTACTCCGCAGTCAAGCGTACCACTCCCCTAGTCCATTATACTTATACCGGATGAACAAGTAAAGGTCAACGGCAAGGAAAATTCACTTTCCCAAATGTGGTCCGAGCAGGCCTCGAACTCACAGCGGTGAGAGACCATGTAGACTTATCCATTAGCGGTAAGAGGCCCTGTATACTTATCCATTAGGCTACTGCGGCCTCCCTGATTCTTCACATAAAAGCAGTTTGTAATACAGCGGTTTTGAGAAAACGTTTAATGTCTTTAAAGTTTTTTGGTTTTTATCCTTTACAACCGCTACGGACGTCTAGTCGGCAGCCGAACATTCCAATCAAATCGGACTGGACAAAGGTTTTGCTCTATATTATACACTCTTCACAAAAATATCTAAAAGAAATAAAAAAAAATAAAACAAATAACCAAAGCCACGGGAATTTCATAAATTTCTTTTTGAAAATTAACAATTGACAATAACTAAACTCATAACATTTCTTTTATAACCTGCTACATAAAGAGATTTCAATATATTCTGAAAACTATTCCTCGGAAGAATAGTTTCGAAACATTTTGATACCTGGTTTGGTAGTGCAGAATTCCAATATCAAGGAATAGAAGCTTTTTGATAACTTTATATTATAAACTATGAACGGTAAGGTCTGAAGTTTTATTTATTCAAGTTTTAACACTAGAATGCTAAAATTTTCGAAAATGTTGAAAATATAATATTTTGGAAAAGGATGGTATATTAATGATGATGTAGGATTAAGAAAGTAGGCATTGAAATAGTACTGCATTTTTTGTTTCCGTGTGATGCAACATTACCGATAGCTTCAACATATACTTTATACTTTTATCATTATGTGTGTTCGTCGAACGAATTTAAATTTATTTATTCCATTTTCTGTTTGTTAGTCTTTTGGTGTTCTGGCGAGTATATGGAGCTCACGTTTTAGCTGCATCTTTTTAATTTATTTTAGAATGAGACGAGACTATATGAATAATTTCTTTCCGTTTTACTACACGATTTTCCTATAAAATAACATAAAAAAGTGTACTCAAGTGATAGATTTAGCTGTATTTTCACTTTCCAATAATCATAATATTATGTTGTTTTGTAACTCTGCACTAGATAGATTACAACAAATGCAAGTAATTATTGTTCCTATAAATTCATAAAGGAATTAAAGTTAGGAGCAAAAGTCATACTTAGTACATACATTTTAACATTGGGTTAACGAACAGGAATCGAAGTTTAGATGCCAAGTGGCAGAGCTTCGGATAGCTAGCGGTTGTAAATCTGCCGAAAGATAGATAGCAGCTTTAGAGGGACCAAGACGCACAAATTCATGAAGAAGTGTTAAACTTTCGACGGGTTGTACTGTATAAGTCTGGTGATTTCATGCTAACGATCTACCGTGAAAAAAGCCTAAAGTGTCTTTTTGGTGGAGAAGGGTTCAAAGAGACATTGATGAAGTCCCGGGTGCCAAAGGAGCGACCTGCTAGGGGGGTCTGGGGGTATGCTCCCCCAGAAAAAATTCGCTTTTTTTAGTGTAAATGGTGCAATTTCCTGCATCTTGATCACCGTCTGGAGTCCTTTTTACCTCGCATTCAAAGTGGATCTAAACCAGTCAAAGAACTAATCAGTCTAGCTTTTTTTTTTCAAAAATTGTAATATTTATGCAAGTGGCTATGAATGTCGATGAGTTCAGAATATCCGAGTCTATCAACTGTACCGTCGGTAACTTGTAATGTCGGTCTTTTTATCTGTCGAGGTGTAGTTGTGCACCGCAATTCCAGACCGACTCTTTTTTGCGTTATATTGCAGATCAATACGTTGATCCATCAGAGGGATACCAGTGTTTTGATTTAATTTGGTCGATAAATGGATGAACGTGGTCTGGGTGATCCAGTTGGGTTGATAAATCAAGCTCATCAGTGGAAAGTCTTTCTGTTTGAATCCCAGTCCTATGTTTGATTGATCATTGATTAATGGGGTTTAAATTCTAAGTCAATAATATTTCACTTATATCGAGACATCACCAGCTATAGGTGTAGATGTAGAAATATTTACCTGTGCTTTGCGGTGATGGCATTATGCAGTGAGAGTTCTTTATCGTGCCACGCCTACAGTGGCAAGGGGCCTCGGTTTTTAAGGTTTGTGCGAATGACCCGCACTCATTTTTCAATGCCGAGGGAACAGTCACTACAATTTTTTAATTCTTGGGTCAGATCTGACCAGAGACCAAACCCTCGACCCCCTTAACTTACGGAGCAAGCACTCTACCAACTGACCTGCCTGCTACATACACCGAAGGGGTAGTTCTCCTACTACCATTACCCCTTTTCCACACTTGTTTAAAATGAACTGTATTACATCCATTTGAAATTTCAAGTTAATTTTATTATATTATTAGTTTTAAAATGACTAGTTAGTTTCATCATTGTAAGAATCTTGTAACTAGAAAAAACCCACTGAATATTTTAGACGGATTTGTTCCGTAAAGCCGATAAACGGACGAATAGAATAAAAAATCAAATGAGACAGATTTTTCCCTTTAAAACCAATTAAAAATAAAAATGTACAAAAATTGTACAAAAATTTGGACTTTTATATAGAAATAGAACATCGTGCTATAAAAATATACAAAAAGGTAATCTTGTGTGCTAAAAATTAGTTCTCTCTCTCTCCCTCTCGGCCACGTCCCTTGGTTTAAAAAGGTAAATTAGACGAATTCACGTATGATTAATGGAATCACTCTTCATGGAAGTCTCTTAATTAGTATGACTAATTAACGTTATCTACTGATTCTAACTGGTTTCTTTCACGCCTCAGCGATCAGGTAAATAACATTATCACCTTAAGACTGGTCAGTACTACCTGGATTCTTTCATGCTTCAGCGAACTGGTAAATTTCATCATCACCTGATTGCAATTTCCTACCTGTATATACACGAATTAATTAATCAGTACCACTAATTGACTGGTCATTACGCTGGTTGATTGACAATTAGCTGAGAGAGAGGGGGAAAAGTCGGGGCAACTGGGGGGGGGGGGGGGCACGGGCCCCCTGTGCCCCCCCGCTGGATCCGCCACTGAGCCTTATATATTTAATTAAATCATACGGGAAATGTCCCGGCGCTAAGCGCCGGGAATTTCCCGTCTATAGGTAACACGTATGTATTATGACGTCATAGAAAATTGTGGAAAAATTCCATAGACCGTACGTCCAAATCATTTGACGCCGCGCGTGCACCACTTTTCACTTTTTTTCTCAAGGCCATTGAAGGGGTCAAATCGACAGGAAGTGAGCTCCATATGGGGGGAAATCTCGCCCGTCTCGTACATCAGAAATGAAACAAAAAAACGATTATCGTGAAAATAAAACATTGAAACAAGTAATAATTTAAATAGGTTGATCGAATACCAAATATTTACGTTTCTTTCGCCGTTCTGGCTGATCTCCAAGTGTAGCGTTTCAAGATTCGCGATGACGTGATTTCTTTTGATTGGGTCAAAGTTCAATTCAGATCGATAACCACTGTAAGCCAATCAGTGACCGACTTTCCCACGTGCATCAACCATGATCACACAGTATACAATGCGGGAAGATACAAAATTTGCCGATTTCAAGTTAGATAAATTGATAACCATAGTTACCTGACACAAAACTATTACGAGGTTAGCATAACCACAGTATACGACTTTTACGGTAACTCTTTTTCACATATTATTACTTAATTGAATCAAAATTTTGAGTGCATCTGTGACCCTCGCTGAATGCAGTGTAAACAAAAATGGCGTTCGTCAGGACGGGAAAGACGTTTTCACAAACGATCGATTTTTAAGAAAAATAATAAAATGCGTTTTTAAAAGAATTAATTAACAGTTCTTCCCAATAATCATTTTTATGAAAATACAGATAAAATTTATTGAATTTATTCCGAATTTAATGTAAATATTGACAAATCCTCTTGTTTGTTTACATGTGACGTGGATATCATGATCAGCTGATCAAGCTGGACCAGTTTGACTTTAAGGTGCTGACTAAAACTGACTTCAACTAAATGACTGCACTCATCAAAAATCTAACTTGGACATAACTGATGAGGAAACTGTACATGTTGTACAATGAGATGGACCGCTAGCGCTGTCCCAAGAAGTTGTGATGAAAATAACAATAATAAAACATTCATGTTGAGTTTAGCAGCTGACTGTAGTTGAGATCCACTTAGGTAAGGTCTGAATTGACTCCTTGAAAACCTCCAGGGATGGCGACTGGACTACTGATGCTGGCACATTATCGACTTTGCGTTCGATCAATAGTTGCGCATGCGCTAATTTTTCCGGTTACTTTCGACCTGAAGCTAACAAAGAATTATGAAGGATTGAAACTTATTTCTTAAATAAAATATTGAAAGATCAAAGATATCAAATTATTCCTGTTATCATTAAAAAGTAGAAAGTGAGAGGAATTTTATGGTATTTTTTAATCTGAAATATTTTAAGAAATTTTTGGGGCTTTTTTAGTTTGAAATTTAAGAACTTTACAATATAGATAAAGAAGGAAATATGTTGACGTGGTTGCTTAAAACAGTCATATCAATAATTTTACTTTCATTTTCGAAAAAGTTCCTGTTATAGCCAAAAAGAAAACATTTTGACGATTCCAATGGTGTATAACACGAGAAAAAATAAATAAACAATTGGGGCTTTTTTAACTTTAATATAAAAAATAGGCACTATTTTTGACCAACTATAGCAGTCATCTTAACCCGTCACCGTATATATACAGGTGATGTATAATGGTTTATATAGGAAAAACATGCACCTGGTTTAATAATTTACTTATTTTGACTTTAATGTGGATATTTCTTAAAACTTTCAAATTATTTCATATTCTACAATTTTTTCTGCATCTTACTATATTTTTTTCATAATTTATGATATTGGCAAATTACTTCAAAATTACTTTGAAAATAACCCTTAAATTAAATAACACATATACATTCGTATGGTCTTTTATAGAGTGATATAGTAAAGAGGTGATCAATTACATAAATAGGCTTACTTTGAGTGACAAAAACTCTAAAAATTTAAGGAAAAGTCTAACACTTTCAAATCGTTCCACATTCTACAATTTTTTCTGCATCTTTAGACATGTTTTTTGAAATTGTACGGTAATGGCAAATTACTTCAAATTTACTTTAAAAATTTGTATTATTTTACGGATAACGATATTTTTCGCATAGATTTACATGGTAATTATGTGAAAATTTGCACAGGGATGCTTGTTTTAATCTTCAAATACATTTTTAATATAGAAAATGTATCACTTTCACATCGTTTCATATATTTTACATTTTTCTTAAATTAAGATTTTTTTTAATAATTTTCCGACAATGGCAAAATACTTCCACATTCTTTTGAAAATTATTAAAGCGGTATATATTTGTTTCATACCTCAGTTTAATGTCAACTATTAAATAAATAAATAAATAAATAAATAAATAAATAAATAAAAATAAATAAATAAATGTTTCGAAAGGTCTTTTTGTCTGCATCTCTGGTGACTGCGAGACTATTTCTTTTTCCTTTTTCCCACGCGGACTGTCATTGTTTTTTATTTAATAATTTTTGTTAGAAAAGGACCAGTTACGGATTTATCGTTAACCAGGTGATATTTCTGAATTCAACTAATGCCTCGCTTGTATATTCATATGCGGGACATTCCCCATTAATGGAAAATCACCTTCATACTAATCCCTTTGCATATTCGAAGGGTATCCCGCTACCGATCCTGTGTCAAAGAGGATAGATTTTGTGCATTTTATCTGTGTCAATTAATCACCTATAAACCGGATATCGCTAATTAACTCTACCCATTAATGTAGCATCTGAAAACAGCTTCATTATTGTGTACTACAGATTAAAATTTGTGTCAGTCATAATACATAATATCACAGATGCAGTGTCTCTCTCTCTCTCTCTCTCTCTCTCTCTCTCTCTCTCATATTTTAAACATCTCATTATCACATAAAAGTACAAAAAAACAAATAATAATAATAATAAAATAAAATAAAATAAATAATAATAATAATAATTTAATTTCTCTGACTTCCCCCACATTTATTTGTTCTACCAACAGACTATAAGCTAATATGATAACTGCATGTAAAAAAAAAAGGAGTTAGTAAAAAACAAAGAATTCTAAGAGAAATCAAACAGACCAACGAAAATTATTTGGAAAATAATAAACCTATAAATGAGGAAATAGAAAACTTGAATGAATATGCAATAAAGAAAAACTATCGCAACTGGAATAAAAACAAGAGCTAGTTGAAGTATTAAGAGATGCGTTGAGAAGTACTGAATAATGAATAAATTTTTGCAACTGTGAATACTCTATATGGTAGTAACATTTTGCGGTGACTGGTAACTGTGTGCACATATTTTAAGAAAATTTTAGATGATGAAATATGTATAATTAATGAGGAACTGATAAGCCCATGTCATAAGATTTATTTATTTATTTATTTATTTATTTATTTATTTATTTATTTATTTTTATTTATTTATGAATGTTTGATGATCAATAAACCATGTGAATGAAGTTTTGCCTTCACGTGTCTTGTGTGCAAATGTCTGTTGGGGGTGATTGATTGATTGATTGATTGATTGATTGATTCCAGTCGGATTAGTGAGCAATCACTTCTATCGGGTCGACGAATAAGCTATCAGGATATTTTTCTAGGTCCAAGTTGAATCAAGTCCCGGATTCAATATGAAGGAATTCATTCATCAATTTAACTGAACGGCAAAACCAACGATTGGCAGTAATCCTTGCCGCAAAATGTACGCGAAACATACAGAATAAAAACTAACTTATTGGAATGAATATATATTATCAGATTAATTCAATTTATCTTGAAAGCGTAGAAAAATACTATTCATACGATATAAATATAGGTATATATCATGCGCGTGTGTGTGTGTTTAATACAGAACTGTTCATAAAGTGAAAGCTATTTTTTTATTGATCTTACACATATGCATGTATGACTCAAGTTGGTCAATTTTTATCAGTTATGATTGAACTTTTGATAATTATGAAACAATATTTAATTTAAAAAAATTAACAAACAGTTAAACAAATAATCAAATAAAATCGGAAATATTTTGATAATTATGAAACAATATTTAATTTAAAAAAAATAACAGTTAAAAAAATAATCAAATAAAATCGGAAATATTTTAATATAAGTTAAAATAAAAGTTTTATATGTACATATAATGTATAGGAAAAAAGAAAATTATCTTTATCTTGTGAACAGCTCTAGTGAATATCTATCCTCTCGATTAAGACACGATCTTACCTATAAAGTACGAGTTAATTCCCTTAATTTACCGAACGATAAGTTCATAACGAGGGGATTCCAATAATTTAGTTCTCGGAATGAATATAAAAATTTTAACTAGGGTAAAATCAACATTACCTTCTTCAATATCCCAGACTTGGTTCTCGAAAAAAAGTTGGTATAAGTGAATAAATGCCAATTTCCACTCCACCATCCACATAAGCGACCTTAAAGCACCATCTTTCTAGTATATCATCCCAGAATGTTTCATTTCAATTTAGGTGAATAATGAATAATCTTGACTGGGGTAAAAAAAACTCCAACCCACCATCCTAGAATTAACCGCCTCGATATAAGTGAAAAAGCATTTTTAACTCTCCGGGGCTGGGGCTCTTCATGCAGTGAAATTTAAAGGGGCTGGGCTAAAATTAACATTATTTCGGTACAAGCCTGTCAAGTTTTAATCATAACATTTGTCACTTGCAATGGTCTGTGCTTTAGAAAATTCTCATCATGGTACTATATGCCTGTGAATGTTGAAGGTGTAAGAGGAGCTTACCCTCATACCACTGTATTAATATCGGGCTGTGGGTTAAAGGTGCTGCCTAACAGAGTCACAGACAAGCATTCCACTCCCAATTAATATAATTTTATAACCAGTCGATAATCTACCCTCTAAGCCAAATGTGGCTTGTAAAATGAGGAAGCAGTAACTCAAATTTTGAAGTATTGTCATGTATAACACAAGTCAAGTTGGAACCAAAAATCTTCCACTCTCCAGAAGGCTGTTATACCATTGAGCAACCAAGGCGGTCACAAACAAAATAGATTGTTGACCAAGGGATATTGCAAGCCTAGGCTTATCAGGGCCTTCGGCAAAAAGTTTTATGACCATCATCACTGTATTGTTGACAAGTTTGATGTCTCTGTGTCCAATATTGACCTGGATGTTTTAGTTCCATGTTCCCTTCACTTAATATTGATTACACACGTGGCCGGTGTAGCTAGCTAACAGAAGGTGCTTACCCTTCCAGAAAACTCGGCGTGTTTAACATAACTTGTCAGTTTCAAAGTTTTTTTTACTTTACTCCCGGATTGTGATTTGGACATGGATAAGTATGTTTGTTTTACATTGGTATAACTGCTTCATTAATTGAATGGGGCAATCTTGAACTGTGATATGATACACATCCAGCTGTACACATCTTGTTTTAAGAAACAGGAGTAGTTATTTATGCAATCCATAAATCAGTAGATTAAATTATTCACATGGTATGGTAAAAGGTGATTTAAGATGAGAAGACATTACAACGTGAGAATGTTGTCGTGGTATGGATTAGTATATTCACTGTATTGGGTAATTGAATAGCCTTTTGTGTCCCTGGAAAGATCATACCAAAACTCAGTTCTGTGTGACAGAACATGATTGAAAGATGACACAAGAACTCGGCGGTAGTTAACTATAGTCAGTCCCACTAGTATTTGGTGTGGAAGCGCGTGGCCTAGTGGTTAAGGCGTTGGACTCATGATTCGAAGGTCGTGGGTTCGATCCCTGGACCGGGCGATGTGTTGTGTCCTTGAGCAAGACACTTAATTTCACGTTGTTCCAGTTCACTCAGCTGAAAAATAAATAAGTACCAGCAAAATGCTGGGGGTTAACCCTGCGATGGACCGGCGTCCCATTCAGGGGAGAGTCTTGTACTCTCAGTCGCTTAACGCCACCGAAACACCGGCCTGATGGGCCTAATGGCTCGGACTTTAACTAGTATTTGGTGAGACAAAACAATGTGTGCCATTCCTTTTTTGGGTGTGTGTGTGTGCACAATAACCCGATAATAAATTTGGACATTTCCCGGGATAGGCAATGCCTATTTTCATATTATCATATTTTATGAAAATTTACATTTATTAATAATATACAAATTAAGATAAATGTGACAAGTAATGTTGCTTGTATTGTGAAAACGACAACAAACAAGAGCAAATGCAAAAAGAAAATTTTTAATTAACAATATTTAAAAAAATTGATCTGACAACGTTAAGAGAAGTGGGGACGAGTTGGTATTGACAGTATCATACGTGCGATGGGACGAGTTGGTAATAGTGGGTGCGGGGGCGAGTTGACCAGAATTCCTTCTTTTGGTAAATGGGAAGTAACTCTAGATAACTCTTCTATTTTGGAGATAGTATTGTGAAATTGGCGGTATCAGCTGTTTGTAATGTATTGTGCAACATTTAATGATGGAGAGAGATCTGACTTCAGATGATGAAGATGAAGATATATGGGAATACAAGACCAAAAAACGTCTGAAAATCGGAAATGTATCAAAAAACGAGTCATCAGCTGTCAAAACAGATGACCAAAGAGTTAACAAACTGGAAAAAACATTTTCTCAAACTAAAAATAAGAAAGTAAATAACAGGAAAAGAACCACTTCATCTAGGCCTAGTAAAACTAAAACAGCAAAAGAAATATCGTCAGGTTCTAGGTCTTCATCTAGTAAAGATTTATCCCAAGCGAAAAGAACAGAATCCCGTGTGTTGGTTTGTAGTGAACCAAAACATGTATCTAAAGAATCCACACCTGGAACATCACTGAATGTCACACCCTCCAAACCACAGAGGGACTTCCCTGGTAGCTGTCCAAGCTGTCAAATGCCACTATTCATATTAATTGCCCAGACACCTACCTGTCATGTTACAGAATGTCTGGATTTGGACACGCCCACTACAGGTATATATACACTAAATTGTCACTTATACAGTAAATTTTACTAAAAAAAAAAAAAACACACCACTGTCAGATGTTTCATAGGAAAATGCGTTCAAATAAACGAAACCTCTATTTTCATTATTTACGCTATTTTTTTAAATTTCATTATCGGTACCTTTTGTTTAAATTTTATGTGCTAATAATAACCTTGAACATAGGGGGTTTTGTTATTATCAGGTCTGGGATCAGCCCGAAACGGGGGATAAATTGAAATCGCCCGTTCGGGGGATAAAGCGTCTAAGCGTTTCTGTGACTATAACATCGCGCATGCGCATTACATTTGTTTGCATAGAAACGGGCTGAAAATCGACCTAAAATGATATACCTTTCTTAAAAACGGCCGCGGGGTTTCATTTCTACGTTCGGGGGCTTGAAATTTTGAGGAGTAATAGTAAACATATTTTTCTAACGATCTGTCGTGCGGAAAAAAAATTTATCGTGCGGAACGAAAGTTATAGACTCTCAAAAACGTACTTCGGTTGAAAAACTACAGATAAAATTACACCGTAGTTACGGGTACAGAATTACTGAAAGGATTGTTTTTTTACCTTGTACAGATGTGTGATGGGAGGTACAATCAAAGTTAATTATCGTAAATATTACAAAATGATAGGACGAACTTTTAAACATGTTTAAATTTGGAGAATGATGTACAAAATATGGCTAGCCCATCTAAAAAATCAAGAACTGAAAGAATTGCAGTAAGCACAAACAATAACGAAACAACAGAATAGTGGAAGTTAATCAGGTTTAATTATCGCATCAAAATGCTTTATAATGACTCCGAACTGAGTAGTTGTTTTATGATTCAAGATTCTTTATTACACTCTGTACCACGGAGGTGGTATTAGAGGTTAAACTATACAATATATATCTATATACAATGGCGGTACACATATAACAAAATTATATTACAACAAAATATTATTAAAACGTTTAAACAGCTGGCCAGTTGTCAAAAAAAACTTTCGCATAGAAGCCATCAACGAAAGTAGACCTAGGAAACACAACAGAGACACTCCAAGCTAAACCCATGGCTTCACACCTGTAATTACATGTATTGACATGTTTTTAATAAGGTTTTTTGTTTTAAAGTTTCTATAATTACAGTCTCTTATAACTCTTTTAAGAGTGGCATATTTATATATTTTATGTGTGCTTATAATGTTCTATATGTTGTATATATCATGATGAGACTATAATAAAATTTATTAATATTTTTATTATTATCATAATTATTATTATTATTATTATTATTATGTAATTGTTACACAATAGGAACCTATTGTTTTAATTTTTAGTTGGCCGAGGGCTTCTGATTGTGTTACTCTATTCGCATTAGTGTATTTAATAAAAAAAAAAATCAATTGGCATAACCGATTTTATATAAATTTTAAAAAAGGCACAAAAATGTTTGTAACAGTTCATTTGCAACCAAGAATTGGTTTTTAAGTTTAATTATGGGGGGGGGGGGGGGGGGGAGTTAAAATGTGTAAAATAAAGCCAGATAATTCGGATAAAAAACAACAGTTAGCTTTATTGACAAACACTAGTTTATATGCATAATCTACCGGAAGTTTACATAAGGTAGTATTACTCGCGATCAGTGGAACTCTCCTGTGTACTCGCGTTTAACATCCGGGAGAATTACCTCCCTTTGAATGTCCCCCGATCGGGAGATCCCCCGTTTCGGGCTGATCCCAGACCTGATTATTATACTCATCTTGTGTAGAAAGAGGGGATATTAAATTTGAGTTTCTGTCTGTCCTTTCTGAAGTCTGTCCATTTGAAATTCTTGTCTGTGGTAATTCTCTAAAACTATGAAGCACTATTTCTCAAAACTTGGTGCAAAGCATCAACATCGATAGCAGATGCACATATCATTAACCCAAGTTAGTTTGCTCATTTGCCTGGGAGTTATTGCCCTTTGAACATAAGTGCAAATTACTGAATTTCACTGAATTTGCTCGTTTAAACATTTTTCAAATATGTGGAAATAAACTGCAAATACTTACATATAATTATTTTGTCATATGAAGGGTAAATGCTGAAGATATCAATGTTGCCTACCTGTTAACCTTACTTGAGTGAAATATTCTTGACTGGATTGTAAAACATAATTCCACAAAACAACATACATATAAGTTTAGACATACCACTAACATTAAGTTATGATTTTCAGAATGTCCTGATGGTTTAAGATGTGACAGCACAATAGAAAGTCATTACAGAAAGTTTAGTCATAATTGTCTAGCTCAAGTGAGATCTACCTACAGTACCCAACATGATGTGTCATCTGGAACAGGTAAGAACTAATATACATGAGATCTACCTACAGTACCCAACATGATGTGTCTTCTGGAACAGGTAAGAACTAATATACATGAGATCTACCTACAGTACCCAACATGATGTGTCTTCTGGAACAGGTAAGAACCTAGCTCAAGTGAGATCTACCTACAGTACCCAACATGATGTGTCTTCTGGAACAGGTAAGAACTAATATACATGAGATCTACCTACAGTACCCAACATGATGTGTCTTCTGGAACAGGTAAGAACCTAGCTCAAGTGAGATCTACCTACAATACCCAACATGATGTGTCTTGTGGAACAGGTAAGAACTAATATACGTGAGATCTACCTACAGTACCCAACATGATGTGTCTTCTGGAACAGGTAAGAACTAATATACATGAGATCTACCTACAGTACCCAACATGATGTGTCTTCTGGAACAGGTAAGAACTAATATACATGAGATCTACCTACAGTACCCAACATGATGTGTCTTCTGGAACAGGTAAGAACTAATATACGTGAGATCTACCTACAGTACCCAACATGATGTGTCTTCTGGAACAGGTAAGAACTAATATACATGAGATCTACCTACAGTACCCAACATGATGTGTCTTCTGGAACAGGTAAGAACTAATATACGTGAGATCTACCTACAGTACCCAACATGATGTGTCTTCTGGAACAGGTAAGAACTAATATACGTGAGATCTACCTACAGTTCCCAACATGATGTGTCTTCTGGAACAGGTAAGAACTAATATACATGAGATCTACCTACAGTACCCAACATGATGTGTCTTCTGGAACAGGTAAGAACCTAGCTCAAGTGAGATCTACCTACAGTACCCAACATGATGTGTCTTCTGGAACAGGTAAGAACTAATATACGTGAGATCTACCTACAGTACCCAACATGATGTGTCTTCTTGAACAGGTAAGAACTAATATACATGAGATCTACCTACAGTACCCAACATGATGTGTCTTCTGGAACAGGTAAGAACTAGCTCAAGTGAGATCTACCTACAGTACCCAACATGATGTGTCTTCTGGAACAGGTAAGAACTAATATACATGAGATCTACCTACAGTACCCAACATGATGTGTCTTCTGGAACAGGTAAGAACTATAAGTGAGATCTACCTACAGTACCCAACATGATGTGTCTCTGGAACAGGTAAGAACTAATATACATGAGATCTACCTACAGTACCCAACATGATGTGTCTTCTGGAACAGGTAAGAACTAATATACATGAGATCTACCTACAGTACCCAACATGATGTGTCTCTGGAACAGGTAAGAACTATATACATGAGATCTACCTACAGTACCCAACATGATGTGTCTCTGGAACAGGTAAGAACCTAGCTCAAGTGAGATCTACCTACAGTACCCAACATGATGTGTCTTCTGGAACAGGTAAGAACTAATATACATGAGATCTACCTACAGTACCCAACATGATGTGTCTTCTGGAACAGGTAAGAACCTAGCTCAAGTGAGATCTACCTACAGTACCCAACATGATGTGTCTTCTGGAACAGGTAAGAACCTAGCTCAAGTGAGATCTACCTACAGTACCCAACATGATGTGTCTTCTGGAACAGTAAGAACTAATATACATGAGATCTACCTACAGTACCCAACATGATGTGTCTTCTGGAACAGGTAAGAACTAGCTCAAGTGAGATCTACCTACAGTACCCAACATGATGTGTCTTCTGGAACAGGTAAGAACTAATATACATGAGATCTACCTACAGTACCCAACATGATGTGTCTTCTGGAACAGGTAAGAACTAGCTCAAGTGAGATCTACCTACAGTACCCAACATGATGTGTCTTCTGGAACAGGTAAGAACCTAGCTCAATGAGATCTACCTACAGTACCCAACATGATGTGTCTTCTGGAACAGGTAAGAACTATAGTGAGATCTACCTACAGTACCCAACATGATGTGTCTTCTGGAACAGGTAAGAACCTAGCTCAAGTGAGATCTACCTACAGTACCCAACATGATGTGTCTTCTGGAACAGGTAAGAACTAATATACATGAGATCTACCTACAGTACCCAACATGATGTGTCTTCTGGAACAGGTAAGAACCTAGCTCAAGTGAGATCTACCTACAGTACCCAACATGATGTGTCTTCTGGAACAGGTAAGAACTAATATACATGAGATCTACCTACAGTACCCAACATGATGTGTCTTCTTGAACAGGTAAGAACTAATATACATGAGATCTACCTACAGTACCCAACATGATGTGTCTTCTGGAACAGGTAAGAACTAATATACATACATACCAGCTTTTCTTGCCTGAAAAACATTTTTGGTTAATGTTTACGTTGAAAAGATGAATTTTTGACTTTCCCTTGCCAACTGTTACACTTTGATCAGTGACTTTGTTTGCCTAAAATTACTACAGAATAAAGGTATTTTCCTCTGGGGAAAAATGACTACATTTTCCCTTTTGTTGACTACTAAAATTTCCCCAAAAACAGTAATATACAAAATGTATTTGCAAATTAAATGTAGTTGTCCTCACTTCAAAATGTTAGATACTGTACCAATAAAACTTTCTTGCAATGGGCATCCCAAGCTTTTGCAAGCATGTCATTATGCAGTTTACTGTATTTCAAAACTTCAAATTTTCCCAATTTTAAAGGCAAAAGGTAGTTTAAAATCACTTGATTCTATCCAGGTATCTGTGGTTCTTGCAGGCTCTATAATCTAAAGTGCTGGCTAAAGTTTAATGTTTAAAAAAAATTGTTTTTTTTAAAGAATTGATCAACATGATAAGAGAAACTTTATTTGTTGTTGTCAAAATGAACTAATAACTAGAACATAAGCAGTTAATGTGTTAATCTCCTGTTTGAATGTGCAACGTTACACTAAGTACAGTCTAAGGGAGGTATCTCACTATCTTAAAGTTAAGAACATGTTCTGATGACTACCTTTCTTACGACTGCTTCAAGTTACCTGATTTTATTCTACGAGTTTCGTAAGTAGGCGTTAAGTATTCGTAACTGTTATGAGAGCTTTGAGTTACCCACCCAAGTCTTTTGAATAAAAGAATCTTGACCAAGACATAAAACACCATTACGTTACTCTTCTATCCTGATATAAGTAAGAAAACGCAAATCAAATTTGTTTATTGAATTTAAATAATAAGTTTAAATTTATTTCAGATAAACAACAAATTTTACCTGTATCAGCCAAAATTCAGTTAGAGTTTAGTGAGAAAGCTGACACTGAAGTTATAGATTCTAGTGATCATATTAAAGAAGAGGACAAACTTTCACCATTGAAGGACACTTGTATCAGCAGGGTAAAACGAGTACTAGAGATTCTAAACTGAAGTTGGCAGTAACATTATCTGTAGAAACTAATATCACCTGCTCTGGAGGTGATTTTGGAATCAGCAAAGACTCAAAAAAACATAAAACTTCCTTGAGCCAGGTTAGAAGGAAAAGTGCAAGAATATCAAAACTTGTTGAGGATTCCGTAAATGATAAAAGGGGCAAATGTATAGTGGATAAAAAAACTAGTAAAAATCAGATTAACAGTAGGTTAACTCCTGATACGTCTAAAATGGTGTTAGCTGATGCAGGATATCATAAAAATGGAAATCTGAGAATAGATGTTAAGTCACAGAATGAAGTAGGAAGTCCAAACAAAATATATACATATACTACTGAATCAAATTTAAATTTAAATGAAATTGTTACTGAACAGAAGACAAACACCAGTGTGACACCATTGTCACCACAAATAAAGTTTAAAAGTCCAATTAAAATATGTTGTAGTGAAACATATTTCAGTCCAAATAAAATTGTGACTGAACAAAGCAAAGGCAAAATGAAACTGGAATTACTGAACAAGCACAGAAGTCCAAATAAAACTCCAACAGAATTTAAAGGTGATGAAGCAGAAGTGAAATCAGACATTTCTTCAAGTCCTTTAGATATTTCATTGATGATTGATAAAGCGTTAGAGAGCGATGACAACATGTCTACAGCAGACGGCAGTGATAGTGATATTGATAAGCTGGATTCCGATGGTGATAGTGAAATAGAGAAACTGGATTCTGACAGCAATAGTGACAGTTTGTTTAAAGATCTGTGAAGAAAACAATAATAATGATAATTTTGTGTGTTTCAGTAATTTCAAAGATGAGACTGCTAAAGTGTCAAGGTCACTGCTTGAAGTTGATGATGTTAGGGCTTTGTTGATCAATGATGAATGTGAAGAAAATAAAAATGAGGATAATCTAAGTCAACACAAAGTTAGTGATGGTGATTATAATTTTAGGAATGGTTTCACTGTTTTAAAGAAGAGTGATGATGTGAATTTTGAATCCAATATAGGAAAAGACGAGACACATATTGGTTGTGAAGATAATGATTTAATAGATCTGACTCAGACAGATGATCAGTTTGATGACAATTTATTGTCCGGTAAATCTTTGTCGCAGGGTAGTATAAAAGAATATGTAAAGACTGGTAAAATGACTCCAATGAAGAATCATATCTGTATAACAAAGACAAGTGGGAGAAAAAGTAGTGGGAAAAAATCAAGAAAAAGTGAAGGCCTGGGTAAAGGTACTCCGACAAAAGAAGAATTATCTAGAGTTGAAGAAGATACAGCTCCTGTGAAAAATAGTCAAAAAAGGACAAGGCAATCAAGAAAAAAACCTGTGGAAAAATGTGAAGGGAGTTTGTCAACAAGTAGTTCAAAGTCAAAATTAAGAAAAGTTCACACTTCTCCAGCCAGAATGTTAAATTTACAAAGACTTGATTCCTCTCCCATTCAGGGAAATGTAAACAACAACAACTTTGTATCAAGAACGACAAAACAGACATCTTTAATGACCTTCTTCAAATCAAAACCTCAAAGTCAGCCACAAATATGTAACAAAGCAACAGACGTTCCAAGTAACAAGGTTGTTGCCATGGTGAAGTCAGGAGGTGAAGTGAAACCTACATCTAGTGTTGAGTTGAAGGGTGATAATTTTAGAAATGGAAAAAATGTTAGAAATGCATTTGAAGTTCTAGGAAAAAATAAATCTGTGAATGAAAAAAATAGTTCTGTGTCTTTACCTGGAGGATTTATTTCTGATGAAACTACAGGGATGAAGGATATTGTGATGAGAGAACATGGAAGGTCAGGCATGTCAACTAGAGAATCTATACAAATAAACCAGAGTAAAAATACAGAAAATAAGAGATATGTATTATCTACTGGCACTTCAAAATATGGTGGCTTTCCTAAAACTGATGTAGAAACAGATCAGAGTGGTAGTGGCAGACGATTTAGACAGTGTCCATTTTATAAGAAGATACCAGGTAGAGTATCCACATCTCAGATCAGTCAGACGTAAATCATTAGAAATACGTATGACTAAAAACATTTTGATAAAAAGTAATTATTATGTACTTACTTATGGTGTTGAAATTTTGAAAATGGCATCCGCCAGTGTACCATGTGATACCCTGTAACGTTTCATTGAAACAATAATTATTTCCATTGGAGATGGAATCGTTTCAGTTATGTTTTCCCGTAAAAATGCCATTATTCAAGGAATTTTTGACATAAGCCTTTTCCTAAACATTCCACACAAACGTAAAGGGGTATTGATCATGTGGTATGTTGGCGAAATTGCATTTTAAATTTGATGTCTCTGTTTCCAGGATTGCCCTTGATATATTTGACGTCCCATAGTTCCATGTTTATTTCACACAATTTTGATTACACACGTGGCAGGTGTAGCTAGCTAAACAGGAGGTGCTTACCTTCCAGAGCTCCGGCCTCACTTCCTTGGTGGAAGTTCACATGTCTAACCTGACTTGTCAGTTCCAAAGTTTTATACTTTGCTTCTGGATGAATTAGTATGTTTTGTTTTTGACACATATACCATATAACCTGGTGAATTTGTCATAATCTGGAATATCTTAAAATACAGTAAAACCTGCTGTTGTGATTGTATTGTTATTTTTATTGTAAATATTTTGTTATTTTAACTTTCAGATACATCCTTTACTGTTGATGCATTTAGTTATGGAGATATCCCAGGATGCAAAGCTTACTTCCTGTCACATTTCCATTATGATCATTACAATGGATTAAGGAAAAACTTCTCAAATCAGTTGTATTGCAGCAAGGTAATCACAAAGAGAAGAAGTGTTTAGTTGCTTTTTTTCACTGCAGATTTAATTTCGCTATATTTGGGGTTTTACTTTATAGCAGGATATTGAATACCAAGTGAATATTTCTATGTAGCATTCACTAAACTTAAACTTAGATAATCCGTACAGAAAATTGTTTACACTGGCCACTGCACTGCAAAATTTGATACCAGTTTTAAGTTCCAGTGTCTGTACCGTGGAATATTATATTGTCAGACTTAAAAATCTATACAGTAGTTCATGAATAAGCAAAGAAAATTGATCGTCTGCTTGACTTTTAATAAATATTTATTATGGAACAGTTGATTTATGCATAGAAAACACACGTGTTTGTTTCATTTACATCATGGGGATCATGTATTGATTACTTATTAACAATGAATTATAACAATACCTATGTATCGGGTAGATCATTGTGTATGTGTATGAATACTCATATTGAAAGATCAAGTGGACCGGTCAATGTTGTTTACCCTTTACCATGGTAGTTGGTCAATACAACAGTGTTCCTCATCAAAGCAGTGTTATATTATATGACTCAAATAGTAAACATAATTAAACAGTCTCTAAAATTATGGTTAATGTTTAAAAACTGAAAGAACCATACACAGAAAGAAACAAAAAGATGTGGTTCTCAATAACCAAGAGTTGTGTAACAGGCTGTAAACAAAGTACCTTTCCTCAACAGATATACACCTAAATAAAAGTAAATAAAAAATAGAAGTGCCTCTAGAAAGCCTCCCTTTGGCATTGGCATCAAAACAAGATTAAATATGTAGGTCAAAGTTCAAGGTCACAAGACTAAATCTAAGTATTTTTTGCAGTTGATTTAGTATCGGGTATTTCCTACATTTCAATACAGATTTTAACCAAACTGTAAACTACAGTAGCATGTGACAATATATCATGAACCATGTTAAAATATTTAGGTCAAAGTTCAAGGTCACAAGGTAAAGTCTTAAAATTTTTTGCAGTATATATTTTGTGTCCATTTTGTATCCCCTGCAGTTCTACATGGATTTGAACCAAACTTGGAACAAATGTAAACCAGCATGTAAGGATATATCATAAATCATGAGGACCAAGTATAGGAGGTTCAATCTTAGAATTTATGTATTGTCTTTGCTGCCTAATCTGTATAGATCTCCTACATTTCTGCATGGATTAGAAAGAAATTTGGTAAAAATGTTACCCAGTATTGGTCAGTTTCTAATCTTGCATAAGATTGACTGTGTGGCCTAACAAACGTAATGATCTCTATCATACTTGGTATCGCTGAGTAATTTGATATAAAATCCTATAAATTTATTTTGATGCAGAAGCAGGGTGATGTGGAAGCAGAGGGTATGTGTGCTTGCTCACTTTTCCTCTTGTTTTGTTTTGTTTTTCTGATAATCATGTGTGAGATATATAATTTGAACAGGAAAAAACCAATTTTGTGTTTTTGTTTTGTTTTTTTATAGATAACTGCCAATTTAGTTAAGTCTAAAATTAAGGTAGATAAGAGATATATACATGAGCTGCCTATGAACACACCTGTAACTGTAGAAGATGTTGAAGTTACACTTTTAGAAGCTAATCAGTAAGTATACAGTCTGAACACACCTGTAACTGTAGAAGATGTTGAAGTTACACTTTTAGAGGTTAATCAGTAAGTATACAGTATGAACACACCTGTAACTGTAGAAGATGTTGAAGTTACACTTTTAGAGGCTAATCAGTAAGTATACAGTATGAACACACCTGTAACTGTAGAAGATGTTGAAGTTACACTTTTAGAGGCTAATCAGTAAGTATACAGTCTGAACACACCTGTAACTGTAGAAGATGTTGAAGTTACACTTTTAGAGGCTAATCAGTAAGTATACAGTCTGAACACACCTGTAACTGTAGAAGATGTTGAAGTTACACTTTTAGAGGCTAATCAGTAAGTATACAGTCTGAACACACCTGTAACTGTAGAAGATGTTAAAGTTACACTTTTAGAGGCTAATCAGTAAGTATACAGTCTGAACACACCTGTAACTGTAGAAGATGTTGAAGTTACACTTTTAGAGGCTAATCAGTAGTATACAGTCTGAACACACCTGTAACTGTAGAAGATGTTGAAGTTACACTTTTAGAGGCTAATCAGTAAGTATACAGTATTATTATTCACTGTTCATTTGGTAAGGGATCATGGGATGATCGGTTCCTTTTTTTGCCAAATGTTCCCATAGTGAAGGCCATAATGGGTCATATTGAACATTATGTTAATGCAAAAATATTTATTCTATGGCATTTTAAAGGAACGTTTCATGAAAATGAACACACTTGAAAACTCCTAGATTAAACACTGATTATTAATAACTTTAATTCCCTTGTATTAGTTACCCTCAATTATATAATATAACTTCAATTCCCTTCTATTAGTTACCCTCAATTATATAATTCCCCTCCATTAGCTAGCAGCAGTGTTTATTCTAGAATGGGATCATCGGACAATTGGTCATTTATTTTGGTCCCTTCTAAAAAATTCTAGAATGAACATTATCGGTATTCTCAATTATTTCCAGAGTGGTCTACTCTATAGTTTTGGCTGACGAAATCCTCCTTTGATTCAACATAATTGCATTTTGTTTTTACAGCTGTCCTGGTTCTGTTTTGATGTTATTTAAGCTAAGGAATGGTAGAATCGTTTTACATACCGGTGATTTCAGAGCGGATCCATCCATGGAGAATTATCCAGAACTGTCCAACATTAAAGTCAACCAGCTGTATTTAGATACAACGTAGGTATACAAGTCTCTAATTGCAAAAAATAATAACAATGCCATTCTCAGAAACATACATGACATATAGGAAGTTCAAAAGTAGCTAGAGATTTATCTTTTTTCGATTTGTCATTTAAAGTATTCACTTTTGACAAGGAAATGCATTCTACTGATATTTCTTTATAAAAAAATATTTAATTTAGTCTGAAACGGTTCTGAATTTTTTCTGAATATGTTGAATGTTTTTACATTTCAGAATGAATTCAAATTTTCAGACAAAATTCAAAATACAGATAAAAGTGTTCAGAAAAATTCAGACACTGATTTTTGGTGTAAGAAACATTCAGAATGAATTAAAATATTTTCAGAATTTTTGTTTCATTTAGGGTACCGGTATATTTTAGATAATTTATCATTGGTTTAGTTGTATTTTTAATTAAGTTGTATATACAACACCTCTTCACCCTTAATTCCGTGTGTATTTATTTTCGTGGTATGGGAAATGTAGAAATTCTTCGTAATTAAATTTTCACATTTTTGAAATATGCACTATAACACAAATATAACACAAAACTATTATAGGCAAAACATGACTTTCGCTTGGTATTTTTTTCAAACAAATGACCACAAAATAAGCCAAAATTAGTACACCACAAAAATTAATACCTTTACAATATTTTACTGTTAAATGTGATCCCAAAATGATAAACAACATTCCCAGTATAAAAATAGGATTGTGACAACCCAATGCACTGTATGATATACTTGTATCTAGCATTCATTCATTATATTGAAGCTTGTTTGATTTTACAGCTACTGTGATCCTGCTTATTCATTCCCAGTACAACAAGAAGCCATTGATTTTGGTGTGTCCCTGGCTCTGAAAGCTGTAGAAAAAGACCCTAAAACTTTAATTGTATGTGGTTCATATACAATAGGAAAGGAAAGGATATTCATAGGTAAAATACTGATTGGGGGACGATGGAGGTGGACTTAGTGACTGGTTGGTCTAAAGGACTTGTCACAGCATGTCTATATTGGGGACGATGGAGGTGGACTTAGTGACTGGTTGGTCTAAAGTACTTGTCACAGCATGTCTATATATGGGGACGATGAAGGTAGACTTTGTGACTGGTTGGTCTAAAGGACTTGTCACAGCATGTCTATATTGGGGACGATGGAGGTGGACTTAGTGACTGGTTGGTCTAAAGTACTTGTCACAGCATGTCTATATATGGGGACGATGAAGGTGGACTTAGTGACTGGTTGGTCTAAAGTACTTGTCACCGCATGTCTATATTGGGGGACGATGGAGGTGGACTTAGTGACTGGTTGGTTTAAAGGACTTGTCACAGCATATCTATATTGGGGGACGATGGAGGTGGACTTAGTGACTGGTTGGTCTAAAGGACTTGTCACAGCATGTCTATATTGGGGACGATGGAGGTGGACTTAGTGACTGGTTGGTCTAAAAGACTTGTCACTGCATATCTATATTGGGAAACGATGGAGGTGGACTTAGTGACTGGTTGGTCTTAAGGACTTGTCACAGCATGTCTATATTTGGGACGATGGAGGTGGACTTAGTGACTGGTTGGTCTAAAGGACTTGTCACAGCATATCTATCCACAGGATTAAAACCCAAACAGGCAGTTGCCGGTGTGAGAAATGTTGTCATTTCTTTTGCTATAGGTTAGTGGCCTGCTATGTGTATAAGTGACATCCAGAACTAACCATTTTAATTTAAATGAAAGACTCTAGACTAGAGCATAAATGTCCATTACACCCCACAACATAAGTAGGGTATGCCATGAAATCAAACAATGTAACCTTGAGAAATCAATGTAACCTTCAGAAATCAAACAATGTAACCTTGAGAAATCAAACAATGTAACCTTGAGAAATCAAACAATGTAACCTTGATTTGTGAAAAAACACTATTTTTTTCTATTTTAAGACATTTTAACTTCATGAGGAAACAGAATACAGTTTCATTATGTTAAAAGAACTGACTGTAAAAAATTCTATAGTCTATAAACTTAATTGTTTTTTGCACGCTTTTCAGTATTATATATCCCACTTTTAAGTAACATGTATGTAGTAAATACTGTCGGCAAACTATTCTGTTTGTATCTTTAGTCAGAAATGTTTTATAGTCCATTAATGGTATAGTTTTACTGTGTAGACAGTACATAGTGTGAATTGGAATGTCTGTGCTGAGCTTTGACTAGAATATGTACTATAAGTTTTAAAAAACATGTAATCAAAAATGTTCAGATTTCAATAAAAGTTGAACAATATTAGTTTGTACAATGTTTTTGAAAATCTGAAATTTGTCTAACAATCCTTGAATTTCTTTTTGATTTTATTTTTTTATATGAATGATGATACATTAACCTTTTATTACAGCTATTGCTAAAGCATTAAACTGTAAGATCTGTGTATTACGAGAGAAGAAGAACATCTTAGACTGTATAGAGGATCCCTTTATCATGAAGCGTGTCAGTCTTAATTGGGAAGATTCACAACTCCATGTACTACCAATGGGAAAACTGAATCAGAAGGTAGGGCATACCGAAAATGTTAATGTTGAAAGTTGTTACATACCGGTACTCAACAAACGGTGGCATATTTCCTTCCACGTTACTTACACACAAACAATGGTATACTCCCTTCTGCAGAGAATCCTGGACAGCTATGTAATTTTATTTTATTTTTTTTTTTTTTTTTTTTTTTTTTTTAAAGTTGTAATGTGTTTTATTTCCATAGAATTCACAATCCTTCACACAATATGTGTGAGTAAATTTGTTATACTACAGCAATATATAAGATAGTAAATACGTAATTAATTAATAAATTATAATACATATATATATACAGTACGGATCTGTCTAAAGTTTAACACTGAGGTAACGAAAAGAATTGATGATCAGCTGCCGAACTCCGATGTATGAATAACTAGTGACCGAAGCTGCTGATATATATACGACAACAGCTGTTATATGTATATGTAACGAAAGTAGGCGATTAGCTTTCGATTCGACATCCATTCGTTAGCTCAGTGTTAAACTTCCGCCAGGCCTGTACTGTAACAATAAATACATTCTATAGAAAAAGTGTGTGTGTGTGTGTGTGTGTGTGCCAAAAATGCACGTGTGTGTGTGTGTGTGTGTGCCAAAAATGCATGTGTGTGTGTGTGTCAAAAACTGCGTGCGTGTGTGTGTGTGAAGTGTGTTGTAGAGAGCGAGCCAGAGAGAGAGGAGAGAGATGGCGCCCGACATCCTTGCGAGTTCTGACGCACTAAATCGATGTACAAACGCTAAAACACGCATGAATATCCCGTGCGTGACTTTAAAGAGGTCAATACATGTGGTGTATGATACCGTGGATATATAAAAATGCTGTGTTTGTGATATATATGATGTATGTAAAGATATGGATTTTATTGTTATTTTGTACCGTAAGTTATCTTTCTATATATTATTTTGATAATTTATTAAAACTAAATAAATTGAAAGAGTGTTCTTTTGCTAAGGCTAAGTTATCAAAGTAAATCCTGTCATGCGTGAAATGTGTAAACAAAAATTTAAGAATATAACATTATAATGTTTCATACTCAAAAATATTTGAGCCAGTGCATGCGAAAACCTACAACTTGGCAATTACGTCACAATTGAGAAAAATCGCGACGAAGTTACGTCACAAACACGGAAATCAACTGCAAGCATTGTGCGTCAATTTACAAGTTTGACGTTTTAACTTTTAGAACAAGTTGAAGTTAAAACTGATTTTAACGGAGTAATTTTAAGTGTTGGGGTGGTAAGATATGGTAACTGAAGTGGAGACAGATGAGGTTGAGTTTTTTTAATTCATCCATATGTTTTTACATCATTTATACAGGTTTAAAGTAGATGTGAACGAGCACCCAGTTCGGTCATGTATTTTCGGAGTATGGAGATGGTTGTATTAAAATATTTCGAAACTGATTTTGGTCGCGTTTTATAAACCTTTATATCGATATTAATAATATAATACAAAATTATAATAAAACATCTTCCCAATTTTATCTAAATAAGAGAGTCTGAGAGAGAGAGAGAGAGAGAGAGAGAGGAGAGAGAGATGACCCGGGAAGATTATGTGTATATCACTCTGGGTTTACCTGATGAGTTGTTGAATAACATACAACATGTTTAATAAAGTGTGTCTTACGATTTTATATGTCTTTTCAATGAAGATGTAGCAACTAAATTAAATATTATCAGTAACAAGATCCAGCAACAGTGCCGTGAGTACGTCTGTGAATGTAAATAAATGAAGAGTTACTGGCCTTAGCAGTGACATAATAAATTTTATACATTGTATAACATTGCGCTGCATACATGGTCGTCGTGGTGTAGTGGATACGACTCTGGACTTACACTTACACTTTTTATCAAACACAAGCTCCGGGTGCGAATCCCTCTAACGGTTTTTTTTTTTTTTTTTTTTTTTTTTTTTTTTTAAATTTAATTAATTACCGGAGCGGCAAGGTTGCACGATAGGGTCCATTAGTATGAAGTATGAGACAACCAAAGAATACAAACAAAACGAGGAGAGAGAGACAGAATTAGCACCTTTTAAAAACGTACAGTAATTTGTTGGGTAGTATTTAAGATACGGTATGCCATCAGAGCTTCATCATCCGTCACGTGAAGAATAATTTAAATGATCCAAGAACACATGGGAACAGGGTTCAAAAACCTCAAAATGACTTCAATATTAATGGCTTGGTTGGTTGAATGTTGCTTAACGTCGTATCAGCAATTTTTTAAGCTATTCATGACGAGAACTATTTTATAATCTCTATGGATTAATCTGTGAACAATTTTGTGTTTGCATGTGAGTTGCGAGTGTGTTGTATGGTCTGCCTTGTACTAGCGCGCACTAAGGGTGGCTTTTAAGGTGCTAGCTCACCGAGTACGCCGCAGACAAGCGTACCATCCCCCAGTCCATTAAACTGATACCAGGTTAACCAGTAAAGGCCAACATTAAGGAAAAGCCACTTTCCCACATGTGGTCTAAGCGGGACTCAAACTCACAGCGGTGAGAGACCCTGGATTTGTAGACTGACATCTTATACATTAGGCCACTGCGGCCT
The DNA here is from genome assembly GCA_021292105.1 of Anadara kagoshimensis. NCBI lineage: Eukaryota > Metazoa > Mollusca > Bivalvia > Arcoida > Arcidae > Anadara > Anadara kagoshimensis. The sequence continues at coordinate 10,656,213 of CM037857.1, forward strand.
CTTAATCAATATTAATGGCGTGTGAATTACATAATTGATTATGCAGATGAAAACGAGGTGCCATTTCCTTCCCCACTTAGAGGTCGAGATGAAATTCTACCAATACATCTACATGTACATTCTAATGAAAGTAGGAGGTCAATTCATAAAATATATCAGAAAACGTGTTTTGCTAAAGGATAAAGGATCTTTTCCCTATGCTATTCATAATGGTTGTTTAAATTTTATCTATTTAATTATAAACTTTCTGTTTTAAATACCACATGTATGTACTTTGTATCGGCGAAAAAAAACTTGATCACTTGCGCATGCTATGTTAAGAAATGCATTAGGACGTTTTAAACATTCCTTGATCGAAAACCAAAAAAAAAACGCACACATCTGCATGTTTTGTTTTTAATTTTGGATATGATGGGCAAAACAGAAGGAGTACAGCGTTTCTAAAAAAGAATTTCCGTTTTTTTTCCTCATTATTGTAAAAAAAGAAAATGTGTTCTTAAAACCTGTTTTACAAAGACACAAGAAGAACTATCTAAAATCTCAATACCAAGTGTACCAGTTGCGCCTTTGTACCAAAACAAAATGTTACTTTTGTCTTCGCACAGAATGTATGTATACAACGGATGTTCTTATGTGAGAGGTTGTGGGTTCGATTTCAGACACGGTCTGACAAAAACTTGAAAAAGTTCGCCAAGCATTTAGAAATGAAAGTCTTAGAGTCCTTTGGAAGAGACCTTAAATACCGATGTCCCGTGTTATTGCAGGTATCATTAAAATTCCTCCCTGTACATTGCACTTGGCAATACAATTCAAACTTTTTTTCACTCTAAACCGCTGGAGATGGTACAAGGGGTATATTGGTCATATAACATACACACTACAAAGGTAATATAATATTCTACTACTTCACCTTTAGCTGGAGACGTCCTCAATATAAGTGTAATCAGCTCATTTCTGATCGGTCCTGTATCATTTTGGATCATTTTATCAGCGCAATTAATAAGATATAAAATTTAACTGAGATAAAATAGGTCAAAGTATTAAATCGATAGCATGTTTATTGGAATGCACAAGCACCAGTGCATTGAAGAAGTTTATTTATTTATTTATTTATTTATTTATTTATTTATTTATTTATTTATTTATTTTTTTATTTATTTATTTTTAAATCTAGAATTATAATACACTCGCTTCATTTAAATGACCACTTAAGTCAAGAATTATAAAATACAATGGGTTTCAAAAATTGTAAACAAAATGTTTTTAATAATTGAAACTACTTTTCTTGTAAATGACCAATCATTACTAAACTTTATGGTGGGTGTCGGCATGATATTGAGTTTGTAGGGAGATTTAAAAATGTAATAACATTTTTCTGTAATAAATATTCAGAATGTTTATACAGAAACATCCAATACATTTAAGATTTTCAAGTATAGAACCCAGTGAAATTTTCTTGAAGATCAGGGACCGTAATATCGATGGTTCTGAGACTACCTTTACACTTGTAAAGATGTCTGTTGATTATGTACCTTTACGGACCGACCGGATCAAGTCGCACCAAGTCGATAAAGCAGAGACCGACAATTAAACTCAGTTACACAATGCCAGGTTAATGTATCAAGATATTATATGTTCAGCACGGTCAGAAGAGTGACATTCATTATGTTTAACGATGTTCGAGTATTGAAAATTGAATGCAAAATTGAAAGCACTCATGAACACTTGACCAATAAATTGTGACGTCATCCAAGTTTTTGTGACGTCATTTTTACATTTTAGAATTTGTGTGTTTTACTTTAAAAATGTTTTTACATGTATAAGACATTATGGACTTTCATAATATGTAAAAATCTCAATTTTGAAAATTTTGACCAAGTTGTAGGTTTTCGCATGCACTGGCTCATTTTCCAATATATGCCAATATTCATAGTATACGTTGTAGTTACATTTTTTAAATAACAAATATTTTTCAGCTGCCAATTTGGTTTCAACATAGTGCCTTAGTGAATTTATATTTGGCTTTTGTTTTTGTAATCTTTTGCTGTAGATAAAACATTTAGTATTTAATATTAACCAGTTCAGTGCTTTATTTTCTTTACCAGCGAATTCTGTACCAAAAACGATTGTTTGCTTATCTAACCGAAATGTTTTTCTAAATTTAAATTTCAAGCATTTTTTGCAAGCTGTCCCATATTTTGTTTACGTAACTACATTGGAAAAATAAGTGTTCAATGGTTTCATCATGGATATCGCAAAAGGTGCACAAGTTTGAATTAACAATTTTAATTTTATACAGGAATGAATTAGTAGCCAAAATTCTGTGTAAGATTCTATATTGTAACCATTGTACAGCAGTTTCTTGACAGCATTTAAAAGATAATATGTAGTTCTTTTTCCATTGTTCTTCTGGAAAATCGTATCCAAATTCTGTCCACTTAGACTGTGCCGTGGGAGTAGTGTTGCATTTGCATAAAATTTCATAGATTGGTTTACAACCTGATTTGTAACTCATCAAAACTTTCATATTTTGAGGTATAAAGGGCTGTGATGCTTTGGAAGATATACTATTCCCATCATATCTAAATAAAAATAGCTTTATTGCTTTAATTAACGTGGCATATTCCAAAAAATTTGTTTTTATTCCAAATGTCTTCTTAAAATCTTCAAAATTTTGAAATTTACCATTTTTATCTAAAATATCATTTATATATATAATACCTGCTTTCCAGTAATTTTTTAGAAAAGTGTTTTCCCCCTATTGCTATGTCCTTATTATACCATATATTATGTAATTCTAAATTTTCTCTTTCTGATAATTTAGCTTTATTTTGTACTATACCCCAGCTATACAACACATCTTTCCAAAAAAGGTTACTAGTTCTTTCCATCAGCAAAATAGTATAGTCATTTCCGAAATTCATAAGTTCATTGATACTAGAATTTGTTTCAGACTCAAACAGATAATTCCATTTTGAATCATTGAAAATGAGTCTTTTTATCCATGATGTCTTAAGAGCAATCAAAAAATTGTAAATATTTATCATTTTTAAACCCCCCCTCATCATGGTTCTTATTTAATATCTTTCTTTTAATTTTTTCTATTTTTGATTGCCATATGAAATTATAGAATAACTTGTTTAACTCATCTAAAAATTTAACTGGCGGGTTGGGCAAGGATATTAGTAAATGAACCATTTGAGAAATTATTAGAGTTTTCACAAGTGTAATTCTGCCAATCACAGTTAATTTTCTCTTACCCCATTGGTTCGTAATGTTTTTTTTTCTGGAGCACGTGTGTATAGTTTAATTCATTCATCTTAAATAGGTCAACTGAAAAGTTTATACCTAATAAAGTAAAATTTTCCGACCCCCATTCCAGCTTCCACCTATCATGGTGATAAACATCTCTTGAAAATTTTTTCTTACCTATCCATATAACTTTAGTTTTTAACGTGTTAATACATAACCTCGATATTTGAGCAAATAAATCCAATACTTGAAGTGCACTGTTTAGAGACTTGGGAGACCCATCTAAAATGAGACTTGTGTCGTCCGCATACTACGAAATTTTATATTCTTCTCCATTTATTTCAATACCTTTAATTTCTTTAGAATTTCTTATAAGGATAGCCATCACTTCTGCACACAGAATAAAAATATAGGGCGATAAAGGATCTCCTTGTCTACATCCTCTTTGTAAAGTAAAACTTTCGGACAAAAATCCATTTTGTAGAACTGCTGAATTTGAATTTTTTAAAAAAGTAGTAATCCAGTTAATAATTGAATCTTTAAAATTAAACAGTTTTAAAACGTCTTTTATAAAATCCCAAGAAACCGAATCAAAAGCTTTTTCAAAATCTATAAGTACTAACAGACCAGGTATGTCGTGTTTTTCAGTATAATGCATAATGTCGTAAATTAATCTAATATTTTCCCCTATGTATCGACCTTTTAGAAACCCCGTTTGATCCTTATTGATAAGTTTGTCTAATACCCTTTTAATTCTATTTGCTATGCACCCACTGGCAATTTTGTAAGTAATATTTAACAGGCTAATGGGTCTCCAATTTTTAGCTCACCTGACCATAGGTCATGTGAGCTTATGGCATAGCGCAGCGTGTGTATGTGCGTGCGTGAATGCGTGCGTGCGTGCGTGCGTGCGTCGTTAACACACATTTTCGACTTCTCCTCTGAAACTACTGGACAGATTTCAATGAAACTTGGTAAGAAGTATATATGGGCCGGTGCAATTCAGATTTGTTCGTGGCGTTGCCATGGCTACCATAACTAGGTCAAGGTGACCTAGGGGTGCAAAAATCTTAAAAAATCTTCTTCTCAGAAAGTATTAATTGGAGAAAAAATCTGATGTGATATTTGGCTTCTCTAGGGTCTTAAGCCCATAGTTTGTTCATTTTTTGAAATTCGGACAAAAAATAGGTTATGCGTTTTTGCGTTTAATTTTGAAAAAATCGTAAAATAGCTTCAAATTGTTAAAACTTGACTATTTGACCAGATAATGACATGGGGTTTTCAGTTTTGACATATTCTTATAATTACCTTCAAAATGGTGTCAAGGTCAATTATCAAGGTCATGACCTAATTTTTTACCTTTCTAATATTATTTATTATCTGGAAAACTATAAACTTTTTATATAGGCATGTATATTTGAATGTTGTTGGTTTTGATGTAACGATCATTTTGATATATAGATTAAGGTCATTGGTTCAAAGGTCAAGGTCACAGTTGCGAAAGAATACTGAAATGGTCCATTATCTTGAAAACTATGAACTTTTTGTATATGCATGTATTTTAGAATGTTGTAGGTATTGATACAACGATAATTTTGATGTAAAGAAAAAGGTCATTGGTCCAAAGGTCAAGGTCACAGTAGCAAAACAATACCAAAAAGGTTCATTATCTCGAAAACTATAAACTTTTTGTATAGGCATGTATATTGGAATGTTGTTGGTATTAATGTAACGATCATTTTCATATATAGATTAAGGTCATTGGATCAAAGGTCAAGGTCACAGATGCGAAAGAATACTGAAATGGTCCATTATCTCGAAAACTATTAACTTTTTGTGTAAGCATGTATATTAGAATGTTGTAGGTATTGATACAACGATCATTTTGATGTATAGAAAAAGGTCATGGGTCCAAAGGTCAAGGTCACAGTAGTAAAACAATACCAAAATGGTTAATTATCTCGAAAACTATAAACTTTTTTTTATAGGCATGTATATTGGAATGTTGTTGGTTTTGATGTAACGATCATTTTGATATATAGATTAAGGTCATTGGTTCAAATGTCAAGGTCACAGATGCTAAAGAATACTGAAATTGTTCATTATCTTAAAAACTATGAATTTTTTGTGTAAGCATGTATATTAGAATGTTGTAGGTAGTGATACAACGATCATTTTGATGTATAGAAAAAGGTCATGGGTCCAAAGGTCAAGGTCACAGTAGTAAAACAATACCAAAATGGTTAATTTTCTCGAAAACTTATCAACTTTTTGTATAGGCATGTACATTGGCATATTGTTGGTATTGATGTAACGATCATTTTCATATATAGATTAAGGTCATTGGTTCAAAGGTCAAGGTCACAGATGTGAAAAAATACTGAAATGGTTCATTATCTTGAAAACTATGAACTTTTTTTACAGGCATGTATATTAGAATGTTGTAGGTATTGATACAACAATTATTTTGATGTACAGAAAAAGGTCATGGGTCCAAAGGTCACGGTCACGGTTGCAAAACAATACCAAAAAGGTTCATTATCTCAAAAACTATTAACTTTTTGTATAGGCATGTATATTAGAATATTGTTGGTATTGATGCAATGATCATTTTAATATATAGATTATGGTCATTGGTTCGAAGGTCAAGGTCACAGATGCGAGTAGCAAATTTCATAAATATCTAAATATCCACATCAGAGTTATTGCTCCTTAAATGTAGTATTTATTGTGTTTTTGTGCTGTTAACGGCCCAGGTGAGTGGCACAGGCCCTATTGGGCCTCTTGTTTATATATTTTTTGGGTTTATTCGGTTTTGGCAAACATGTTATTACTCCAAATTTTTGTGTAACAGATAGAACACCTTCTTTATTACCATAATTTATGGAACGAACTAAATATACCCCTAAATTTTTCCAAAAGAATTTAAAAAATTCTGCAGTAAAACCATCAGACCCAGGGCTTTTGTTATTTTTCATTGTCTTCAAAAAGTCAAGCGCTTCTGTATATGTAATATCCCCCTCCAGTTGTAAAGCTTCATTATCACTTAATTTTTCAAAAGAACAGTCACGTAATATATCATGCAGTTCGATATTATTATTTGTGTCTCTGGAAGAATATAATTTTTTATAAAATTTTCTCATTTCTTTAAGTATTTCATTTTGTTCCGTTATTGAATTTCCACTTTCGGTTTCCAGATTTAAAATTAATTTATTTGTGTAATTTCTAGATTCTAAGCTGCAAAAGTATTTAGTTGGTTTTTCCCCGTCCTCAATGAATTGAGCCCTTGATCTTATATAATGTCCTTTCATTTTAATTTGTCTTAGTGTTTTTAATTCTTCTCGTTTGTTTTCTAAACTTTCCGATTGTACAGCAGTTTCATCTTGTTCTAATTCGTTTATTTCTTTAATAAGTTTAGTTTCATTTAGTTTGTTTTGTTTGTTTTTAAAAATAGCGTATGATATTGTTTTAGATCTTATTTCAAGGAGCAGCATTTCAAAGAATAATTGATCGTCAATTCTGAACTGAAATTCACTGTCTAATATCGGTTCTATGTTTTCGATATTATATACGGGTATCATATATTGAATCTTTATTTGCTGAATAAGTTCTATAATTGTTTTAACATACTTTTGATCTTTTAAAAGTGAATTATTGAATTTCCATAGACCGGGCCCCCGTTTTAATTTGTCTAGTTTTAAAGATAGCACTACTCCAGAGTGGTCTGATCTATAACTGTTTTCTATTTTAATATTTTCTACATCCTGTATTAATGTATCACTTATTAGATAAAAATCAAGTCTTGCTTGCTTTAAGGGATTTTTTTTCCTCCAGGTATACATTCTTTTTTCTGGAAATAATTCTCTAAAAGGGTCAATGAAATTGTTTAGATCTTTATGTTCCTTTATTATCTGTTTTGCTTTCAGATTATTTTCGTGTTTATAATTCATTGTGTCAAGATTTTGTTCAAGTACTAAATTAAAATCCCCGCAAATTATCACATAATTATTTTCAAATTCTTCGATATCTAAAAACAGTTTTTGGTAGAAATTTGGATTGTCTTCATTAGGCCCATAGATATTTGCTAAGGTAAATCTTTTCTCATTTATAGTTAAGTATAAGATCAAACAGTTTCCATATAAATCGTTTTTAACTCTATGGACTTTATATTCAAAGTTATTATTAAAAAATATTGCTACCCCTCGTGGGTTGGTAGAGTATGAATTAAAATGCATTGATATCCCCATTGGTTTTGTATATATGGTTCCATTTTTTTATCAAAATGAGTATCTTGTAGACAGTAGATATTGTATTTTTTGTATTTTAGATAATTGAATACATCTCGTCTCTTTTCTGAGTCTCCCAGTCCCTGACAGTTTACAGTTAAAATATTAAACAAAGTCATAGTTATAAATCTTAAGTATTACATATTCTACATATAAACACACAACATTCTGGTTTAAAAAGGATAATATATATATATATATATATATGCCACATATTTGGTAAATGAGAGGGCGCACGAGAGAGAGAAAAAGAGAGAGAGAGAAAGTATAAGCGAGAGAAAGAGAGATTAGTAAATGCTGACGTGTATAGAGCTGGACATTTAGGGTCAAAAATACGACTTTTTTCTTCTGGTCGCTTACTTTATTTTGGCAGAGTACCAGTAATTGAAATTATCCATGAGTAGTTCATAATATACTGGTATTGTCAACAACCATCCACACTTAATATTATATAGTGTGTCCGTTATAAATACCGCGCGACAAGGCGTGACTATATACTAGCGTAATTTATTCATTATTGTATGGTCCGTGCGCGACACCTTGACGGGTCCTTCACATACCAAGAAGAGTCCACATAGTGTAAAATAGGGACCATATATAAAGACGGCTTTGGCCAAATGAACTATGTAATTTTAATCGCTGACCTTCCTATCATATTGTCTTCATTGCCTAGGTATGAATCTAATTCAGACTGTTTCTAGCATATGAAAATGTCAGTTCACTTGTCAAAGTTTAGTGGATCTTTCTCTGTGTACTCCAGTTTCATCCCTAGATACTTAGATATTTTAGAAGTAACTACATACGTCAAACTATCTGAACTTTCTCACCTTTTTCATGTTGCAATGGTTTAGCATTGCATTATATAATACTTGTACTGTCTGGTAGCACTGCTGTATAATCAGAGTCTACCCTATATTAACCTTAAAGTTAACTTGAATTATATTTTATATCTAGGGTTTACGTGAACATGCAGGAAAGCTGAAGACCACATATACATCAATTCTGGCCCTAGAACCTACTGGTTGGACCTATAACAACAAGTTGTTGTCACTGGAACAAATAAAACCAAAATTTAAAAAAGAAGAAATAACAGTATATGGTGGGTAATTTTTATCCTTTTTCCATTTATTTCTGTTTTCCCATTTAGAACATTTTTCTATTATGCTCAGAAAAAGTTTCTCCCCTTTGTTGTGTTGGTCCATTGGTGGACATTAACCTTTGCAGTATTTTCTTCTTCTTTATATGTATATTTGTATACATTTCTCATCAAAAGGACTTTTCTTTCTCTGTAACACTTAACCTTGCAACCTACACCTTTGAAATACATTTCTGTAAACATATTTAATTCCATGTGTATTTATTTTCAAGGTATATGAAATTGATTTAGACATATCTGCATAATTTAATTTTTCACATTTTTTATACGCCCGTCATATGACGGGACGTATTATGTTACGGTTCTGTCCGTCCGGGCGGGCGTCTGTTAACAATTTGTATTCCGTTCAATAGAGACCACAACTATTTATGGATTCAAATGAAATTTGGTATACAGCTTTACCATGGTAATACCTTGTGCAAGTTCGAATTACAACTTTTTCGGATTATTTTTGGAGGAGTTATGCTCCTTTTTTAACTTAGAAATTTTTATGTATGACCATGTGGTTTCCGATCATTAGAGCCTACAACTATTTATGGATTCAAATGAAATTTGGTATACACATTGAGGATGTTAATATCTGGTGCAAGTTCGAATTACAACTTTTTCGGATTATTTTTGAAGGAGTTATGCCCCTTTTTATACGCCCGTCATATGACGGGACATATTATGTTACGGTGCTGTCCGTCCGGGCAGGCGGGCGGGTGTCTGTTAACAATTTGTATTCCGTTCAATAGAGACCACAAACATTTATGGATTCAAATGAAATTTGGTATACAGCTTTACCATGGTAATACCTTGTGCAAGTTCGAATTACAACTTTTTTGGATTATTTTTGGAGGAGTTATGCCCCTTTTTAACTTAGAAATTTTTGTATGTATTACCATGTGGTTTCCGATCATTAGAGCCTACAACTATTTATGGATTCAAATGAAATTTGGTATACACATTTACGATGTTAATATCTGGTGCAAGTTCGAATTACAACTTTTTAGGATTATTTTTGGAGGAGTTATGCCCCTTTTTTAACTTAGAAATTTTTGTATGTATGACCATGTGGTTTCCGATCATTAGAGCCTACCACTATTTATGGATTCAAATGAAATTTGGTATACACATTTACGATGTTAATATCTGGTGCAAGTTCGAATTACAACTTTTTCGGATTATTTTTGGAGGAGTTGTGCCCCTTTTTTAACTTAGAAATTTTTGTATGTATGACCATGTGGTTTCCGATCATTAGAGCCTACCACTATTTATGGATTCAAATGAAATTTGGTATACACATTTACGATGTTAATATCTGGTGCAAGTTCGAATTAAAACTTTTTCGGATTATTTTTGGAGGAGTTATGCCCCTTTTTTAACTTAGAAATTTTTGTATGTATGACCATGTGGTTTCCGATCATTAGAGCCTACAACTATTTATGGATTCAAATGAACTTTGGTATACACATTTACGATGTTAATATCTGGTGCAAGTTCGAATTACAACTTTTTCGGATTATTTTTGGAGGAGTTATGCCCCTTTTTTAACTTAGAAAATTTTGTATGTATGACCATGTGGTTTCCGATCATTAGAGCCTACCACTATTTATGGATTCAAATGAAATTTGGTATACACATTTACGATGTTAATATCTGGTGCAAGTTCGAATTACAACTTTTTTGGATTATTTTTGGAGGAGATGCCCCTTTTTTAACTTAGAAATTTTTGTATGTATGACCATGTGGTTTGTATTCCATTCAGAAGACAATACAAACATGGATTTAAATGAAATTTGTTATACATTTGGTATACACATTTACGATGTTAATATCTGGTGCAAGTTCGAATTACAACTTTTTTGGATTATTTTTGGAGGAGATGCCCCTTTTTTAACTTAGAAATTTTTGTATGTATGACCATGTGGTTTGTATTCCATTCAGAAGACAATACAAACATGGATTTAAATGAAATTTGTTATACATTTGGTATACACATTTACGATGTTAATATCTGGTGCAAGTTCGAATTACAACTTTTTCAGATTATTTTTGGAGGAGATGCCCCTTTTTTAACTTAGAAATTTTTGTATGTATGACCATGTGGTTTGTATTCCATTCAGAAGACAATACAAACATGGTTTTAAATGAAATTTGTTATACATTTGGTATACACATTTACGATGTTAATATCTGGTGCAAGTTCGAATTACAACTTTTTTGGATTATTTTTGGAGGAGATGCCCCTTTTTTAACTTAGAAATTTTTGTATGTATAACCATGTGGTTTGTATTCCATTCAGAAGACAATACAAACATGGATTTAAATGAAATTTGTTATACATTTGGTATACACATTTACGATGTTAATATCTGGTGCAAGTTCGAATTACAACTTTTTCGGATTATTTTTGGAGGAGATGCCCCTTTTTTAACTTAGAAATTTTTGTATGTATGACCATGTGGTTTGTATTCCATTTAGAAGACAATACAAACATGGATTTAAATGAAATTTGTTATACATTTGGTATACACATTTACGATGTTAATATCTGGTGCAAGTTCGAATTACAACTTTTTCAGATTATTTTTGGAGGAGATGCCCCTTTTTTAACTTAGAAATTTTTGTACGTATGACCATGTGGTTTCCGATCATTAGAGCCTACAACTATTTATGGATTCAAATGAAATTTGGTATACACATTTACGATGTTAATATCTGGTGCAAGTTCGAATTACAACTTTTTCGGATTATTTTTGGAGGAGTTATGCCCCTTTTTTAACTTAGAAATTTTTTTATGTATGACCATGTGGTTTGTATTCCATTCAGTACACAATACAAACATGGATTTAAATGAAATTTGTTATACATTTGGTATACACATTTACGATGTTAATATCTGGTGCAAGTTCGAATTACAACTTTTTCAGATTATTTTTGGAGGAGTTATGCCCCTTTTTTAACTTAGAAATTTTTGTATGTATGACCATGTGGTTTGTATTCCATTCAGTAGACAATACAAACATGGATTTAAATGAAATTTGTTATACAGTTACACCTTAATCATGGTAATATCTCGTGCAAATTTGAATTACAACTTTTTTGGGTTACGAGTTATGGCCCGAACACGGAGTTGGTAATATATTTTTACATACATATATCCTAGTTGTACTTATACTTCTCAGTAAATAGTACTACTCGATCAATATAACACGGGCATATAATGCTCCGCTTGGCGGTGCTCTTGTTAATATATGCATTATAAATTTACTTGGTATTAATTTTTGCACAAAACAAACGATTGTGAAAGAAGTGAAAATAAGTACACTGCAAATATAAATGTTTACAATAGTTCACTCCCAGGTGGACAGTTTACTCCCAGTTGGACAGTTTACTCCCAGGTGGACAGTTTACTCCAAGGTGGACAGTTTACTCCAAGGTGGACAGTTTACTCCCAGGTGGACAGTTTACTCCAAGGTAGTAAGTTCACTCCCAGGTGGACAGTTTACTCCCAGTTGGACAGTTCACTCCAAGGTGGACAGTTTACTCCAAGGTACTCCCAGGTGGACAGTTTACTCCCAGGTGGACAGTTCACTCCCAGGTGGACAGTTTACTCCAAGGTGGACAGTTTACTCCCAGGTGGACAGTTTACTCCAAGGTGGACAGTTTACTCCCAGGTGGACAGTTTACTCCCAGGTGGACAGTTTACTCCAAGGTGGACAGTTTACTCCAAGGTGGACAGTTTACTCCCAGGTGGACAGTTCACTCCCAGGTGGACAGTTTACTCCAAGGTGGACAGTTTACTCCCAGTTGGACAGTTCACTCCCAGGTGGACAGTTTACTCCAAGGTGGACAGTTTACTCCCAGTTGGACAGTTTACTCCCAGGTGGACAGTTTACTCCAAGGTGGACAGTTTACTCCCAGTTGGACAGTTTACTCCCAGGTGGACAGTTTATTCCCAGGTGGACAGTTTATTCCCAGGTGGACAGTTTACTCCAAGGTGGACAGTTTACTCCCAGTTGGACAGTTTACTCCCAGGTGGACAGTTTACTCCAAGGTACTCCCAGGTGGACAGTTTACTCCCAGGTGAACAGTTCACTCCCAGGTGGACAGTTTACTTAATTTGCCAGTTTTGAAAGGTTTTACTTTGCTTTTGGGGTTGTGAATTGAACATGGATTGGTATGTTTTAGCTAACCTGACCAAAGGTCATGTGAACTTATGGCATAACGCAGAGTGTGTATTTGTGTGTGTGTGCATTGTTAACACATATTTTCCACTTCTCTAAAACTACTGAACAGATTTCATTAAAACTTGGTCAGAAGTGTTTATGGATCACAGTTCCTCTCACTGCCTAGGTTGACAACCCCTTCAGGACATATCCTAGGAAAGTTAATCAGTTAGCTTGTCGAGAATTGTGGTTTTCTTTACACTCTGGTTTCCATTCCTGAAAATCTTGACTGAGGCATAAAACATGATTATAAAAAATATTTCTATTACATACAACAGTGAACCATGAACCACCAAATTTCAGTGTTGAGGTTTTAACTCACTAAATTTTCTTGTTTAATATTATTCCTCATAGGTGTACCATATAGTGAACATAGTAGCTTTTTAGAACTGAAAAGATTTGTACAGTTTTTAAAGCCAGACAAGATTTTACCTACAGTGAACAATGGAAATCCCAACAGCAGGAAAAAAATGGAATCTATATTCAAGTTTTGGAAAGATGAATTAAGTCACAACAAACACTGCAATCCAGACAGCAACAGTAAACAATCCTCCATGAATAACTGGCTTGTATGATACCCTAATACATGTAAGTATCAGCAACAGTAAACAATCCTCCATGAATAACTGGCTTGTATGATACCCTAATACATGTAAGTATCAGCAACAGTAAACAATCCTCCATGAATAACTGGCTTGTATGATACCCTAATGCATGTAAGTATCAGCAACAGTAAACAATCCTCCATGAATAACTGGCTTGTATGATACCCTAATACATGTAAGTATCAGCAGCAGTAAACAATCCTCCATGAATAACTGGCTTGTATGATACCCTAATACATGTAAGTATCAGCAGCAGTAAACAATCCTCAATGAATAACTGGCTTGTATGATACCCTAATACATGTAAGTATCAGCAACAGTAAACAATCCTCAATGAATAACTGGCTTGTATGATACCCTAATGCCTGTAAGTATCAGCAACAGTAAACAATCCTCAATGAATAACTGGCTTATATGATACCCTAATGCCTGTAAGTATCAGCAGCAGTAAACAATCCTCAATGAATAACTGGCTTGTATGATACCCTAATATATGTAAGTATCAGCAACAGTAAACAATCCTCAATGAATAACTGGCTTATATGATACCCTAATGCCTGTAAGTATCAGCAGCAGTAAACAATCCTCCATGAATAACTGGCTTGTATGATACCCTAATACATGTAAGTATCAGCAGCAGTAAACAATCCTCAATGTATAACTGGCTTGTATGATACCCTAATACATGTAAGTATCAGCAACAGTAAACAATCCTCAATGAATAACTGGCTTGTATGATACCCTAATACATGTAAGTATCAGCAACAGTAAACAATCCTCAATAAATAATTGGCTTGTATGATACCCTAATACATGTAAGTATCAGCAACAGTAAACAATCCTCCATGAATAACTGGCTTGTATGATACCCTAATACATGTAAGTATCAGCAACAGTAAACAATCCTCCATGAATAACTGGCTTGTATGATACCCTAATACATGTAAGTATCAGCAACAGTAAACAATCCTCCATGAATAACTGGCTTGTATGATACCCTAATACATGTAAGTATCAGCAACAGTAAACAATCCTCAATAAATAATTGGCTTGTATGATACCCTAATACATGTAAGTATCAGCAACAGTAAACAATCCTCAATAAATAATTGGCTTGTATGATACCCTAATACATGTAAGTATCAGCAACAGTAAACAATCCTCCATGAATAACTGGCTTGTATGATACCCTAATACATGTAAGTATCAGCAACAGTAAACAATCCTCCATGAATAACTGGCTTGTATGATACCCTAATACATGTAAGTATCAGCAACAGTAAACAATCCTCCATGAATAACTGGCTTGTATGATACCCTAATACATGTAAGTATCAGCAACAGTAAACAATCCTCCATGAATAACTGGCTTGTATGATACCCTAATACATGTAAGTATCAGCAACAGTAAACAATCCTCCATGAATAACTGGCTTGTATGATACCCTAATACATGTAAGTATCAGCAGCAGTAAACAATCCTCAATGAATAACTGGCTTGTATGATACCCTAATACATGTAAGTATCAGCAACAGTAAACAATCCTCAATGAATAACTGGCTTGTATGATACCCTAATACATGTAAGTATCAGCAACAGTAAACAATCCTCCATGAATAACTGGCTTGTATGATACCCTAATACATGTAAGTATCAGCAGCAGTAAACAATCCTCAATGAATAACTGGCTTGTATGATACCCTAATACATGTAAGTATCAGCAATAGTAAACAATCCTCAATGAATATCTGGCTTGTATGATACCCTAATACATGTAAGTATCAGCAACAGTAAACAATCCTCAATAAATAACTGGCTTGTATGATACCCTAATACATGTAAGTATCAGCAACAGTAAACAATCCTCAATGAATAACTGGCTTGTATGATACCCTAATACATGTAAGTATCAGCAGCAGTAAACAATCCTCCATGAATAACTGGCTTGTATGATACCCTAATACATGTAAGTATCAGCAGCAGTAAACAATCCTCAATGAATAACTGGCTTGTATGATACCCTAATACATGTAAGTATCAGCAACAGTAAACAATCCTACGTGAATAACTGACTTGTATGATACCCTAATACACAAAGTATCAGCAGCAGTAAACAATCCTACGTGAATAACTGACTTGTATGATACCCTAATACATGTAAGTATCAGCAGCAGTAAACAATCCTCAATGAATAACTGGCTTGTATGATACCCTAATACATGTAAGTATCAGCAACAGTAAACAATCCTCAATGAATAACTGGATTGTATGGTACCCTAATACATGTAAGTATCAGCAACAGTAAACAATCCTCCATGAATAACTGGCTTGTATGATACCCTAATACATGTAAGTATCAGCAACAGTAAACAATCCTCCATGAATAACTGACTTGTATGATATCCTAATATATGTAAGTATCAGCAACAGTAAACAATCCTCAATGAATAACTGGCTTGTATGATACCCTAATACATGTAAGTATCAGCAGCAGTAAACAATCCTACGTGAATAACTGACTTGTATGATACCCTAATACATGTAAGTATCAGCAACAGTAAACAATCCTACATGAATATACCCTAATACATGTAAGTATCAGCAACAGTAAACAATCCTCAATGAATAACTGGCTTGTATGATACCCTAATACATGTAAGTATCAGCAACAGTAAACAATCCTACGTGAATAACTGACTTGTATGATACCCTAATACATGTAAGTATCAGCAACAGTAAACAATCCTCAATGAATAACTGGCTTGTATGATACCCTAATACATGTAAGTATCAGCAACAGTAAACAATCCTACATGAATAACTGACTTGTATGATACCCTAATACATGTAAGTATCAGCAACAGTAAACAATCCTCCATGAATAACTGGCTTGTATGATACCCTAATACATGTAAGTATCAGCAACAGTAAACAATCCTCAATGAATAACTGGCTTGTATGATACCCTAATACATGTAAGTATCAGCAACAGTAAACAATCCTCCATGAATAACTGGCTTGTATGATACCCTAATACATGTAAGTTAATCATATAGAAAAAAGGGAACCATATAATATGTTGTCTTCTCATAATTAATCAGTAAGTATTGTTATTCTCAATGTCCATGATGTCATTTATCTCCCCCCCCCCATGAAGTGAAGGGGGGGCATAAAGCATTTACGGCATTTCTTCTATCAATATTTTGTCTGCCCTTTTTTCTTTCATAAACTTCACAAGAACAATCTTTTGGTGGAGTACTGGTAGATGTTGGCTACCCATATTTCATAGGGTTTAATTGGGTGCTACTTGTTCTGTGTCAGTATTTATTTATGAACTTAGTAAAGACAAATAAACTAGTAGACACAAACTTTTAGAGTAGAATGTGGTGCATTTGAGAACAGTAAATTGTTTGATATAAAAACTCATTATGTAATTGCTAATGATAATTTCTTTTTCTTGTTTTACAGAAACCATATTTTACCAGAAAAACTCAAGTGGTAATAAACAGACGTTTCTTTCTGGAGTATGGGTGAAGGTGTCTAAAGCATTCTCTTTGTAGATGCTTAAACACGGAATCTTTGTTGTTCAGAAACAAAACATTGCAACCTGATATACCTCAATTTTTTTATGAATTTCATGGAGAATTTTATGGTGCTCTGGTGAATTGAATAGTGAATGTGTGTTTAGTTTTGTGCAGTAAAACTTTAGTACTGTTATGAAGGGTAATTTTTAAGGTATCAAATGCAAGAACATTTAGCATTAGGATTCATGTATTCACTTCTCCAGACATATGAAATGTGTTGTATGATTTGTGGATTAAGTGTAATATTTGTACACATGTAATTAAAATATTTTGTTATATATTTTTGTCCAATGTGTATATGTGATATTATCATATTATAGTTAAGTCTTTTTAAACATGTTCCTTTAAATAATATGATCTTAACTGGCAATATGGACTTCATTTTGACCATCCTGGTAGTATGGTATACACAGCTCTTAAGACCATGTTACACCATCTTCCACAGTGGTGTCCGTAACTACAGTCACCCTCATCTCAACATGGCGGACACGAAAATGGGTGAGTTTAATTTTCCTTCTTTTCTCTCATTAAAACAGCTACACATTACTATTTATGTAGCAGTGACCTCAGGCTTTATAAACAAAACACATCTGAAGCATGGACCAAATGCCAATATCACTCATTTAACAGTAATCGACGTTTGACATTTTCTGAAAGATGTACGTAACTGAAAACAAGGATGTGCATAACTGTGAACGGATGATCGACAAAGGATGTCCATATCTGCTGAATTAATGTACGTAACTGGTATTGATGTCCGTAACTGAACATTCTGTGTAACGGCAATATTTTAGATATTTGATTTAAAGAGGTATGGCCGGTTTGATGGGATTTTGTCCTAAATCTGCTGTTTTCAGCTTGTTTTGGTTTTTCAAAAATAAAAGTCTAAATATTCTTGCACTTCAATATTAAAGCAACAGTATTTTATGTGAATTTTCAGATTTTGGCTCATACAATGGTCTATTTTACTGACATTTTTCTTAATAAGTTCATCTTTGTGCTAAAATATGAAAATGAGTGGGTTTCCCTCGGAAGACCAACTTTTACGTTATTGTTTCTGAAAATATTTTCAAAGCGCAATCATAAAGGGATTTCAAAACATTGGTCCTCTTAAGAGAAAATGGTCAATTTTTGAAAAATTGGGAAAATTAAAACTGACCACTGCACATACAACTGATATTATATTTTAACACTGCTAGCACTAACTGCCGTGGATTTAAATCTACACACATTACCTGTGAATTCTTAGTGAAGCGTGATGTAAGTTAATACATGTACTTTATTGTTTTAGTTTTTCTGTTTATTATTTAAAGATGAAAAATTAAGTTTATGTCTTGAGGTTTGTTCAATATCTTAAGGTCTTCATCCGTTCAAGCAGGGGTCAATGTAAAAAGCTCCCATCTAACCCACCATACCTCTTTAAGGTTTTTAATGAAAACTGAACCTGTATTCGTACGGTGGTTTCTGTAATAACAAACTTAAAAAGAAGAAGCTTTTTGCTATAAAATACCCAAATATAAGTTACTTTAAGATGAAAATTGAAAGGTTTAGAAAAATGTAGAATGGATCAAAACCACTCATAAGCCAGACCCCATGTGGAAAGTTTGCCATCTTTAGGCTAATTGTAGATGTCCATCTGGTCAGTTAGACCCATTCAAGACATTTTTAGCTCACCTGACCATAGGTCATGTGAGCTTATGGTATAGCGCAGCGTGTGTATGTGCGTGCGTCGTTAACACACATTTTCGACTTCTCCTCTGAAACTACTGGACAGATTTCAATGAAACTTGGTAAGAAGTATATATGGGCCGGTGCAATTCAGATTTGTTCGTGGCGTTACCATAACTAGGTCAAGGTGACCTAGGGGTGCAAAAATCTTAAAAAATCTTCTTCTCCGAAAGTATTGATTGGAGAAAAAATCTGATGGATATTTGGCTTCTCTAGGGTCTTAAGCCTATAGTTTGTTCATTTTTTGAAATTCGGACAAAAAATAGGTTACGCGTTTTTTCGTTTAATTTTGAAAAAATCGTAAAATAGCTTCAAATTGTTAAAATTTGACTATTTGACCAGATAATGACATGGGGTTTTCAGTTTTGACATATTCTTGTAATTACCTTAAAAATGGTGTCAAGGTCAATTATGAAGGTCATGACCTAATTTTTTACCTTTCTAATACTATTTATTATCTGGAAAACTATAAACCTTTTATATAGGCATGTAAATTAAAATATTGTTGGTATTGAGGTAACTATCATTTTGATATATAGATAAAGGTCATTGGTTCAAAGGTCAAGGTCACAGTAGCAAAACAATACCAAAATGTTTCTTTATCTTGAAAACTATAAACTTTTTATATAGGCATGTATATTAGAATGTTGTAGGTATTGATACAACGATCATTTTGATGTATAGAAAAAGGTCATGGGTCCAAAGGTCAAGGTCACAGTAGCAAATCAACACCAAAATGGTATCTCGAAAACTATAAACTTTTTGTATAGGCATGTATATTGGAATGTTGTTGGTTTTGATGTAACGATCATTTTGATATATAGATTAAGGTCATTGGTTCAAAGGTCAAGGTCACAGATGCGAAAGAATACTGCAATGGTCCATTATCTTGAAAACTATGAACTTTTTGTATAAGCATGTATATTAGAATGTTGTAGGTATTGATACAACGATCATTTTGATGTATAGAAAAAGGTCATTGGTCCAAAGGTCAAGGTCACAGTAGCAAAACAATGCGAAAAAGGTTCATTATCTCGAAAACTATAAACTTTTTGTATAGGCATGTATATTGGAATGTTGTTGGTTTTGATGTAACAATCATTTTGATATATAGATTAAGGTCATTGGTTCAAAGGTCAAGGTCACAGATGCGAAAGAATACTGAAATGGTCCATTATCTTGAAAACTATTAACTTTTTGTATAAGCATGTATATTAGAATGTTGTAGGTATTGATACAATGACCATTTTGATGTATAGAAAAAGGTCATGGGTCCAAAGGTCAAGGTCACAGTAGCAAATCAACACCAAAATGGTTAATTATCTTGAAAACTATAAACTTTTTGTATAGGCATGTACATTGGAATATTGTTGGTATTGATGTAATGATCATTTTGATGTATAGAAAAAGGTCATGGGTCCAAAGGTCAAGGTCACAGTAGCAAATCAATACCAAAATGGTTAATTATCTTGAAAACTATAAACTTTTTGTATAGGCATGTACATTGGAATATTGTTGGTATTGATGTAATGATAATTTTGATGTATAGATTAAGGTCATTGGTTCAAAGGTCAAGGTCACAGATGCGAAAGAATACTGAAATGGTTCATTATCTTGAACACTATAAACGTTTTGTATAGGCATGTATATTAGAATATTGTAGGTATTGATACAACAATCATTTTGATGTACAGAGAAAGGTCATGGGTCCAAAGGTCACTGTCACGGTTGCAAAACAATACAAAAAAGGTTCATTATCTCGAAAACTATAAAGTTTTTGTATAGGCATGTATATTAGAATATTGTTGGTATTGATGCAATGATCATTTAAATATATAGATTATGGTCATTGGTTGGAAGGTCAAGGTCACAGATGCGAGTAGCAAGTTTCATAAATATCTAAATATCCACATCAGAGTTATTGCTCCTTAAATGTAGTATTTATTGTGTTTTTGTGCTGTTAATGGCCCAGGTGAGCGGTACAGGCCCTATTGGGCCTCTTGTTACTAATCTCAAAGAGTAGTCTTGTGGTATGTATTGCAGCTTTACAAAAGACCCCACTCGGTCACCTTATACTAACACCCAGCTATCCAGTAAAACTAACAGAAGGAAAATTCACTTTCTGAAATTATTGTCCAAATGAAATTTGCACCCATGTAGTGAGGGTCATTGGGTTTGAAGACAAACATCTTAACTCCCAGCCACATTTCTAGATCTTTGCACCTGACCCCATCTCAACAATGACCATGTTATTATCATCTAATACTTACTTCAGGACCTTCTGCCACAATTTCAGACACATCTACAACATAAATATTAACAACGGTAAATACAAACTTTTCCAGTTATGTACATCCGGAAAATCAGTTACCCACATCCTTATGTTTACACGTTGGTGCAGTTACGTACATCTTGCCGAAAATTTCAAGCATCGATTACTGTTAAATGAGGGATATTGGCTTTTGGTCCACTTCAGATTTGTTTTGATTATAAAGCCCAATGCATGATTGAGTACTCTAAATTGTGAGCTTTTGGATGGATAACAGTCTCACTGCTCATTACCTAGGTTTGAATCCCACAAGTTTGTCAGTTGACTTACTGAAGGCTGCTGGTTTTCTCCACCATAGTTGACTTGCTGAAGGCTGCTGGTTTTCTCCACCATAGTTGACTTGCTGAAGGCTGCTGGTTTTCTCCACCATAGTTGATTTGCTGAAGGCTGCTGGTTTTCTCCACCATAGTTGACTTACTGAAGGCTGCTGGTTTTCTCCACCATAGTTGACTTGCTGAAGGCTGCTGGTTTTCTCCACCATAGTTGACTTACTGAAGGCTGCTGGTTTTCTCCACCATAGTTGACTTGCTGAAGGCTGCTGGTTTTCTCTACCATAGTTGACTTGCTGAAGGCTGCTGGTTTTCTCCACCATAGTTGACTTGCTGAAGGCTGCTGGTTTTCTCCACCATAGTTGACTTGCTGAAGGCTGCTGGTTTTCTCCACCATAGTTGACTTGCTGAAGGCTGCTGGTTTTCTCCACCATAGTTGACTTGCTGAAGGCTGCTGGTTTTCTCCACCATAGTTGACTTGCTGAAGGCTGCTGGTTTTCTCTACCATAGTTGACTTGCTGAAGGCTGCTGGTTTTCTCTACCATAGTTGACTTGCCGAAGGCTGCTGGTTTTCTCCACCATAGTTGATTTGCTGAAGGCTGCTGGTTTTCTCCACCACAGTTGATTTGCTGAAGGCTGCTGGTTTTCTCTACCATAGTTGACTTGCTGAAGGCTGCTGGTTTTCTCCACCACAGTTGATTTGCTGAAGGCTGCTGGTTTTCTCCACCACAGTTGATTTGCTGAAGGCTGCTGGTTTTCTCCACCATAGTTGATTTGCTGAAGGCTGCTGGTTTTCTCCACCACAGTTGATTTGCTGAAGGCTGCTGGTTTTCTCTACCATAGTTGACTTGCCGAAGGCTGCTGGTTTTCTCCACCATAGTTGATTTGCTGAAGGCTGCTGGTTTTCTCCACCATAGTTAACTTACTGAAGGCTGCTGGTTTTCTCCACCACAGTTGACTTGCTGAAGGCTGCTGGTTTTCTCCACCATAGTTGACTTGCTGAAGGCTGCTGGTTTTCTCTACCATAGTTAACTTGCTGAAGGCTGCTGGTTTTCTCCACCATAGTTGACTTGCTAAAGGCTGCTGGTTTTCTCTACCATAGTTGACTTGCCGAAGGCTGCTGGTTTTCTCCACCATAGTTGACTTACCGAAGGCTGCTGGTTTTCTCTACCATAGTTGACTTGCTGAAGGCTGCTGGTTTTCTCTACCATAGTTGACTTGCTGAAGGCTGCTGGTTTTCTCCACCATAGTTGATTTGCTGAAGGCTGCTGATTTTCTCCACCATAGTTAACTTACTGAAGGCTGCTGGTTTTCTCCACCACAGTTGATTTGCTGAAGGCTGCTGGTTTTCTCTACCATAGTTGACTTGCCGAAGGCTGCTGGTTTTCTCCACCACAGTTGATTTGCTGAAGGCTGCTGGTTTTCTCCACCACAGTTGATTTGCTGAAGGCTGCTGGTTTTCTCCACCATAGTTAACTTGCTGAAGGCTGCTGGTTTTCTCCACCATAGTTGACTTGCTGAAGGCTGCTGGTTTTCTCCACCATAGCTGACTTGCTGAAGGCTGCTGGTTTTCTCCACCATAGCTGACTTGCTGAAGGCTGCTGGTTTTCTCCACCACAGTTGACTTGCTGAAGGCTGCTGGTTTTCTCCACCATAGTTGACTTGCTGAAGGCTGCTGGTTTTCTCCACCATAGTTGACTTGCTGAAGGCTGCTGGTTTTCTCCACCATAGTTGACTTGCTGAAGGCTGCTGGTTTTCTCCACCATAGTTGACTTGCTGAAGGCTGCTGGTTTTCTCCACCATAGTTGACTTGCTGAAGGCTGCTGGTTTTCTCCACCATAGTTGACTTGCTGAAGGCTGCTGGTTTTCTCCACCATAGTTGACTTGCTGAAGGCTGCTGGTTTTCTCCACCATAGTTAACTTGCTGAAGGCTGCTGGTTTTCTCCACCATAGTTGACTTGCTGAAGGCTGCTGGTTTTCTCTACCATAGTTAACTTGCTGAAGGCTGCTGGTTTTCTCCACCATAGCTGACTTGCTGAAGGCTGCTGGTTTTCTCCACCATAGTTGACTTACCGAAGGCTGCTGGTTTTCTCTACCATAGTTGACTTGCTGAAGGCTGCTGGTTTTCTCCACCATAGCTGACTTGCTGAAGGCTGCTGGTTTTCTTCACCATAGTTGATTTGCTGAAGGCTGGGTTTTCTCCACCATAGTTGACTTACTGAAGGCTGCTGGTTTTCTCCACCATAGTTGATTTGCTGAAGGCTGCTGGTTTTCTCCACCATAGTTGACTTGCTGAAGGCTGCTGGTTTTCTCTACCATAGTTAACTTACCGAAGGCTGCTGGTTTTCTCTACCATAGTTGACTTGCTGAAGGCTGCTGGTTTCTCCACCATAGCTGACTTGCTGAAGGCTGCTGGTTTTCTTCACCATAGTTGATTTGCTGAAGGCTGCTGGTTTTCTCCACCATAGTTGATTTGCTGAAGGCTGCTGGTTTTCTCCACCATAGTTAACTTGCTGAAGGCTGCTGGTTTTCTCCACCATAGTTGATTTGCTGAAGGCTGCTGGTTTTCTCCACCATAGTTGACTTACTGAAGGCTGCTGGTTTTCTCCACCATAGTTGATTTGCTGAAGGCTGCTGGTTTTCTCTACCATAGTTGACTTGCTGAAGGCTGCTGGTTTTCTCCACCATAGTTGACTTACCGAAGGCTGCTGGTTTTCTCTACCATAGTTGACTTGCTGAAGGCTGCTGGTTTTCTCTACCATAGTTGACTTGCTGAAGGCTGCTGGTTTTCTCCACCATAGTTGATTTGCTGAAGGCTGCTGATTTTCTCCACCATAGTTAACTTACTGAAGGCTGCTGGTTTTCTCCACCATAGCTGACTTGCTGAAGGCTGCTGGTTTTCTCCACCATAGCTGACTTGCTGAAGGCTGCTGGTTTTCTCCACCATAGTTAACTTACTGAAGGCTGCTGGTTTTCTCCACCATAGTTAACTTACTGAAGGCTGCTGGTTTTCTCCACCATAGCTGACTTGCTGAAGGCTGCTGGTTTTCTCCACCATAGTTGACTTACCGAAGGCTGCTGGTTTTCTCTACCATAGTTGACTTGCTGAAGGCTGCTGGTTTTCTCTACCATAGTTGACTTGCTGAAGGCTGCTGGTTTTCTCCACCATAGTTAACTTGCTGAAGGCTGCTGGTTTTCTCCACCATAGTTGATTTGCTGAAGGCTGCTGGTTTTCTCCACCATAGCTGACTTGCTGAAGGCTGCTGGTTTTCTCCACCATAGTTGACTTGCTGAAGGCTGCTGGTTTTCTCCACCATAGTTGACTTGCTGAAGGCTGCTGGTTTTCTCCACCATAGCTGACTTGCTGAAGGCTGCTGGTTTTCTTCACCATAGTTGATTTGCTGAAGGCTGCTGGTTTTCTTCACCATAGTTGATTTGCTGAAGGCTGCTGGTTTTCTCCACCATAGTTGATTTGCTGAAGGCTGCTGGTTTTCTCCACCATAGTTAACTTGCTGAAGGCTGCTGGTTTTCTCCACCATAGTTGATTTGCTGAAGGCTGCTGGTTTTCTCCACCATAGTTGACTTACTGAAGGCTGCTGGTTTTCTCCACCATAGTTGATTTGCTGAAGGCTGCTGGTTTTCTCTACCATAGTTGACTTGCTGAAGGCTGCTGGTTTTCTCCACCATAGTTGACTTACCGAAGGCTGCTGGTTTTCTCTACCATAGTTGACTTGCTGAAGGCTGCTGGTTTTCTCTACCATAGTTGACTTGCTGAAGGCTGCTGGTTTTCTCCACCATAGTTGATTTGCTGAAGGCTGCTGGTTTTCTCTACCATAGTTGACTTGCTGAAGGCTGCTGGTTTTCTCCACCATAGTTGACTTGCTGAAGGCTGCTGGTTTTCTCCACCATAGTTAACTTGCTGAAGGCTGCTGGTTTTCTCCACCATAGTTAACTTACCGAAGGCTGCTGGTTTTCTCCACCATAGTTAACTTACTGAAGGCTGCTGGTTTTCTCCACCATAGCTGACTTGCTGAAGGCTGCTGGTTTTCTCCACCATAGTTAACTTACTGAAGGCTGCTGGTTTTCTCCACCATAGCTGACTTGCTAAAGGCTGCTGGTTTTCTCCACCATAGTTAACTTACTGAAGGCTGCTGGTTTTCTCCACCATAGTTACCTTACTGAAGGCTGCTGGTTTTCTCCACCATAGCTGACTTGCTGAAGGCTGCTGGTTTTCTCCACCATAGTTGACTTACCGAAGGCTGCTGGTTTTCTCTACCATAGTTGACTTGCTGAAGGCTGCTGGTTTTCTCTACCATAGTTGACTTGCTGAAGGCTGCTGGTTTTCTCCACCATAGTTAACTTGCTGAAGGCTGCTGGTTTTCTCCACCATAGTTGATTTGCTGAAGGCTGCTGGTTTTCTCCACCATAGCTGACTTGCTGAAGGCTGCTGGTTTTCTCCACCATAGTTGACTTGCTGAAGGCTGCTGGTTTTCTCCACCATAGTTGACTTGCTGAAGGCTGCTGGTTTTCTCCACCATAGCTGACTTGCTGAAGGCTGCTGGTTTTCTTCACCATAGTTGATTTGCTGAAGGCTGCTGGTTTTCTCCACCATAGTTGATTTGCTGAAGGCTGCTGGTTTTCTCCACCATAGTTAACTTGCTGAAGGCTGCTGGTTTTCTCCACCATAGTTGATTTGCTGAAGGCTGCTGGTTTTCTCCACCATAGTTGACTTACTGAAGGCTGCTGGTTTTCTCCACCATAGTTGATTTGCTGAAGGCTGCTGGTTTTCTCTACCATAGTTGACTTGCTGAAGGCTGCTGGTTTTCTCCACCATAGTTGACTTACCGAAGGCTGCTGGTTTTCTCTACCATAGTTGACTTGCTGAAGGCTGCTGGTTTTCTCTACCATAGTTGACTTGCTGAAGGCTGATGGTTTTCTCCACCATAGTTGATTTGCTGAAGGCTGCTGGTTTTCTCTACCATAGTTGACTTGCTGAAGGCTGCTGGTTTTCTCCCCATAGTTGACTTGCTGAAGGCTGCTGGTTTTCTCCACCATAGTTAACTTGCTGAAGGCTGCTGGTTTTCTCCACCATAGTTAACTTACCGAAGGCTGCTGGTTTTCTCCACCATAGTTAACTTACTGAAGGCTGCTGGTTTTCTCCACCATAGTTGACTTGCTGAAGGCTGCTGGTTTTCTCTACCATAGTTGACTTGCTGAAGGCTGCTGGTTTTCTCCACCATAGTTGACTTGCTGAAGGCTGCTGGTTTTCTCTACCATAGTTGACTTGCTGAAGGCTGCTGGTTTTCTCTACCATAGTTAACTTACTGAAGGCTGCTGGTTTTCTCCACCATAGTTGACTTGCTGAAGGCTGCTGGTTTTCTCTACCATAGTTGACTTGCTGAAGGCTGCTGGTTTTCTCCACCATAGTTGACTTGCTGAAGGCTGCTGGTTTTCTCCACCATAGTTAACTTACCGAAGGCTGCTGGTTTTCTCCACCATAGTTAACTTACTGAAGGCTGCTGGTTTTCTCTACCATAGTTGACTTGCTGAAGGCTGCTGGTTTCTCTACCATGTGACTTGCTGAAGGCTGCTGGTTTTCTCTACCATAGTTGACTTTGCTGAAGGCTGCTGGTTTTCTCCACCATAGTTGACTTGCTGAAGGCTGCTGGTTTTCTACCATAGTTGATTGCTGAAGGCTGCTGGTTTTCTCACCATAGTTGACTTGCTGAAGGCTGCTGGTTTTCTCCACATAGTTAACTTGCTGAAGGCTGCTGGTTTTCTCCACCATAGTTAACTTACCGAAGGCTGCTGGTTTTATCCACCATAGTTAACTTATGAAGGCTGCGGTTTTCACCATAGTGAACTTGCTGAAGGCTGCTGTTTTCTCTACCATAGTTAACTTGCTGAAGGCTGCTGGTTTCTCCACCATAGTTGACTTGTGAAGGCTGCTGGTTTTCTCTACCATAGTTGACTTGCTGAAGGCTGCTGGTTTTCTCACCATAGTTGACTTACTGAAGGCTGCTGGTTTTCTCCACCATAGTTGACTTGCTGAAGGCTGCTGGTTTTCTCTACCATAGTTGACTTGCTGAAGGCTGCTGGTTTTCTCCACCATAGTTGACTTGCTGAAGGCTGCTGGTTTTCTCCACCATAGTTGACTTGTGAAGGCTGCTGGTTTCGTCTACCCCATAGTTAACTTGCTGAAGGCTGCTGGTTTTCTCACCATAGTTGATTTGCTGAAGGCTGCTGGTTTTCTCTACCATAGTTGACTTGCTGAAGGTGCTGGTTTTCTCCACCATAGTTGACTACGAAGGCTGCTGGTTTTCTCTACCATAGTACTTGCTGAAGGCTGCTGGTTTTCTCTACCATAGTTGACTTGCTGAAGGCTGCTGTTTTCTCACCATAGTTGATTGCTGAAGGCTGCTGGTTTTCTCTACCATAGTTGACTTGCTGAAGGCTGCTGGTTTTCTCCACCATAGTTGATTTGTGAAGGCTGCTGGTTTTCTCTACCATTAGTTGACTTGCTGAAGGCTGCTGTTTTCTCCACCATAGTGACTTTCGAAGGCTGCTGGTTTTCTCTACCATAGTTGACTTGCTGAAGGCTGCTGGTTTTCTCTACCATAGTTGACTTGCTGAAGGCTGCTGGTTTTCTCCACCATAGTTGACTTGCTGAAGGCTGCTGGTTTTCTCTACCATAGTTGACTTGCCTGAAGGCTGCTGGTTTTCTCCACATAGTTGACTTGCTGAAGGCTGCTGGTTTTCTCCACCATAGTTGACTTGCTGAAGGCTGCTGGTTTTCTCTACCATAGTTGACTTACTGAAGGCTGCTGGTTTTCTCTACCAAGTTGACTTGCTGAAGGCTGCTGGTTTTCTCCACCATAGTTACTTGCTGAAGGCTGCTGGTTTTCTCTACCATAGTTGACTTGCTGAGGCTGCTGTTTTCTCCACCATAGTTGACTTGCTGAAGGCTGCTGGTTTTCTCCACCATAGTTTGACTTGCTGAAGGCTGCTGGTTTTCTCACCATAGCGGACTTGCTGAAGGCTGCTGGTTGTCTCCACCATAGTTAACTTGCTGAAGGCTGCTGGTTTTCTCCACCATAGTTAACTTACTGAAGGCTGCTGGTTTTCTCCACCAAGTTAACTACTGAAGGCTGCTGGTTTTCTCACCATAGTTAACTTACTGAAGGCTGCTGGTTTTCTCCACCATAGCTAACTTGCTGAAGGCTGCTGGTTTTCTCCACATAGTTGACTTGCTGAAGGCTGCTGTTTTCTCCACCATAGTTGACTTGCTGAAGGCTGCTGGTTTTCTCCACCATAGTTATGACTTGCTGAAGGCTGTGGTTTTCTCCACCATAGTTGATTTGCTGAAGGCTGCTGGTTTTTCTCCACCATAGCTGACTTGCTGAAGGCTGCTGGTTTTCTCCACCATAGTTGACTGCTGAAGGCTGCTGGTTTTCTCCCCCATAGTTGACTTGCTGAAGGCTGCTGGTTTTCTCCACCATAGCTGACTTGCTGAAGGCTGCTGGTTTTCTTCACCATAGTTGATTTGCTGAAGGCTGCTGGTTTTCCCACCATAGTTGATTTGCTGAAGGCTGCTGGTTTTCTCCACCATAGTTAACTTGCTGAAGGCTGCTGGTTTCTCCACCATAGTTGATTTGCTGAAGGCTGCTGGTTTTCTCCACCATAGTTGACTTACTGAAGGCTGCTGGTTTTCTCCACCATAGTTGACTTGCTGAAGGCTGCTGTTTTCTTACCATAGTGACTTGCTGAAGGCTGCTGGTTTTCTCCACCATAGTTGACTTACCGAAGGCTGTGGTTTTCTCTCCATAGTTGACTTGCTGAAGGCTGCTGGTTTTCTCTACCATAGTTGGACTTGCTGAAGGCTGCTGGTTTTCTCCACCATAGTTGATTTGCTGAAGGCTGCTGGTTTCTCTACCATAGTTGACTTGCTGAAGGCTGCTGGTTTTCTCCACCATAGTTGAACTTGCTGAAGGCTGCTGGTTTTTCCACCATAGTTAACTTGCTGAAGGCTGCTGGTTTCTCCTACCATAGTTAACTTGCTGAAGGCTGCTGGTTTTCTCCACCATAGTTAACTTACCGAAGGCTGCTGGTTTTCTCCACCATAGTAACTTACTGAAGGCTGCTGGTTTCTCTACCATAGTGACTTTGCTGAAGGCTGCTGGTTTTTCCACCATAGTTGACTTGCTGAAGGCTGCTGGTTTTCTCCACCATAGTTGACTTGCTGAAGGCTGCTGGTTTTCTCTACCATGTTGACTTACTGAGGCTGCTGGTTTTTCCTACCATAGTACTGCTGAGGCTGCTGGTTTTCTCCACCATAGTTGACTTGCTGAAGGCTGCTGGTTTCTCTACATAGTTGACTTGCTGAAGGCTGCTGGTTTGTCCACCATAGTTGACTTGCTGAAGGCTGCTGGTTTTCTCACCATAGTTGACTTGCTGAAGGCTGCTGGTTTTCTCCACCATAGCTGACTTGCTGAAGGCTGCTGGTTTTATCCACCATAGTTAACTTACTGAAGGCTGCTGGTTTTCTCCACCATAGCTGACTGCTGAAGGCTGCTGGTTTTCTCCACCATAGTGACTTACGAAGGCTGCTGGTTTTCTCCACCAGTAGTTAACTACTGAAGGCTGCTGGTTTTCTCCACCATAGCTGACTTGCTGAAGGATGCTGGTTTTCTCCACCATAGTGACTTACCGAAGGCTGCTGGTTTTTCTACCATAGTTGACTTGCTGAAGGCTGCTGGTTTTCTCTACCATAGGTTGACTTGCTGAAGGCTGCTGGTTTTCTCCACCATAGTTAACTTGCTGAAGGCTGCTGGTTTTCTCCACCATAGTTGATTTGCTGAAGGCTGCTGGTTTTCTCCACCATAGTTGACTTGCTGAAGGCTGCTGGTTTTCTCCACCATAGTTAACTTGCTGCGGAAGGCTGCTGGTTTCTCCACCATAGTTGATTGCTGAAGGCTGCTGGTTTTCTCCACCATAGTGATTGCTGAAGGCTGCTGGTTTTCTCCACCATAGCTGACTGCTGAAGGCTGCTGGTTTTCCACCATAGTTGCTTGCTGAAGGCTGCTGTTTTCTCCACCATAGTGATTTGCTGAAGGCTGCTGGTTTCTCCACCATAGCTGACTTGCTGAAGGCTGCTGGTTTTCTTCACCATAGTTGATTTGCTGAAGGCTGCTGGTTTCTCCACCATAGTTGATTTGCTGAAGGCTGCTGGTTTTCTCCACCATAGTTGATTTGCTGAAGGCTGCTGGTTTTCTCCACCATAGTTGACTTACTGAAGGCTGCTGGTTTTCTCCACCATAGTTGATTTGCTGAAGGCGCTGGTTTTCTCTACCATAGTTGACTTGCTGAAGGCTGCTGTTTTTCCACCATAGTTGACTTACCGAAGGCTGCTGGTTTTCCTACCATAGTTGACTTGCTGAAGGCTGTGGTTTTCTCTACCATAGTTGACTTGCTGAAGGCTGTGGTTTTCTCCACCATAGTTGACTTACCGAAGGCTGCTGGTTTTCTCTACCATAGTTGACTTGCTGAAGGCTGCTGGTTTTCTCTACCATAGTTGACTTGCTGAAGGCTGCTGTTTTCCACCATAGTGATTGCTGAGGCTGCTGGTGTTCCTACCATAGTTGACTTGCTGAAGGCTGCTGGTTTTCTCCACCATAGTTGACTTGCTGAAGGCTGCTGGTTTTCTCCACCATAGTTAACTTGCTGAAGGCTGCTGGTTTTCTCCACCATAGTTAACTACCGAAGGCTTTCTCTACCATAGTTGATTGCTGAAGGCTGCTGGTTTTCTCCACCATAGTTGATTGCTGAAGGCTGCTGGTTTTCTCCACATAG
Source organism: Anadara kagoshimensis (assembly GCA_021292105.1). Taxonomy (NCBI): domain Eukaryota; kingdom Metazoa; phylum Mollusca; class Bivalvia; order Arcoida; family Arcidae; genus Anadara; species Anadara kagoshimensis. Next base: position 10,687,486 of record CM037857.1, read on the forward strand.
TAACTTGCTGAAGGCTGCTGGTTTCTTCCACCATAGTTAACTTACCGAAGGCTGCTGGTTTCTCCACCATAGTTGACTTACGGAAGGCTGCTGGTTTTCTCCACCATAGTGACTTGCTGAAGGCTGCTGGTTTTCTCTACCATAGTTGACTTGCTGAAGGCTGTGGTTTTCTCCACCATAGTTGACTTGCTGAAGGCTGCTGGTTTTCTCTACCATAGTTGACTTGCTGAAGGCTGCTGGTTTTCTCCACCGTTAACTTGAGAAGGCTGCTGGTTTTCTCTACCTAGTTGACTTGCTGAAGGCTGCTGGTTTTCTCCACCATAGTTGATTTGCTGAGGCTGCTGTTTCTCTACATAGTGACTTGCTGAAGGCTGCTGGTTTTCTCCACATAGTTGAAGAACTACCGAGGCTGCTGTTTTCCTCCTACCATAGTTGACTTGCTGAGGCTGCTGGTTTCTCTACCATAGTGACTTGCTGAAGGCTGCTGGTTTTTCCACATAGTTGATTTGCTGAAGGCTGCTGGTTTTCTACCATAGTTGACTTGCTGAGGCTGCTGGTTTTCTCTACCATAGTTGACTTGCTGAAGGCTGCTGGTTTCTCCACCATAGTTGACTTGCTGAGGCTGCTGGTTTTCTCTACCATAGTTGACTGCGGAAGGCTGCTGGTTTTCTCTACCATAGTTAACTTGCTGAAGGCTGCTGGTTTTCTCACCATAGTGACTTGCTGAGGCTGCTGGTTTTCTCTACCATAGTTGACTTGCTGAAGGCTGCTGGGTTTTCTCACCATAGTTGCCTTGCTGAAGCTGCTGGTTTTCTCTACCATAGTTGACTTGCTGAAGGCTGCTGGTTTTCTCTACCATAGTTTACTGTGAAGGCTGCTGGTTTTCTCTACCATAGTTGACTTACTGAAGGCTGCTGGTTTTCTCTACCATAGTTGACTTACTGAAGGCTGCTGGTTTTCTCACATAGTTGACTTCTGAAGCTGCTGGTTTCTCTACCATAGTGACTTACTGAAGGCTGCTGGTTTTCTCCACCATAGTTGACTTGCTGAAGGCTGCTGGTTTTCTCTACCATAGTTGACTTACGAAGGCTGCTGGTTTTCTCTACCATAGTTGACTTGCTGAAGGCTGTGGTTTTCTCTACCATAGTTGACTTACTGAAGGCTGCTGGTTTTCTCACCATAGTTGACTTGCTGAAGGTGCTGGTTTTCTCCACCATAATGACTGTGAAGGCTGCTGTTTTCTCTACCATAGTGACTTGCTGAAGGCTGCTGGTTTCTCTACCATAGTGACTTGCTGAAGGCTGCTGGTTTTCTCTACCATAGTTGACTTGCTGAAGGCTGCTGGTTTTTCCTACCATAGTTGACTTGCTGAAGGCTGCTGGTTTCTCCACCATAGCTGACTTACGAAGGCTGCTGGTTTTCTCCACCATAGTTGACTTACCGAAGGCTGCTGGTTTCTCTACCATAGTTGACTTGCTGAAGGCTGCTGGTTTCTCTCTACCATAGTTGACTTGCTGAAGGCTGCTGGTTTTCTCTACCATAGTTTGACTTGCTGAAGGCTGCTGGTTTTCTCCACCATAGTTGACTTGCTGAAGGCTGCTGGTTTTTCTCACCATAGTTGACTTACGAAGGCTGCTGGTTTTCTCTACCATAGTTGACTTGCTGAAGGCTGCTGGTTTTCTCCACCATAATAACTTGCTGAAGGCTGCTGGTTTTCCTACCATAGTTGATTTGCTGAAGGCTGCTGGTTTTCTCTACCATAGTTGATTGCTGAAGGCTGCTGGTTTTCTCTACCATAGTTGACTTGCTGAAGGCTGCTGGTTTCTCCACCATAGTTAACTTGCTGAAGGCTGCTGGTTTTCTCACCATAGTTGACTTGCTGAAGGCTGCTGGTTTTCTCCACCATAGTTGATTTGCTGAAGGCTGCTGGTTTCTCACCATAGTGATTTGCTGAAGGCTGCTGGTTTTCTCCACCATAGTTGACTTGCGAAGGCTGCTGGTTTTCTCCACCATAGTTGATTTGCTGAAGGCTGCTGGTTTTCTCCACCATAGTTGACTTGCCGAAGGCTGCTGGTTTCTCCACCACAGTTGATTGCTGAAGGCTGCTGGTTTCCCACATAGTTGATTTGCTGAAGGCTGCTGGTTTTTCTCCACCATAGTTGACTTGCCGAAGGCTGCTGGTTTTCTCCACCCAGTTGACTTGCTGAAGGCTGCTGGTTTTCTCCACCATAGTTGACTTGCTGAAGGCTGCTGGTTTTCTCACCATAGTTGACTTGCTGAAGCTGCTGGTTTTCTCTACCATAGTGACTTGCTGAAGGCTGCTGGTTTTTCCACCATAGCTGACCTTGCTGAAGGCTGCTGGTTTTCCACCATAGGACTTGCTGAAGGCTGCTGGTTTTCTCCACCATAGTTGACTTGCTGAAGGCTGCTGGTTTTCTCTACCATAGTTGATTTGCTGAAGGCTGCTGGTTTTCTCTACCATAGTTGATTTGCTGAAGGCTGCTGGTTTTCTCTACCATAGTTGACTTGCTGAAGGCTGCTGGTTTTCTCCACCATAGTTAACTTGCTGAAGGCTGCTTTTTCTCCACCCATAGTTGATTGCTGAAGGCTGCTGGTTTTCTCACCATAGTTGATTGCTGAAGGCTGCTGGTTTTCTCCACATAGTTGACTTGCTGAAGGCTGCTGGTTTTCTCCACCATAGTTGATTTGCTGAAGGCTGCTGGTTTTTCCACCATAGTTGATTTGCTGAAGGCTGCTGGTTCTCCACATAGTTGATTTGCTGAAGGCTGCTGGTTTTCTCCACCATAGTTGATTTGCTGAAGGGCTGCTGTTTTCTCCACCATAGTTGACTGCTGAAGGCTGCTGGTTTTCTCCACCATAGTTGACTTACTGAAGGCTGCTGGTTTTCTCCACCATAGTTGATTTGCTGAAGGCTGCTGGTTTTCTCCACCATAGTTGATTTGCTGAAGGCTGCTGGTTTTCTCCACCATAGTTAACTTGCTGAAGGCTGCTGGTTTTCTCCACCATAGTTGACTTGCTGAAGGCTGCTGGTTTTCTCCACCATAGTTGACTTGCCGAAGGCTGCTGGTTTTCTCCACCATAGCTGACTTGCTGAAGGCTGCTGGTTTTCTCCACCATAGTTGACTTACCGAAGGCTGCTGGTTTTCTCTACCATAGTTGACTTGCTGAAGGCTGCTGGTTTTCTCCACCATAGTTAACTTGCTGAAGGCTGCTGGTTTTCTCTACCATAGTTGATTTGCTGAAGGCTGCTGGTTTTCTCTACCATAGTTGATTTGCTGAAGGCTGCTGGTTTTCTCTACCATAGTTGACTTGCTGAAGGCTGCTGGTTTTCTCCACCATAGTTAACTTGCTGAAGGCTGCTGGTTTTCTCTACCATAGTTAACTTGCTGAAGGCTGCTGGTTTTCTCCACCATAGTTGATTTGCTGAAGGCTGCTGGTTTTCTCCACCATAGTTAACTTGCTGAAGGCTGCTGGTTTTCTCCACCATAGTTGACTTGCTGAAGGCTGCTGGTTTTCTCCACCATAGTTGACTTGCCGAAGGCTGCTGGTTTTCTCCACCATAGCTGACTTGCTGAAGGCTGCTGGTTTTCTCCACCATAGCTGACTTGCTGAAGGCTGCTGGTTTTCTCCACCATAGTTGACTTGCTGAAGGCTGCTGGTTTTCTCTACCATAGCTGACTTGCTGAAGGCTGCTGGTTTTCTCCACCATAGTTGACTTACTGAAGGCTGCTGGTTTTCTCCACCATAGTTGATTTGCTGAAGGCTGCTGGTTTTCTCCACCATAGTTGATTTGCTGAAGGCTGCTGGTTTTCTCCACCATAGTTGATTTGCTGAATGCTGCTGGTTTTCTCTACCATAGTTGACTTGCTGAAGGCTGCTGGTTTTCTCTACCATAGTTGACTTACTGAAGGCTGCTGGTTTTCTCCACCATAGTTGACTTGCTGAAGGCTGCTGGTTTTCTCTACCATAGTTGACTTACTGAAGGCTGCTGGTTTTCTCCACCATAGTTGACTTGCTGAAGGCTGCTGGTTTTCTCTACCATAGCTGACTTGCTGAAGGCTGCTGGTTTTCTCCACCATAGTTGATTTGCTGAAGGCTGCTGGTTTTCTCCACCATAGTTGATTTGCTGAAGGCTGCTGGTTTTCTCCACCATAGTTGATTTGCTGAAGGCTGCTGGTTTTCTCTACCATAGTTGACTTGCTGAAGGCTGCTGGTTTTCTCTACCATAGTTGACTTACTGAAGGCTGCTGGTTTTCTCTACCATAGTTAACTTGCTGAAGGCTGCTGGTTTTCTCCACCATAGTTGATTTGCTGAAGGCTGCTGGTTTTCTCTACCATAGTTGACTTGCTGAAGGCTGCTGGTTTTCTCTACCATAGTTGACTTGCTGAAGGCTGCTGGTTTTCTCCACCATAGTTGATTTGCTGAAGGCTGCTGGTTTTCTTCACCATAGTTGATTTGCCGAAGGCTGCTGGTTTTCTCCACCATAGTTGATTTGCTGAAGGCTGCTGGTTTTCTCCACCATAGTTGATTTGCCGAAGGCTGCTGGTTTTCTCCACCATAGTTGACTTGCTGAAGGCTGCTGGTTTTCTCCACCATACCAAAACTAGCTCCCAGAATCTTAAATGAGCTGTAAATTGCTGTTAAGTCACTCTATTACTTTAAAATGCCAATCTACCAAACATTTTACAATGTAAATTGTGTAAGTAGTAAATTAAGGTTTTTGAAACAGTTCAATTTTTACCCTCCACTCACATCTTCTGTAGTTGTTCTTGTTGTGTTTGGGTTTTAACATTTTAGCCATGTATTGGCTATTTACAGATATCTGGTCAAGATACATTCTAACATGACCTACGTTTTCCTTCATATGAAACATGAAGAATGCCAGTTGTGGTATAACAAACAATATACGCATGGCTGTTCCATTTTAATGACGTACTCCCTTATTCATCTTATAATGTCATGCTATGTATCGCAAACAATGATTGTGACGTTACTTTCATTCACAAAATCATTAATTTTATGAAGGCCATCTCAACAGCCAATTTGTTACCATGTACCTTTTTGCAAATAGATAGTAAAACGTATTTCCAAATAAAGAGTTCGCAAAGTTCATTTCAATCCATTTTATTTAAGTCATGTAAGATTTGAGATGATCAACATTTACCAGTGTTGTATCGTAAAAAAAATTACACGGGCCATCGTTAACATGCGGCAAATATACTAGATATATTCTTCCGCATGTGAACTCCGGCCGGTGTATTATTTGACGATATACCATGGGTAATGTTGATTATTTCTTTAATAACTAGTTTCAACAACAAGTGTGAGCATACTAAAAGTCTTATGCAGACTCTAGTTTCACAATCAATCCTTAACTAAGATTTTCCTTTATTTCAATTCGTTAAATTTTGACAAACTTATATCATATTAAAAATAAAAAAAATTTTCAATAAATTAGAATATATGTTACAACGGTAAGCTTAGAGAGCTTAAAAATGATACCGAAATTCATGAAAATCTTGAAAACTTAAAAAATTATTCAGATTTCATATTTGCCAGATTTAAGTTAAGGAAAATTTTATTTAAGAAATGATTGTGAAAATGGGGCCAGACATGTATTTTCTATGGAAAGGCATGTTACTCTTAAAAAGATTATTATGGATTTTAGTGAGCATGAACTTGTTGGAACTAAAGACTTTTATTTCTGCACAACATGCAGCAGTTATCCTTCAGTCCTTCACAATAATAGTAATGGTAACAAGAGAAGTCTTTATAAATAACATACAGTGTATACCCCAGTTTCACAATCAGTCCTTAATTAAGATTTTCCTTAAATCTGCTGACATTTGACAATATTTGAATGTACTACAAATAAAAGACATCAACAAAATTACAATATAGATGTTATAAGCTTAGAGTAATATTCAAAATGGCAGATTAAATCCATGAATATTTTGAAAATTAACAAAATTATTCACAATATTTCAAACTTGCCATATTTCAGCTATGGAAAATCTTAGTTAAGAAATGATTGTGAGAAAGTTTGTCAGTTCACTTGTTGGTTTTCTGCAGAACTGACTGCCTGAATTTCTAAGAAGCTTGACTCTGATGTAAAACAGTATTACATTCCATATCCTGCACCTAAGACATCAAACAAACAATGCCCAACATTTTTATCATATTAATTTAATATACATGTATAATAATAAAAACTTTTATACAAAACAAATTTTAAAACAAAAATAAAACATAAAAAATGACTAAAGCTAAAACATAGATGTTTGTAACACATATGTCAACACGGTATGTGTATACCTTAATAACAAACAAAACAGTGGTGAAAAATTTAAATCATGATGAAGTCTTAAAGAACTACAAATGTGTTAATATAAGCTGCATTTCTCAACTGCTTATTGTACATTTTCTCTTAAAACTCCTGATTTTCTCACTTTGTAAGAGTTCCTGATTTTCTCACTTTGTAAAAGCTCCTGATTTTCTCACTTTGTAAAAGTTTCTGATTTTCTGACTTTGTAAAAGCTCCTAAAATTCTCACTTTGTAAAAGCTCCTGATTTTCTCACTTTGTAAAAGTTTCTGATTTTCTCACTTTGTAAAAGCTCCTGATTTTCTCACTTTGTAAAAGTTTCTGATTTTCTCACTTTGTAAAAGCTCCTAAAATTCTCACTTTGTGAAAAGCTCCTGATTTTCTCACTTTGTAAATAGTGACTTTGATATAAAATTGACGTATAAACAAATGCCTGATTTAAACCAGTGATGTGTGATGTTTGTAATGAGACCAATAAAACTCTTAACATTGTCTGGTAAATGTGTATGTACCATTGCACAAATTATATTCTCTACAATGAGAGGAGATCAAAGTGTGACCATTTAAACTGGACATTCTGCTAAGTCTTTCTTTAACAATGAAGTAGGTGCTGTATATGTCCCTATAAAAGAAAATATATACTGTATTAAATATATAGATATCTAAAACAAACGTACCAGCTAATGATCAAACCACAATCCATAAAACAAAGTAAAAACTTTGAAAACTGGCAAATTTAGTTAAATGTGAACTTCAACCAGGAAAGTGTGACTGGGTGCTCCGAAAGGGCCAGTATCTCCTGTCTAGCTACATCTGTCATGTGTAATCAAAATTTGAGAATAAAAAAAGAACATGACTTTATAAGACATAAAATATATCCAGGATAATTTAGGATGCAGAGATATCATACCTATCAACAATATTGTGATGGCAGCCATAAAACTTTTTGAGGGCATTGATAAGCCTAGGCTTGCAATATCCCAGAGTCAACAATTTATTTGTTAAACAGCTTGTTTCATCGTATAAAGTCCCCATAGTGGGAACAATCTCTACCATAGTGTATTTTCTGTGAAATTAATACACAATAAGCAGGTATATTGCTGCACAGAGAAGGAAGGCTGACAATAGAAAAATTGAAGTCACCACGTTTGTCATACAGCTCTAGCATTTGTTGGTGTCATTATTGAAGTATAAATCTAAAATTGAGGCAGAACTTAAAGAACAAGTTGTATCTTTTATTTCAAGCTGACTAGATGACATAAATTTACATACTGGTAATATCCAAGTTTAGGATTATTAAGAGAAAGAAATCATCAAATTACCAGTATATGCACGTGAAGTTGAATGATTTGGTGAGTTCTCTCAAGATAAGATTTTACAACGTTCTGCATAAATTCTGCTTCATAATAATAAAGAAACAAATGAGCAAGCAACAGTGCACAGTTTGTTCCCATTGCTATACCCATTGTTAGTTGCAAAATTATATTACATGTACTAAACACAACAAATTTCTACAATAAATGATGCTTGCGGTGCTTGAGTTACCTCCCCTTTGACCATAATGCACAACTCTTGTACTTTTGTACTATATAACAATGTACTGTTTTTCTTTTCTCTTTTTTGAAAAAAGTAGCATACAACGTCTGAATCTATGTTTATAGTTAACATGGAGAGATTACAATATTTGATTAGTTGAGTGTAAAAAATGATTATGGTCACTAATCCACTCGATTAAAAATTCTGTTCAATGTTTAAAATTACTAAGGAAAATAAATTGACTTTTCACCACAAAAGTAACCATTTAGGCCAGTTAATACTAAATAATAGCACACCATGAAATTTCTGTAAGTGAAGCATTCTTGGTAATTGTAATAATAAATATTGGTAATGAAAATAATTGCCACAGTACAAAATATATATTATTGTAGTCATATTGAGGAAAATTTGGGCAGTTTATTATGCACAGGCTTAAAAATAATCCTTTGATATTGATAAAACCTGCTTTAGCAAGGATTGAGATAAACAGGGGCCCAGTAGCCCATGCCCCCCCCCCCCCAATTTATCAGGGCCCTAAAAGTTTTTAGGATTTTTGCTATGTATGCTATTGCAACTTCTCTTCAAAATGAGCTGGGCCCCTAACTCAAAATAGTTAAGCTTCATCCCTGTATAGTGACAAACTCTATAGAAAGACCACCTGTCTATAAAGTGCATTTTATTTATCAAATAACTGGTTATTACATACAAATTTTTTTGTACTGTTCTGGCACTTGTATCTTAACACTGAGCTTACCGGCTCTCCAGCTTGACATCTACTACACGGTGTTGATGTTTTGACATCAGACTTTATACTGCTGACACCATCTTTAGCTGTAAAGTCACATACCTACAAAGTGAGAAATACATACATATACATGTAAATTACATTTAACAGATGTCTATGGTTATACATTTAAAGGAATTGTTATAATTTACCAAGCATCCATTTGAATCTTGCTTGTCTAATCAATAAACTTGAATTTGTAATCTTTTGTTTATCAAAATAATTTAAGATGAAGTTTTACTACATACTTTTGAGTTTGATAATATTTCTCATAATTTGGGGGAAATTTTGACCTAGGAAGCATGGAGGAAACTATAGCACAATACTTTTATAAGACATGCTATTATTTATTAGTTTGTGATAACTTACAAATCAAAAGATTTTCACCAAAAACTTAATATTTGACACCTAATAATCTGTCTCCATTATGCAATTAATTAATCCGCTGGGATTTTACAAAGCTTTAACTTACATCAGTTTGTCTTTGATCAAAGCTGTGTTGAACTTCCATGCCTTCTAATTTATGATTTGATGGTATTTTAACAACATCTGTTCTTTGATAACATTCAACATCTACTTTATCTGTGTATGTATTCTTCTGTAACACAGGAATGTTATATATGGTAAAATAAAGTCAATTATGCCTGCCAAGTACCAGAGAGGAAAAGCTCCCTCATTCAATCTTGACAAAGCAGGAGAGATTTCACATAAAGTATTAGCAGTGTTAATGTCATAATTCCTCATAATGTTACAACTTATACATGGCCTTTCAGAATTAACTTGTGTCAATTATAATGGCATGCAAGTTCCGTGTCCTTTTGTTCACAACTGGAAATTGCTTTAGCTGGAGAATTTTGCAGGTTGAACAAGTTACTACCAGTACATAACTATTAACTAGAAAACACCCTGTAATTTTTTTACATATAATTAAAGCATTTAACAATTTAAAGCTAATCTTGTAAATAAGATCAACCTTAACTTTGACCAAAGATTCAATTCTAAAAAATCCATCAAATTAAAATCTGCCTTGAATATCTTCAAAAAGAGCCAAAATTGTAGCAAAACCACAAAGGTCAAAAACTATGTCATGATCTTGACCTTAATTGACCCCACTTGCAAAACTGCAAACTAATGTGCACCCTTCATGTGCATGATCAAATAACAATTCAATAGAAATTCTTTAATAGTCATTCAAGATCGACATCCTTCAATCATAATTTATGTCTAACAATTACACTGAATTAAAATACTTGTTATTAGCACACACACACACACACACACACACACACACACACACACACACACACACACATGGGGGAAAACTTAAAAATAAAGACCAATTCTTAGTAAGGGTACACTGTGTAAACACTGAAGATTTATCTCCCCTTGGACTGTCAACAAGTACTTGACTTTGATTCAGAATAAAACACAATTCTCATTTTGTATCTTATATAATATTATGTTTACACAGAACTATTTTTAATGTTTGCTTGCTCTGTATGCAAATATATGATCCAGTAACTTATAAAGCTGCCTATGAATAAACTGGTCTTCAGAAGACAGTAACCATATCACTTTTGACTGATTGCTCAAGGAATGAAAAAACATCACATACAATGTATTTTGTTTATATTTTTCCTTTCTATCTAAGGATGGAAATTCCAAGAGAAAGCTCAATGTTAAATTAAAATATCTGATTAGCTATGAAATTTTTAAATCTTCTCTGTTCAATTTCTCCCTAAATAAATATCTATTCACAGTGGGTAACAATTAAGGTAGTTCCCAGCACCCAAGGCAAAAAATTTCCCTGAATACTAGTATTTGCACACATATTCCTGAGTTCTCACTTTGTTGAATAAAAACATGGGGTTGGGTTTTCATTTTTTCAGTTTTATGTATTAAACATACCCCTCCTTAAAACATTTTGATGCCAGAGAAATAATTTAATGTTTGTAATGTGTAATGTGTGAAATACCACTGATATCACTCAAAGCTTTAATTTTGCAATCATAATTTCTGGTATTTGTGTTCAACCCGATTATGAAACCCTATTACTAGTATTGGACACATGACATTCTTCCTGAAAGGTTGCTATTTCAATACAGTAGAACTTCGATATCTCGAATACCACGGATAACTCGAAGTGATAATTTTGTCCCGACCGTTTTCTATATAAACTATGTAAATACAACTTCGATAACTCAAACTCCTGTAACTCGAATACCCCCGATAACTCGAAGTAATGTTAAGGTGCAAAATTTAAAATTGTAGGAAAACAACCTTCTAAAACTCGAATTATTTTAAACAATGGGTGACAAATAGAACATTTCAGTGAGAACACGGTAATTAATCGACAATTAGCTATAATACTTCCGTATAATCCGATTAATGATTGGAGAAGTGGGACAGATCTGTATTAATTAGTATCAATTAAAGGATTAGTACTCTGTGCCGTACTGGGCGATGAAGTGTAACCGTGTACACCTTCAGTAGAAGCCGAGTTTTGTGCCGCTGGCGACAACAATACATTTTCAGGTGATTTAAGCTGGGTTTTAATGACTAACACGTGGTAGGCACACTAGTTTTATATTTTCTATAAAATGTGTGTCTTGTTTTGTATATCATAACATACAATGTGCATGGATATATATGTTTATCTGATTCAGTTCTTTGAATGCATTACGGTCATGTATTGGTAATACACATTTTGTGTATTTCATGTATGCGTTTGTTGTCGCCATCAGTCCTTATAAAAACATAATTAATAATTTGATTTTAATTCAATTTTAATTCATTTATTAATTTATGCAATACCGGTACATATTACACCAGTGTATCAGTAAACAGTTTTACACCATCCAACATTTCTCCCAAAGAAATGAAAGTTACATTGTGACGTCATTCTTCAACTTCGAAAACTCGAACACCCCGATAACTCGAAGTCATCATCGAAGTCCCGTGCACTTCGAGTTATCGAAGTTCTACTGTAGTTTTAGTGGCTTTATGTGTATGAAATAGATCTTTTGCCACATTTTACAAATGTATTGTGATGCCCAAATTGTCGTAATTTTGTCATCATCATCGGTCAACTGAGGAAAACTGTGTTAATATCCAGTACTGAGTGGCAAAGTCAGAGGTAAACCATACTTGCAAAATCTTTGTCTATTTTTGTTTAATTTTGCACAAAAGCAATTAAACTTTTTGAAATTATTGTCAAGAATGCATCCAAATGTTTAATTAAAGACCCAAAACTCTTGAAACTATCAAAACTCTCAAATTAGTGTGTATAGGAGGCCCCTGAAATTAACTAAAGGCCTTATCATTTCCAGTGTTTACAAAACTAAATGGTAAATTTGAAATACCGGTACTAGAACTTTCTATTGAGAGCCAAATACCCCCGTCCCCAACATTTAATTTTATTGCGACCTTGACCTTTATGATATGACCTTGGTTCAAGGTCATGACACACCTTTGACACTAAGACTATGCATGTGAAGTTTTATGACAATAAAAATGTTAATAAAGAATAAAGAAGCACATTACTTCAATGGACATAGTAAAACGCATTTATTGTCACATCAATTGCAGATTCCACGGGAAATGTTATTATTTTTGTATGATTATATTGACTGATCAGTTATTATGTGCTGTTGACTATGGTCTCATTAAACACTTCTCCTTTTCCCATAGGGTCCCATGTTAAATTACCCAACTTTGTGACGCCATTGTGAGTTTCTGTACGTAATAGGTACATTAAATTATACACCATTTGAAAGGGAATTAAAAACACTTCAATAATCAGTTATAAAAACGGTACCATTACCGTTGATTTTTTTCGCTAGATGGGATTATATGCATACCACATTAAAAATGCGTATTCACGGCTTGCGTTTATTGGAACCTTAGCCAGATGCTGTCCACCTATTTACTTCCGCTCATACAAGTGTATCTTACACAATTTCTCAATTTTTTAATTGCACAGTTATTCTGTGTATATTCTACTTTCCAATGATATATTGTTTATCCCAATAACATTTGTGTACCCGATTTTATCAGCCATACCCCTTATTATTAGTATTTTAATGTCATAGAGGTACTATTTGGAACCAGGGCCAATTGACCTTTTGTGACCTGGAAGTGTTTAATGAGACCTATTGTTGAAAAGAGTTACTTCCCTTGGTGCCCACACTTATGTTAAATTAAAGTATCTTTAACTTGAAACAACTTTTGAGTGAAGAAATTATGAAGACTAATTATATAGAAAAATGAAAAGAAGAATAAGAGAGTGAAAATAAGTCTGACACTACTTAAGCAACCTAAGTCATTCAATAAATAGAGGATCTTGCATGAGTGTTTATGTAATATTGAATTTATTAAACAAGTTGAATAATTTTTTATGCAACGAGCCTTGGCATATATTGCATTAACACGAATGCAAGATTCTATTTATTATATAATGATAACCGGTCACGGTTCGGGTACCACATGTCGGGTACCCGGTTATGAAAATTGCTAACTGTGACAGCCCTAATATAACCCCATAAAAACGGGGTTTTCGTAGATTTAAAACTTGTCTTCTCATTATAAGAAAACAGCTGATTGACCAAATACAACAAGTTCATGTAACTGTGTACATGCACCAAAAGTAATCCTGCTGAAATATTAAAAGTAAACAATAGTCTGTCCACAGGATACAGAAACAAAACAAACATTTTAATTTTAATACAATGTATCTTCTTTTTAGAAGAAAAGTATAAAAGTATCTCAACAAACAGTGTGTTAAATGAAACAAACAACTGTGAACTAGGTCAATTGCGTTTCGTCACAGCGTGCGCATTCTGGAATGTCAACAACTTGGACAAGGATTTACAGACATGTGTAACTCGGAATCGATATCCATGATTATTCTGGCCCGATTTTTTAGGAACTGGTGATTTGTTTTGATAAATATGGATTTGAATGTTTCCTCCGGTGACTAGTCAAAAAAGTAAAAGTAGTACCGTGCGTAGTGCGTAAGGATATAACTTAATTCACTCGCTATTATGATGTCATACTCATTCAATACAAATTTTATTGTATGACCGTATTACATGGATTATTGAGTAGATTATATAATAAGATAATTATTAGATGTATTCAATATATTTTCTCTGAATCACTAAATAACGGAATACTGACAACTAACTGACTAGAGTTAACATATTTTCCATCAATTTACAAGAAAGGCTCTGAGAAAAAGCCTGAGATAAGAAAACCAAGGAAAAACTATGAAGAAGAAATAGAATGAAATGTAAGCTTGGAGGAGGAAGCATAAATATCTTACTGTAAATAGGCCTGAATCTGCTTTTGCTTACTATATGGGATATGGTTTTGGATATACTGAAGTTATTAATAAACCTTATATTCCAAAGTGTCGTAACAACATACCAACAAATAATGATTTTATGCACTCTCAAGTGTATGCACTGTGTTTGAAATGTTTATCATTTAATAAACTTGGCACTGAGAAGTTCGATTCCCAAGAAAATGGGCAGTAAAAGAGTTAACAAAGTCCTAGATTACTTTACAATGTACATGATTCAGGCATTGTCTGGGATCTGAATAAATAATTTATAGAAATGCAGCTTTTTTGCGGCCTAAGCTTTCACTATAAACAACGTGTGTACATATTTTTTAAATCAATCAAACTACAAACAGCCCATCAATCCCTATTTACTGGTGAGTTGATAAATTTGTGTCAAATTCATGTGAACTTTCCCGCAATATGTTGATGTAACGAAACGAGATCTGGCAAGATCATTCTTTCTCTGGAGATCCAGCCACTGTCTGGCGCATCACTTTTATAACTTAAAACATAGTATGCATCAGTAATAGTAGTCACGTGACAAACACTACGTCATAAACACATCATTAATGACATAATAGTCCTTTTCTAATTTAATGTTTTAGGGAATTAAAATTAAAATCAAACTTTGGGTTTGTCTTGGTGACGTATATTTAATGAATATCTAACAAAACTAAAAAAATTGAATTATTTCGGGATGTTTCCCAAGAAATACGGACTGTAGAAAAGTAGATTAGAGTTTAAAATAAGGCACTTTTTAAACGGTCACACCGTAAGTGATATTATGATGTGGCATGACCCTGGAACAGGGACCAGATTTATTATCAAACTTTTAATTATATATATATTAGAATATGCATATGTGACGAAAACAGTCACCAACATTTAGTAATTCATCATTTCAACTGCCAAGGAAATGCTGAAGGGCGTGAAGAACAACATTTAAGGATGCAGAATTAAATACTCAGCGTGAAACACCAGAAAACAGTCGGTAGAACAATCAAGAACAAGAGAAACACTGTAATGCATTGCCGACCAAGTTATTCGGGTTATACCACAGTAGGGGTTGCTTCCCATGTCGGTAGCGGCATATAAAAGGGCAGTCGATTTGGCGGGTTGATAAGTGTAGTTTTGGCAGTGTAACAAGAAGGTCGGAAGATATTAATAAAAGAAGAAGTTAATAAAAGTAAAATAAAAGGGTGAAGAAAGACATAGAAGATATTGAAAAGCTTAAAACAGCAGGTAAGAACTTATTATTAAAAAGTGGTTGCGGAAGCGAACAGCCTGTTGAATGCGTTGTGCATGAAAACTAGCACAGCACATTCACAGCAACGCATTCGCACTTGTCACAGCAGAATAATTTATTAATTAATGGTGTTAATGATTCCACGTAGGGGGACAAATCAGTTCATTCCCAGAAATTACAATGCTTTCACAGCAGTGCACTCACATCGGCGCATTCACCCAGGATACAACGCACTCGCAGTAGAGCATTCGCAGAGATAACAATGCATGCACAGCGGCAAGGTCACAAGGGTACAACGCATTCGCATTGGAGTACCTGCAAAGATAACGACGCATTCACAGCGACGAAGTCACAAGGGTTACAACACATTCGCATCAGAGTACCTGCAAAAGATAACGACATTTAGCGGCGAAGTCACAAGGGTTACAATGCATTCGCATCGGAGTATGCAGAGATAACAATGCATTCATAGCGGCGAAGTCACAAGGTTACAACGCATTCGCATTGGAGTATTTGCAGAGATAAAACACATGCACAGCGGCGAAGTCACAAGGGTTACAACGCATTTGCATCAGAGTATCTGCGGAGATAAAACGCATTTACAGCGGCGAAGTCAAAAGAGTTACAACGCATTCGCAGCAGAGCAGACAGAGCATCCACGGAGGTTAAAACAAACTCGTAGTTGAGCAGTTACAGTGTATTGATGGATGGTGGCTGATTCCATTGATGATCAATGAACTCGCACGCTATAGAGAGTATTAAAAGTTGAAAGCGCTACCTAAATATTTAACATTTCCTTGCAGTTTGTTTTTATGTATAGATTGCACAAATCTGTATATATGAGATTAGAACAGTAGTGGTTAAAGGAGAAGTGCGAGGCCAAAACTACGGCGGCGACGCTACACATACATATATCGTTTAAAAATATTCTAATTAACGCTGACGTATGTTGGTAATCAAATTATAAACTTACAATGAGATAGTTCTCAGTATAATTTCGTCCAGACATAAGACCCTGCAGAACAAGTGAATTTTCACTGACGTCTGTCTTCCATTTCATTGATAAGTCCTCTGACAATGTTCCAAACGGGTACTTTCTTTTTCTGGACAACATTTTTGCTACAGTAATGCAAGCATTAAATCAATCTCAAGCAGAATTTTAAATACCGGGCATGTTGTTATCACGCTTCTTAGCGTCCGGATGTATTACTTTAAACGTAAATTCTGAGTTGAATCCGGACCTGAAAATGTAGCAGATCGGAAACTATGTTACAACATAATCATGATAATGGATTGTCATTACGAAGTCCCCCAAACAAAGCATTGCAATTTAATTTTCAATATCCCGATTCCAAACTGGAAATTGTTTTAGAATGACAGTTTTAGGTTTTAATGATTTTGAATGGGTCTGCCTAAATCATGCCAAGGAGGATTTCATGCCAAGGTAGACGCCAAGGGAAATGAAATGCGCCAAGGAAGTTTGTGTGCAAGCTAGAATCTTTTTTTTTTTTTTTTTTTTGTATACTGAATTATTAATGAATAAAGTATATATTCTGAATTCTATTAGTCATTTTTTTGATTAATAATTGATTATTTAAATATTTCTTATTGCACTATTGACTGGTTACAATATGGCCGTTATTCTGTGCTGTTATTGGTAAATCCCTCCTTATAATGGAGCATGCTCTTGGTAAATCCCTCCTAATAAAGGAGCTTTTCATGTGGTTTAAGACTGCTGTTATTTAATAACACATTTAGAAGAAATCAAACAGTTGTGTTAAAAATATTATTTGATTTAATTTAGAAATAAGTGTTTCAAATCTTCCTAATGAATTATTAAATGTAATACAGTCATTTTCTTTTTGATAGAGATGGGTCAATACACAGCTATACATTTCATTACTGCATCCATACAATTGAATTATCTTGACCGGTTTCACAATCATTCCTTAGCTAAGATTTCCTTAACTTAAATTTAGCAAATTTTTGGAACTATTGATGATTTTTTTTTTTTTTTTTGTCAAAACTAAATGCAAATGTTTTAATCTTGATGCGATCTTAAAATAACACCTTAAAAATTATGAAAATTTGAAATTTTGCCAGATTGAAGTTAAGGAAAATCTTTGAATTATCTTGAGCGGGATGTTATGAGAATTCATGTGTGTATTAATACACAAATATAAGTGAATTATCTTGCTGGGATGTTATAAGAATTCATGTGTGTATTAATACACAAATATAAGTGAATTATCTTGCTGGGATGTTATACGTACAGTCCGTGTACATGCTGGTCAATAACTGGGTTTAAGGAATCTTTTGACCATCAATTATCGGATTAATACCTGTTTATTAGACAGGTGTTCTCACGCGACAGGTAATTACAGTTAATTAGCCAATTATGGGATTAACTTTGGCATACACACGTGCGGCCTGAAACCATATGAGTCCCATTTCCCTGTTTAAATATGTTACGAAATACTCATTTTTTGGCGAAATAAATATAATTTATTTTACAAGAAATTTATTTTACAATTAATTTATTTATAATTAATTTATTTTACAATTAATTATATATTTTTTTTATGAAAATATGACGATAGAGTTTAATAGCCTTAAACGTAATTAATGACCCCCATTTTTAGGGCCAAATCAGTAAAAAAATTTTGAATAATGTATTCTCGGTTCCGGACATCCGGACATCGACCGCCTTAGATACGGTGAAAACATACCGTTATGATAGAAATGTACTATCATTTACCACGGATATTATACTTTATTTTAGTCTTAAGCGATTTTCATGAAATTTGTAGCCAAGTCTATTTGATAACATACATTGTCATATGGATTGAATGATTAAAAAAATATTTTTGTATGCAAATTCATACATATTTTTAAAAAGACAGATTTGTCCGTCAGCGTTCATAATGGTCACGAACTTGGCATATTCACTTGCTTTCTTGCGTAAATGACACGAGAAACTTAAAAAGTAAAATAATCATTTTTTGAGATTTTAAATGATTAAAACTGAATTACAAATACATGTAGCAACATTCCGTAAATTTAAATAAGTTTAATTTCCTACCGTCGATCACTCGGTCCATCCCTTCACAGCTGAATACATTAAAAATCAAAAATTAAAAAGTAAATCCATTTTAACACAGCTATCCAAATTCCAGCTTAATGAAACTAACATTTAATATGGGATATCGTGAAGAATTTATCACTATATCCCAGTGGCCAGGTGGCGTAGCCAGAAAGGAATGAATGTTGTGCACATTCACACACTGCTGTGCTTAACACACACACACACACATGCGTTGTTGTGCTTAAGACACAGACATACTGACACACACTGTTTTGCTTGACATACGCACCGTTGTGCTTAAGACACAGATACACACTTGTGCTTAACACACACGCACACCACTGTTTTGCTTGACATACGCATCGTTGTGCTTAAGACACAGATACACACTTGTGCTTAAACACACACACACACACACACACTGTGGTGCTTAACGTACTTGAATATACACGTCGTGACACACCACACACGCTGTTGTGCTTAACACACACACACACACACACACACACACACACACACACACACATACAGAGTTTATTAATGAATATGTTGCTGAATATTTTCATTTCTAATAGCTATAAACGCAGTTCACTGGTTCAAGGAATGGAGAATATCAGTTTATACTCGCTCGATCACCATGAAATGGGGTTACAATTTAAGTTTACAACTGGATTCTACTTGAACTAATCAACTTCAACAAATTAAAGTGACTAACTAGATCAGAGACGTATGTAATATAGTAGTTTCAATCAGTAAACTTCAGATGGTGACCAGATTGAATTTGCTTGAATGGAACTGTTCAGAGATTTATACTGTCTACATTAACCTGTTCACGAGTGTGTTCCCTACTTTCACTTTAATGATAGATAAAGAAAAAGAAATGTCACGGTAAATAATGCCAAATGACAATGTGAAAGTAAATATTGTATACACCTGCCATGAATAAGATTGAAAACACAATCGACAACCAATTAATCTAGCATATATCTTTAACCACGTGGGTTTGTTTACGTTAGTTCAACATAAATTGGCGCGTAAAATACGCGTCCATAGTAACACACAAGAAGGCAATGTATTCATTCGCGTAATCGTTAATTCCTTTTCTTAAAGCATTTTTATATATGAAAATAGATAATTGAAAATAAAAATGAGATAATTTTTCAAAAATATTAATGTGAATGCCAATTTATTATCAAATATAAGAATTAGTTTTAGTCCTAAGTTAAATATCGGAAGTACATTCGGTGATAAGGCTTAGCTTAGAATGGCGGAAGTTTCGATGATGTATCCGCAAACGCGGATTTCAGCATCATATTTTCCATCTATTCCACCTAAAGCACCAGAAGCTGCAGTATCTTACTCAAGGTAAGAATTCTTGTTGATCGGATAATGTAATCATGGGCGAATTAAACCATAAACCACGCGAGATTTACGACATGCATGTAGTTTTGTGTATTGCTTGTTTTTTTTGTACGGAGATGACCGCTATATTGATGCAAAAACTTGCTGAATCAACAGAGTCACCGTGGTTATACTAGGTGACCAAAGTCCATGACATTTATTTCTGAAAAACTTTAGATTTTTATATGAAATTTTAAAATTTTAGTAGAAGGTACAAATGAAAGTCCTAACAAACTTGTTACTATACAACCTGTTGCAATTTACAGTCAATACAAATATTTTCAAGTTAAAATGAAAGATTGAAAATGTGTTAATAGCGCTTGTTTTGGAACTAGGTGAATAAGCATGCAATATATAATTATTATATGACATAAATGTTATTTATTGAACTGAATTGATATCATGTATATTATGATAGCAGTTACACACCCCCTTGCCTAGTCCAATATTGTGAAAATTAAGTGACACTTGCATTTATTGGGGGTATTTAGTTGCTTTTTGACGTATAGCAATTTAAGGACAAAAACATGTTGCATAAATGTTTCCCCAAAACTTTGGCAGAACTGTTACCAGGTCTGGGATCAGCCCGAAACTGGGGATAAATCGAAATCGCCCGATCGGGGGATAAAGCGTCTAAGCGTTTTTATGACTATAACGTCGCGCATGCGTATTTCATTTGTTTGCCTAGAAACGGGCTTAAAATCGAGTAAAATTGATGACCTTTTATAAAAAATGGCCGCGGGGATTCATTTCTAAGTAGGGAGACTTAAAAATTTGAACAGTTACAGTAAACATATATTTCTAAAGATTTGTCGTACGGAAAAAAAATCTGTCGTGCGGAAAAAAAGTTATAAGCTCTTAAAAATGCACTTCCGGTTATAAATGTTCCCGTTAAAAATACATCGTAGTTACGGGTATAGAAATGCTAAAAGGACCGTTTCTTACCTAGTTCAGATGTGTGATAACCAACTCTTTGAAGATATTTTTGGTAATTTTCTGTCTGAATTTTGCCCCCACCACCATTAAATACCAAAATGTTTTTTTAAGAATTTACAGTCTACACATTCTTTCATGAAATAACTTGTAATTGTTCAGGATAAAATGTCCAGGTTGTGTCAGAACTTTTATTCTGTTGTAAAGTCAGGTGAAAAGCTGTAAATATGTAGCTAATATTAGTATATGTTTCAATTCTCAATCCACTGTCACATTATACTAACTAAGCTTTTAGTGGCAATTTGATTTTTTAGTTTTGACCCGTGTATATGTAGCTATATATCGAAATGTCGGGAGTGTAGGGTAAATCTATATCCTGCTTTTAGTTCCAACGTTATTGTTCTAAACTAAAGAATATTTGTCATTTAGCCTCCTGTTCTTTATTTCAAACAAAAATAATCATATTCACTAATAATTAAAAAAAATAATAATAATAAACAGAAACGGTATTAACTATTACGATTGATTATATCATCAAATTGGCTTTGTAGTGACTTGCTTAAAATTCCGAACGCAGTTTATACTATATACAAAAATTCTTCTAATTATTCAGCATTTACACTAAAAAATAAAAGGAAGAAAACTGACAAAATGGATGTCGTGGTTTGATAAAAAAAAAAAAGATACAATAGTGTATTAATTTTTTTTAATTGAGTAAATTTATAGATTTGAATTAGCAGTCAATTTGATTAAAATCTTCATTCAATTGTTCTTCTTTTATTAAATCTTTCATGTCATCATTATAAAACACTGCCGATATGTCTGTCATTAAATATTACCTGTTGCCTGTAGGATTTACAAAGCTTTATTGACAACCGCGAGTATCTATGTACGATCTACCGGATGTTTACATAAGGTAGTATTACTCGCAATCATCGGAACTCTTCTTGTGTACTCGCGTGTACACCCACAAGAATTACTTCCCTTTGATTGTCCCCCGATCGGGCGATCCCCCGTTTCGGGCTGATCCCAGACCTGGTTACAGTATGTTCCACCACAAACAAAATTACTTATAAAAATTATTACTTGTTGTCTACACTGTTGATCATCAAAATTGTTCCTCATATCGACTGAAAGAAATACACAAAAATAATCTAAAATCCATGATGTGTTCCACTCTCTCAAAAACTTTTATTGAGACTGGCTTTGTCATATAACGTGAGGCATAAGTGTTACATTTTTGTGTTGGTGGTGGAGTGGAGTTGGTGTGTGAAAATGTTTTAAGGTATGCTTATGGTAGACAGAATATTAATTACAAACTAATATTAAAATGAATGATTGGTATTTTTTTCTTTACCATAAAAGCTTTACAAAATGTTTACTTGTATAAAGCTTGTTGCCATTATGGGAACTTTATACCATGACGCAAACTGCATGCAAATAAATTATTGACCCAGGGATATTGCCGGCCTAGGCTTAAATTATCAGGGCCCTCAAAAAGTGTAATGGACATCATCACAGTATTGTTGATAAGTTTGATTTCTCTGTGTCAATGATTGTCCTGGATATATTTAAAGTCACAGTTTCATGTTCCTTTCACTCAATTTTGATTACACACATGACAGTTGTACTTGTAGCTAATAGGCAGGTGCTTACCCTTCCAGAGTACCCTGCCTCACTTCCCTGGTGGAAGTTCACATGTTTAACCTAGCTTATCATTTTTAAAGATTTTACTTTGCTTCTGGATTGTGATTCAAACATGGATTGGTACTTTTGTTATTGATAAGTATGCAGTTTTGTATTTTTTGCATAAAAAATTCAATTTTCTTATGAAAAAAAAAAATTTGAGAATGTTTGTCAAAATTTGTAAGTTTATGATTTGATGTTTTGCAATGACTGATTTTGGGAGAATAGTGCTTATTTTGAGAAAATGTATTGATCATTTAGTTTTCAATACAAATCTTTTAAAAATTTGGAATACAACCTTAAATAACATAATTCTTTTTTGGACTGTCCAAGCCATGAAAATTATGTTGAATTTGTTTTATTTTAAATTAAGAGAATGTCCAGCTTAAACACAGAGACAACAATGAATTTTGAGAGAAAAAAAACTTACAAGTTTATTTTATTTCTTGATCAAATTTTATAAAAATTTCACTGCTAAATCTATGCAGAATTAATTGTACAAATTTGCATTTAACGGTAGTTTAAAAAATGTCTGTCATAATGTTCAAATAGCAATAAATATATGATTATGCATTGAATTGCACTGTAAAACAGAATTGTACAGTGTTTATAAAAAAAAAATCTGTTGAATTTAAACCTCTCGAGAAACACAATGAATTTTCTGATTACGAATAATTTATTTTAAAAGAAACTGCAATTAACTTTACAATTAGCAGTGGATTTTTTGTGAAAATTTATAAAGAAATTTTTTTTTGAGAATTTAATTGAAATATAGATATGTAAAATTTGGCTTATGTTAATAATGAACAAATTTAATGTGAAATGAAGATGGATTTTACAATGTTGTCGAATGATATTATGAAAACTTAAATAAATTATAAAATATAGGTCATATATCATTTTATTTATTTATTATCCAAGACATTGGACAAAAAATCAATAGAACATATGACAGTCATAAAATATTATTGTATTTTCAGTCATTTTCCTATTTTTACTCTTTCAGAGCAGTACATGAGGCTCCTTACACAGCCCTTAGTGGAGTTGTTGTGGATGCCAGAAACCCAGAGAGGGTAAGTGTATTTGTGTGCTCTGGTATAGACCTTTTCATTTTTTTTCTTCTGTATATGATCTGGTTTTCCCATTGAATGTGAACAGGTGCTCAAACAGGTATTTAAATAAAATTTGTGTATGAGATATACAGAGCTCTCTCTCTCTCTCTTGCACATAAATATAGAGTTCTTGTGTAATCTCTTGGCAGATTATTTGTCTATAAAGGTCTCTCTCTCTCTGTCTCTCACACACATATAGAATTCTTGTGTAATCTAGTGGCAGATTATTTGTCTAAGATCTCTCGCTCTCTGTCTCTCACACACATAGAATTCTTGTGTAATCTATTGGCAGATTATTTGTCTAAGGTCTCTCTCTCTCTGTCTCTCACACACATATAGAATTCTTGTGTAATCTAGTGGCAGATTATTTATCTAAGGTCTCTTGCTCTGTCTTTCTCTCTCTCTCTCTCACACACACACGCACACACACATATATAGAATTCTAGTGTAATCTAGTGGCAGATTATTTGTATAAGGTCTATCGCTCTCTCTCTCTCTCTCTCTCTCACACACACACACACATACACACACATAGAATTCTGGTGTAATCTAGTGGCAGATTATTTGTATAAGGTCTCTCGCTCTCTGTCTCACACACACACACACACACACACACACACATAGAATTCCGGTGTAATCTAGTGGCAGTTTATTGGTCTGTAGTTTAAGGATTAACCTATCAACATAATCAATACCAGGATCAATAATCCAATCATAATGTACTTGATAAACAGTTTAAATTTATGTTACATTTATACTGTCAGTGTGTCTTAAAAGATCAAATATTGATTTTAGTTATTCACTTATCAAAAATCAAACTACTTCAGTCGGTAGCTACTCTGATATTAAGTTTTATTTGTTTAAAACTTTATTAAAAATTATTTGTGTATTGGTTTAAGATGTATTTGACACATTCCGGTTTTAAAATTGTAAATATAAGGTATATAGTTAAATATACTTACTGCTATTTTATTAAAATATTTATTTAAATAATTTTTAAGTGAATTTTGTTCAACAAATTGATAATTTGAAGTTCCATGTTAACATGGTTAAACATTCGGACTGAAATTTTAAAGAAAATTTGTTTTAAAACTTAGTCATTTGAAGTGGCAAATTCAAGATTTGAACTGCAGTTTCAATTAAAAATTATATATATAAGTTCTGTCATAAATTTTTAAAGTGTTGAATAGTTGGGTTTGTAACAATACATACAGTAATATTGCAATGATATTTGAATACCATTTCAACAGCTTGTTTGATAGAATATTTGTGGTGTATATAGTAGGTCCCATATTCAATTCCTTGTCATAGTTTTGACCCAATTTGGACTTGTTAAATAAAACTTGATAGTAAAGTATATCATGTTTATTAAAAGGAGATTTAAAATATCTAATAGAGTATGGCATAGTATTGAAGAACCCTTATCTATTTGCCAGTGTTTTTCCTGTATTTTTTTAAATGGCAAGATTCCGTGACTTTGGGATTTTACCATTTAACAAGTCCAAGGTAAAGCTTTGAAAATAAGAAATTTCAAATTCCACTGGGTAGATCCTACTAAGAGAAAGTTTGTCAAATCCACTAGCAAAAGGTTGATGGTTGTAATCCTGATTTCTGCCAATATTCCACAATTACGGTACCTGGTAAATGAATGAAGTCCTTACTGGGTCATAACACCACTGTCAGTACTCCATTTCATATTTTTCTGCCACCATTTACAATAAACACCAGTCCAACAATTCAGTTTGTGGACATAAAACTAATATCTAAATTCTCATTATTCTAGTATGAGGAAAATATTCTTATGCACATTATATAAGTTTGTGATGAAAAGAATCTTGTATTATTATATTAGAATTTTTAGCATGAAATTCTTGAGATAAGTTAAATATAATTATTTAATTGGTTTTATAAAAGCTGTATTAACCAGCACCTTGACTATGGTTGCCTTTGTATAGGTATATATAAGTGTTGGTATATTGTTTGATAAGTAAACAATACAACATACCATGTATGACAATATGATCTTCAATATGAATAGATTTTATAGAAGTGATGGTTTGATAAAATTGAAAAAGGTGTCACATTTTTAAATCAAACTTTACAAGACAGTTAATTTAAGAACATCATAAAACAGTTAATTTAAATATAGTTAATTTGATAAAAACTTAGTTAATTAAGGGCAGGTATAAAAAAAATCAGGTATCTTCTGGGTTTTACTAAAGAAAATATCACATGGTAGGGGATCAATAGCATCTAACCCTGTATTTTAATAGAGACTGATAGAATCTTACACAGGTAACAGTGTAAGATAGAGATGTCTCAAACGAGGATGAATATTTTTCAGTCAAAAACAAGCTTTAGCAAGGTCTGGAAATTGAAAATATTAATCCGAGTTTGAGATAGCTATGTTTTGCATTGCTACTGGTGTAAGATTCTTTTTCTCACACATTTGCAATATAAAAGCGAGATATGTTAACAAATATTTGCATCGAAAGCTCAGTTTTCATGCCACCATCTGCATCTACTGAAAATGACGTCATCGTATTTTGTTGACGTTCTTGCGTAAAATGATTATTTCGTCATTAATTTAGTGTCTGTAAGTGATTGTGTCTCATCTGGAATGCCCTTTATTTTTGTCATAGGATCAGATTTCAAGTTTAGAGGAATCCAATTAATGTGGAAGATTGTTCATGTGATCTGTCTCAAGACTCTCAACTAGGGCGATTCCCTGGTCACATATGTGTGAGAAAAAGAAACCTGAACCTGGAGCCGGGTGAAATTCTCTATTTTTAAAATGTCTTGCAAATAAAGAATCTTACCTTGAGGGTTGAGACTGAAATCTATGTCTTCACTACAAAGCATGGGTGGATTCTTTTTCTCCCGTATCCAACAGATTGCTGCTATGTTTAAAAAAGATACCCAAAACTATGCAAAGAAAAAACAGTGTTTGAATAAATTTGCAACTAATGAGGTCACAATCTAAATTGTTGACATCACAATTGAACTAACATTGTGACATCACAGCTTCATCCTAAACTTATAACCCAAGGATTTTCTTGTTAGCTATGGGGCAAAAGAGTTGTTTCCCCCCTTGGATTGAATAATTTTACATTGTGCAATGAGGGGATATTCTTTTGAGATTCAAATTTAATTGGTAAGAAGCACTGTGATATATGAAACCTAGTGCTTTCTACCACTCTGTCATGAAGTCTCCTTATAAGTGTTCAACTGGTACCCTAGCTTTAACCTGTACATACATTTATATATAGCCATACGTTAATGTTTTTAAACAGTGTGACTAATGTTTGAGTTTCCTTTATAAACTGTACACTGTAATACAACACTAATAATGGATTAAAGTATTAAATGATCTCCATTTATTAAACTTTATCAGCGGGTGTTTGCTTGTCTGTATTTTAAGATATTAAGTTTTATCAATTAGACATACCAGGGTTTTTTCTTCAAAGTTTCACTTTGTAATTCATGTAATTTTATGTTAGACTATTAGTATTGCTCTATAGACCTTCAGGTTTACTGGTGCCTGTTATGTTGTAATTAAAGTTTTTGAGAATACTGGTTCAAAAACTACATGCAATTTGAATTGATATTTTTATTGAACCTGTTTGTTCTAGCTAAGAAAAAACCTAGCAGCATAAGTTGATCAGGCTGTCTTTATTGTCATTGGTGCCTGGTGTATTTTCATCATTATCTTTCTCAATTTTAGTTCAATTTTTTCCAGTATTCCAAATTAGGCTGAATCACTCTAGCCTGTATCTCAAAATTTTCTATATATACAAATATATTACAGGTCGAATGGAAAGCTTCCAGATTTTGAATCTGCTTAATTATTTATCATTTGTAGCTTTTTATCATCCACAAAATGGTACTTTTTAGACAAGACATGCAATCCATGGATATCCAGTCTCCAGTGTCTGATCATTTTTTATGCTTTAATGTCTAAAATTTAAATTCAACATTGCTATTTCAACTCACCTGTAAAAAATGTCATACCTATGTTATGTATAAACATCAGCAGATGCATCCAGTGTAATGTACATATAGAATCTGTATTACTTTAGGGCCAATAGTGCAAGTGCCCTTTCTAGACTGAACACTGATATTGTTCATGTTAGCCTGCCACTAGCTTTGATTAAAGACCATATGGCTAAGACAAGTAGGTTTAGTACCAACAGATGGCACTCACAAAAATCCTTGTTCTTGGTTGTTAATGGCTGTGTACAAGTAAATGTACACAGATTAAAATAACTAGGGTCCCAGTTGCCCTTGACTCCTAAAAATAAGTCTAAACCCATTTTAGCTATATATTACTTTTACTTTTACAACTTTTTTTAAAATGATTTCAAAATACTGGTAGTTAAGTTTCATTCCTGATGTACTGTTACATGGTTTTCCAATTTTCCATCGTTTTTTCGCCAGTGTCATCTTCATTACCATCACCATGTATGTAGTGTATTAGATAAAGGATGATGTCATATTGTGTATAAGGAATACTTGATTTAACTGCAGTATATATTATTTCAGCATCCAGTCACACCGAGATGTCGAGTTCGTAAGCAAGTAGGAAGTACCAACAGATGGCGCTTACCAGAATCATTAGGGAGCGATTTATTAGGAAGTCGTCAGGCAATCAAAGCAGTTACTATGCCTTATAATAAAAGTTTAATTAACATAATTACAGGTAAGTTTTAGAATTATGTCAGTATACATATGAATAAATAGAGATATTTGCAGTGTATCAATGTCTAATAGAATCTATTCTATTTCTTGCATCAGAAAGTACAATTTTTGTACAGCGTTTCACGATAGTGAACGCGTACTTTGCTATCGCTTTCTTCCAAGATATCGAGCTTCTTTGCTATGAAATTATAAGATATGAGTACACATGGAAATAGTGCGCCTGGTAAATGAGCGTGAAAGAAGTATATCTGTTTAATCGTGAGATATGTATTCTGAGACGGGTAATGCATTTGGTTACATATGCACATTTGGAATAAATTTTCGGAATACATTTCGGAATCTAGTAAAATATTGCGACGGTATGCATCTAATAATTTCTGCAATTTGGCGAACTGATCTCATGTTTACAATAAAAAGTAGTCCGAGAAGTTTGCGTCCTACGATGTAAAATCATAATTTTTTATGAAATGAACAGCAACGGTAGGTTGATTTAATTAATTCTTCGTGAAATCTACGGAAATTTAAATTTATTTTGAAGGTTATGATAACGTATTTTGATGTTGAGGCAATTGTACTGTTTATCGATTAGATTTCACTTTCGTGAAAGGGAGATAATTCGTACAGTGTTGTGTGGAAATGACCACATGTTGATTTTAAATACTTCACCATTAACATGAAATGGGAATATTGTGAGTGATAATCAGCAGTTAATTAAAACCCAGATTAACAGCAAATGATCCAGTTACATACAACCGCTAGAATGTACCCCCTCATAGCGACGGTAGGATCTGCATAACTCTACTTTCTCTCTATCCGAAATGACAAAACGATCGGGTACAACTTTTTTTAAATTTTAATTACCGATTGTCTTTTTCATATATTTATGAAATTATATTTTCTACCATTTAATTCAGCAATACATGGTTTGATACATTGTTTCTTTTTCAAAAAAAAAAAAAAAACATCCGTCGGACTATGCATAGATCGACCCACCCACACACACACACACACACACACACACACACACACCCCGAATTTTCGGTTATATTCTGTCATGCCACAACACCATTTTCCCAACTACGCTGACAACAGCATGGCAGTGCTATGTTTCAATTTGAAATCAATTTCTACTTCGAGACACCTCTGATTTGTTGATAAAATTTTGCGGTAAAAATGATGTGTAGGCTATCTTGCACGGGGGGGGGGGGGGGGGGGGGGGGGGGGGTACAAGATGGAGATATCTTGCACCTCTCTTTATGGATTTTTCTATTTGGGGTGCAAGAAACAATGCAGTCTTGTTCCTGACAAATCTGTATCAACTTGGAACAGATCCTAATGTAAGAAAATTTGTGGCTTAAAATGGGCAAATGTCTAGGTTTTTTTTTTTTTTTTTTTTTTTTTTTTTTTTTTTTTTTTTTTTTTTTTTTGCTAAATATTGCAATTCCTTCACTGTCCCAGAACTGACTACTTCAATATAAGTGGAAGAATCTTGATTGGGTTGTAAATCATTATTACTTCACCTGACTAACATAGAAATGACTGAAAATAGTGATAACAGATAGATGGACTTGAGATAGTCATTGTTATAGTTATCCTCTGTATTAGGACTTATTAAGGGATGTGGGTCTTTGAATGCAGTCTTGTTCCTGACAATTTATTTACCAATACAATAAAGTGGACATTGTCATTGAATACACTGAAGACTGATTCAGTTGACAAGTGAATTCCTGCTTTATACCACTTTCAAGAGGATAGTCTTTCCTGAGCCTATCTTTAGGTGCATGAAACTGATACTAATATCTACAGTGGTGTGAAGTGACTCAAGACCAGTCCATCACAGAGTTCAAACTAGTCTTTTCTGTTGCTATGGGTACTTATTTATGTAGCAGCTAAGTGGGTTGGATCTGTTGACAGTGCTAAAGAACACACTACACAGTCAGCTATCTGAAGCCTTATCTTACGACCTTTGAATCATGGGTTTGAGGCCAGTATAAATCACTTGGTCCATGTCACTTCATAACTTGAGTTTCCATCTTCTTTTACAGCTGAAAGTCCACAGTTATGTGTAAATTTAGACACCAGTCAGCCTTATTCATTCCGTCAGTCTATAGATAGGCCAAGTACACAGCCATTTGACACTGGATTTAAGAGGGCTGTTTTACCAGAAAATACTGCGATTCCAAAAATGCCATGTTCAGCCCCTGGCAGAGTGTAAGTTATCAATATTTATTTCATGTCATGATAGGCACTTTAGTTTAGACAGTTTAGAACATACACAGTGTTTAATTGCCTTTTTCGTGAATTGGTAACAGGTCTTACAGTTTTGAGAAACAGCCTGATGTACCAAAGCCCTTGAAGCTGTGGTGTATGAATAATAACAGTAAGATGTCCTGTTCTTCTTATACTGTGTGTGGTGTCCTCTGGGGTTGATGCATGGTGTTTGGGACTGTGTCTGTGTGTAGATGTCCAGGTGTGTGTCCAGGTTTGTGTGTGTTGAGTGAAGCCTGCAACAACCTTATATACTCTTCTGTTAGGTAACAGAAGGGAAGAGCATGACCGAATCTATTACCAAATATCATGATTTGTAAGGTCAATTAGACAAAGGTGTATACATCATGTAATGAACAGACTGTAAGTTATTGAATAATTTCCTAGAGGCTTCGAGGCTTGTCTGACCATTGACATGAGGATGACCTGAGTAATTAACCTTATATAAAAATATAGCCGAAAGTACAATTTTGAAAAACCAGAAAATATTTGGGTTTATTTTTATATTGTTTCTAATATCATTATACTGATAATAAAAGGTATTTTCACAATGACTTCAACATGACTAATGAATATATTTAAAAAAAAAAAAAAAAAAAAACTTATCAATTTGATTGCAATGTTTTTCATGTAGCATTTGACAGCATAATGGATATTTTTGTGCAAGTATTTTCGTAATCTATAAGAAACAATTCAATTTGAACAAAAGTAGTTTTACAATATATTACTTGTCATCATTGTCATACATCTGAGTTCAATGTCTACATGTGGCCCGTCATCATTATGTCATACATCTGAGTTCAATGTCTACATGTAGCCTGACATCATTGTCATACATCTGAGTTCAATGTCTATATGTAGCCTGATATCATTGTCATACATCTGAGTTCATTGTCTACATGTGGCCTGACATCATATTCAAACATCTGAGTTCAATGTCTTACATGTAGCCTGACATCATTGTCATACATCTGAGTTCAATGTCTACATGTGGCCTGACATCATTGTCATACATCTGAGTTCAATGTCTACATGTGGCCCGACATCATTGTCATACATCTGAGTTCAATGTCTACATGTGGCCCGTCATCATTATGTCATACATCTGAGTTCAATGTCTACATGTGGCCCGTCATCATTGTCATACATCTGAGTTTAATGTCTACATGTGGCCCGTCATCATTGTCATACATCTGAGTTCAATGTCTACATGTAGCCTGACATCATTGTCATACATCTGAGTTCAATGTCTACATGTGGCCCGTCATCATTGCTATACATCTGAGTTCAATGTCTACATGTGGCCCGTCATCATTATGTCATACATCTGAGTTCAATGTCTACATGTGGCCCGTCATCATTGTCATACATCTGAGTTCAATGTCTACATGTGGCCCGTCATCATTGTCATACATCTGAGTTCAATGTCTACATGTGGCCCGTCATCATTGTCATACATCTGAGTTCAATGTCTACATGTGGCCCGTCATCATTGCTATACATCTGAGTTCAATGTCTACATGTGGCCCGTCATCATTGCTATACATCTGAGTTCAATGTCTACATGTGGCCCGTCATCATTGTCATACATCTGAGTTCAATGTCTACATGTGGCCCGTCATCATTGTCATACATCTGAGTTCAATGTCTACATGTGGCCCGTCATCATTGCTATACATCTGAGTTCAATGTCTACATGTTGCCTGTCATCATTGTCATACATCTGAGTTCAATGTCTACATGTGGCCCGTCATCATTGTCATACATCTGAGTTCAATGTCTACATGTGCTATACATCTGAGTTCAATGTCTACATGTAGCCTGACATCATTGTCATACATCTGAGTTAAATGTCTACATGTAGCCTGACATCATTGTCATACATCTGAGTTCAATGTCTACATGTAGCCCGACATCATTGTCATACATCTGAGTTCATTGTCTACATGTAGCCCGACATCATTGTTATACATCTGAGTTCAATGTCTACATGCGGCCCGACATGATTGTCATACATTTGAGTTCAATGTCTACATGTAGCCTGTCTGTCATACATCTGAGTTCAATGTCTACATATGGCCTGTCTGTCATACATCTGAGTTCAATGTCTACATGTAGCCTGTTTGTCATACATCTGAGTTCAATGTCTACATGTGGCCTGACATCATTGTCATACATTTGAGTTCAATGTCTACATGCCCAGTGCTTCAGATTGTTTTTGCAGATAGTGGGCCACAAGGGCCCACCAGGTCCAATAACAAGGGGTCATTTCTTGTTATAGTGGGTCATGTTTTGCCACATAAATAAATGTTATGCCACGACCACGTGACTGAAAGTGAAAGTCGGCACTTGACATCTTCATATAATGCACCAAAAGCGATCTTGTCATCTGCTAATTTATACTTTGTTAACCTTTACGATATATTTTAAACTCTTTCAACTTGATGATTCATTTTATGTGCATCTACTTCTCTGCGCTTTGTGTTGTTTTAAAAAATGTGAATAGAGTCGTCTGCATTTCATAGCCATGGTTGCCGCTAGCATATTAAATGAACGACAACGTCCGAGGTCATAAAAAGTTTTATTACGAGTTCCCCCTTTGAATATTAATGTTAATAACCGACGCATAGAGCGAAGAGATGGGGCTTGTCGGGAGTCCTGTCTACATGCTGATTATGAGATAAACAAAGATGCTAGAGATTTTCCGATAGAAAACGAAAACAGAAAGTCAAATCGGAAAACCGCATGGAATCTAATATGTAGTTTTGGTAAGAAATTATTAACGATCAATTTGGCTAAGAAAAACCATGCGCCACGTGGACCCATTAGAAGAAAATGTTATGCGCCATTTTTTAAAATAATGCGGGATTGGCGCGGGCGCACCGACAATCTGAAGCACTGCATGCCGCCTGACATCATTGTCATACATCTGAGTTCATTGTCTACATATGGCCCGTCATCATTATGTCATACATCTGAGTTCAGTGTCTACATGTGGCCTGACACCGTTGTCAAACATCTGAGTTCAATGTCTACATGTGATCTGACATCATTGTCATACATCTGAGTTCAATGTCTACATGTGGCCTGACATCATTGTCATTCATCTGAGTTCAATGTCTACATGTGGTCTGACATCATTGTCATACATCTGAGTTCAATGTCTATATGTAGACTGACATCATTGTCATACATCTGAGTTCAATGTCTATATGTAGACTGACATCATTGTCATACATCTGATTTCAATGTCTATATGTAGACTGACATCATTGTCATACATCTGAGTTCAATGTCTACATGTGGCCTGACATCATTGTCATACATCTGAGTTCAATGTCTACATGTGGCCTGACATCATTGTCATACATCTGAGTTCAATGTCTATATGTAGACTGACATCATTGTCATACATCTGAGTTCAATGTCTACATGTGGCCTGACATCATTGTCATACATCTGAGTTCAATGTCTACATGTAGCCCAACATCATTGTCATACATCTGAGTTCAATGTCTACATGTAGCCCGACATCATTGTCATACATCTGAGTTCAATGTCTACATGTGGCCTGACATCATTGTCATACATCTGAGTTCAATGTCTACATGTAGCCTGTCTGTCATACATCTGAGTTCAATGTCTACATGTGGCCCGACATCATTGTCATACATCTGAGTTCAATGTCTACATGCGGCCTGACATCATTGTCATACATCTGAGTTCAATGTCTACATGTAGCCTGTCTGTCATACATCTGAGTTCAATGTCTACATGTACCCTGTTGGCCAATTTACAGACCACCATTAATTTTGTATTTCAATATTTAATTTATATTACAGTCCGCATACAATTGCTCCAATAAAATCATTTGTACCAGCCAATGCAAGACCAGTTACTCCAAAAGATATATTTTTGTATCATTCCAAAAAAGGAAGAAGTGCTGTAGGTCCAGGTAAGTTCTACAATACCTTGATGTTACGTTATTATCTTAATGTAACTACCGGTATGGCATACTTAATTTGATATTTTTGTATTCAGATATGACAAAATATACAGAATAAGGAATACAATGAATGTTAATAACCTTAAGTTTAGCTCATAAAGCTTTGAGCAAAATGTCATCCTCCCAGGATGTAATTGTTATATTTTATGCTAATTTGACCAAATTAGAAAACGGCTGGTGCAGCATATGAATATGCATGATTTCTATTTTAAAATTAATTTCTTATAAATACTTATGTTGTTTGAATTATTGAAGTGAATCCTATCAATCCTATCTGTTTGCCTTCTTACTATCATTTAATTTGATGCACCATTGTTTGGTTTTTACCCTGCTTTATCCCTTGGTTTGAGAGTGATCACACAATATATTATAATTGTTACTGTAGTTTCAAATGCTGGATTAAGAACTGGGCCAAGTTTTACAACCATTCCTTAAACTCAAAACTTTCTTAAACTTGAAACTTGTGGATTTGGAATTTAATAATTTTGTATAACTTAATTGTGGTAATCTGGGATTTAAGGTGTTATGAAGATCACTTCAAGCTTTTTAACAGTTGTATTTAATTCTGTCAAAAATGTTTATTCATATTTCCCAAAAAGATTGTTAAAAAGAAAATTTTAGCTAAGAAATGATTGTGAAACTGACCTGATGGTTTTCATATATGTTTATATAAATAATTGTTAACATGTGTCTCAAAATATAAGCTTGGTATCCAAATGGGGTCCGCCAGGTGTACCCCATCAGGTGCCCCATGACATTTGTGTTTAGCTGTTGCTTCCATTATACTGTAAACCGCTTTATATTGGCGCATACTTATTTTAGCGATTGATGATTGGTAAACATATTAGCGCAGTTTAATTTTAGTGTAATCAATTCCAGTCTGAACTGTTTAATTCGCCTAAAACCCACAACTTTTAGCCATAGAAATAAAATTTGAGAAGGGGATGTAATAAAAAAACTATGTAATGTTGACTTTTACCGAGAGAAAATCTCCGTAACTGACCCAGGAAGTCACTAGACAGACAGATGTCTGCAGGAAGCTTTCATCATAATTTGGCCCTCTCGTTGATTAGATATATTTAAATCAATAAAAAACCTATTTTGTTTTTATTCATTTAAATACCAACTGTTTTTTTTTTTTTTTTAAAATACAAATGTTTCGACACATTGTCAATGTAACCCCGATAACAGCCGCTTAGATCATTATAGAGGTCAATAATTAGGATTTATATTATATATATATGTTGCCGACATCACAGAAAAAATAAACAATTTTCGCATAACGGGTCTAATTTGTTGATATAATTGTTAATATTTTAATGATTGAAGCCAACTACTGGTAAATTAAAATTAATTACCCAAAAAGGAGACTTGTCAGATTGTACCTATCACATACAATGGCCAGTAATTAACAGCTATGCCAGTATTCCCTAATTTATCCGTTTGTCGGTGGTCAGTCTACCGGTGGTCAGTCTACCGGGTCTGGGTAATTAATCCCTAATTACTTATCATATGCGGGTATATTGATGGAAGCCATACCAGAGTCATTCAGAACTATTATTATTTTAACACTGACTATATAACCATTTAACGTGCGTCCATACCCATTCATAGTCACAGCAGCGATGTACAGTACTGACCTTTTATGTTGTAATTTTAGCGGTAGTTTTATTTTAGCGCTGACACTCTTATCGCCAATTGCGCTAAAATAAAACTGCCGCTAAAAAAACACGATTTACAGTATATGGAATTGCCTAAGTTGATGTTTTCCTAAAAAGGCAATGTTATTTTGGTAATTTTTCCATATAATGCTTTACACAAATTTCATAGGGTTACAATTGATCACATGATGTACTGGCATACCCCATTGATTGTCATTATTCATTCAGTGTAATATTTGCAGACCATAATCAAATTTGTAATTCAATTTTATTTTATTTGGAGTAAAAAGGGGACCATTCAAACATTAACCAGATTGATAATTTGTTATTACATTATTATAACAAATATGACATTGATACAAGAGATATTTGATCAGTGGTTAAGCTATAGGATTTTTATTTGATACTTGGTATATTGTTTCATGCACTTTCATAGCCCAGGTTAGACAATAAACTCAATGCTCAATTTTCCTCAGTTTTTGCCATATTTGTAGAATTTTGTTTGACATTAAGTACATTACTTTACCATGTAAACTTAAAGATCAGTTTGGTCCTTGGACTAAATAGGAAATAAATTCAAATACATGTAATCAATGACTCAGTTTTCCTCATATTTTGTTGATTTTTGTGGATATTTGTTAGATGTTTGGTGCATTGCTTCACCATGAGGGGATACAGATACAGATCCAGAATTTTGTTACCAACAATCCATCAATTTTTGTTGAGTTATATTATTATAGCTCTTGGGCTTTTTTACATCTTTTGCATGAAATTTGAATTGTATTCTTGCCAAAAGATTTTTCTCTTTGTAGGAGACTATGTATTGGTATGCAATATTCTCAGAATCCTTGTCTATTTCTTTATTTCTTGACATAACGACAATTTAATTTAATGATATATATATATAGGACAACGGATCAGAGATTGTGGTGAGTTTGTGTGATTGGAATTGGTTTTGATAAAATGCATGGTACAGGAAATATTTTTTATGAATTAAAATTTAAGGAATTTTGTAGTTGGATAAATGTAACATGTGATACCTATGTTATATTCATCAAAAAACTATTATTTTTTCTGATACATTATGTATACATTTTCTAGAACACATTGTTTTAATGCCTGGAGTGTGGTATGAGGATTTACTTCCCTGTCAAGATATGATCATGGATGGTATAGGAAACTGTTACAGCCGAAAGGAAACTACCAACCTTAGTAAACAAAGAGACAAACTTAGGATTAGTCTTAACTACCAACCTTAGTAAACAAAGAGACAAACTTAGGATCTGTCTTAACTACCAACCTTAGTAAACAAAGAGACAAACTTAGGATCTGTCTTAACTACCAACCTTAGTAAACAAAGAGACAAACTTAGGATCTGTCTTAACTACCAACCTTAGTAAACAAAGAGACAAACTTAGAATCTGTCTTAACTACCAACCTTAGTAAACAAAGAGACAAACTTAGGATCTGTCTTAACTACCAACCTTAGTAAACAAAGAGACAAACTTAGGATCTGTCTTAACTACCAACCTTAGTAAACAAAGAGACAAACTTAGGATCTGTCTTAACTACCAACCTTAGTAAACAAAGAGACAAACTTAGGATCTGTCTTAACTACCAACCTTAGTAAACAAAGAGACAAACTTAGGATCTGTCTTAACTACCAACCTTAGTAAACAAAGAGACAAACTTAGAATCTGTCTTAACTACCAACCTTAGTAAACAAAGAGACAAACTTAGAATCTGTCTTAACTACCAACCTTAGTAAACAAAGAGACAAACTTAGGATCTGTCTTAACTACCAACCTTAGTAAACAAAGAGACAAACTTAGGATCTGTCTTAACTACCAACCTTAGTAAACAAAGAGACAAACTTAGAATCTGTCTTAACTACCAACCTTAGTAAACAAAGAGACAAACTTAGGATCTGTCTTAACTACCAACCTTAGTAAACAAAGAGACAAACTTAGAATCTGTCTTAACCCTGCTAATATTTAAATTTATTGCAAAATGATCTTAAATTTTTTTATGGAATTATGAACCTAAAATACAATAATTCAAACTCTTTATTCAGTGTCAGAGAAAATAGTACATAAATATAATTTGGTATCACATTGTACACAGGTAAATCCCTTTGATCTTTGGTGGTGACAAGGTTTTAATATTTAAAATAAATTTGAATTATATATTTTATTTTTGAAAGCATGATATGATTTATTTTTACATTTGTGTAATTGAGGTGGTAGACTTTTTCAACATAATTTTTATTAGTGCATGCAAACATTTGAATTTTTATCATAATTATATTGAACATTGTTGTATTTATTTGTATGTGCAGGTAAAAGGGTTTTAATTATTTATTAATTAATAAATAATTGAAGCAGTAATTATAACTAATTGATATATATTTCTTACTTTTATGGCCCTGTGAGGAATTGTTATACAAAGTCATTCTTACTTTATTGTACACCATCAAGCATAGACAGTGTGATAGAGTGTGATGATTGTAATGATTCAACAGCATTGTGTTTAAATTGCGAAAACTTGTTGAAAATGCTGTCAAAACCTAATCCAAAACTCAGACAAAACAAGTTGTTGGTGGTTTTTTTCAGTCTTGAAATGTATGCAGGGCTTTTCCTGCCCTATATTTACTGCTGAAATTTGGAGGCATTTTCTCCTATATAGAGAAAAAAATGCCCATTCTAGTTCAATTTTTCTACCAGTTGTGCTCTTCTGGAGTTAAATTGTGTCCTTTCCTTCTCAGGGCTTAGTGATGGCCAAAGTTATCGTTTTAATTTCAAAGTCAATTTGAAATTTCACAGTTTGTGTAGGAAAAGCTGTGGTATGGATTTGTACAATAGGAAGAATTTTTAACTATTTGCATGTTTTTTTGTCTATATTTTAGAACCTGTTTGTTCTGCATGTATGAATGGTATATATACACATAATTATTATATAAAGTATATTACTTGTGGTTAGGATAACACAGTGTTTTATGCTTGGTCTTGAAGCTGCATGCTTTATTTATAGAGGGACTTATTTTTATGACATATCTAAGTTGGACTATTCCCCCATCAATATTTTCACCCCTAGGGTAAAATTTAAAATTGGGTTTCCTCAATACTTAATATTACAAATAGTTAAAGAACACTTTGTTTTGAATTCTCTTATAAATTTGAAGTATTAAAAGACAGGCTACTACAGTACAAATTTATGGAAGAGTCATTAGTCCAGTGTTAATTTTCAATGTCAGTAAGAAAACAAATGCTCTGTAAAATATCTGCAAAATATTGCATAATACAGAACAGTGGTGTCAGGATAAAACTTGGTCACTTTTGGTATTATAAATTGTTATCTATTTTAAGACTATAATTTCCATTTAAACATCAGTGCACTATATTGGATGTAATGCTATTTCAATTGTTTTAGTCAGGATTATTTCACTTGTATAAAAGCAGTTTGTTGCTCATCTGTTTTGGGATGGTGGAGGAAACCAAGGCACAAACACCAATATTTGACAAATGAAATGATATGCTTTATAAGTTTATATTCCTTAAAGTGATGTTTTAAAATAAACAATATACATAATTGATGGATGGAAATTGAACAATTTTTTGTCTTAAAAAGTTACATGTATATTACATACACATACTTGTTTATTAAATAATCTTTACAGATCAAAATGGTTCTTGATAAAAATTAATCAACAACATGGACACTTTTAAAAATAAACTTTTGTTATATGTTTTTTGGAGTTGTAGGGTTTGTTTACAGCCGCTATTACCAGAATTTGAAACCTAGCTAGATAAGGTCTTGGGCTCCAGCTACTCTCTTTTATTTAATGTTACTGGGTATAATTATCTAACAAGATGTCCATGGATTATATGTCTTACCTTAAAAGTGTATTACCATATGGGATTGAACCTTCTTGGGATTGAAGAAATGTTCAATCTCTATTGACATGATTTTATTTTTACAAAATCAAAACCTTACAATACAATGTTCTACATTCCAACAGATTTTCCTGACTGACTTTGTCAACAGCATCAAAATACATTTTAAGATTTTATATAAAACATCATAAAAATTTGAGAACGTAAGAGTTTTACTGTCAAAGTAGCCTGGAAACTGCATGATATCTGTCATAAGATGTCCATCTTCAACACTTTTCAGGGGAGATAATCATGTCAAACTAACTAACCATAACAAACCTTTATTTGATATTTGAATCTGCTAAGTGATATGGAATATGAACATTCATTTTTTCTGTATGACGTTGAAATTATCTTAAGTGCATGCTGACACATATTGTATGTCTGCACATCTATAGTCAGTTAATTAAGAGCTCATTATCCCTGTGCATGGATAGCTTTTGTACCAATGAACATTTTGAAAAGAAAAATCTTATGCATACACATTAACCCATCATCAAAAAGGTGTGTCTGTCAAAATGCTGTAATGTACAGGGTTAGTCCATCAACAAGGGTTGGTCTGTCAAAGCTGTGCATAGACAGAAGATATATAAAAACATATGTGTAAACAAAAAAAGTATCTACCACTGGTTAGTCAAAAATTATGTGCTGAAAATAGATTTTCACCTTCCATTAATTTATACATGTACTTACTTTAGTATAGATTTCAGTATCAAATGAAGGTTTATATAATATGTGATATATTTAATTGATTGGTATTTTGGATGTTCTTATGTTTCAGGATATACTTTTTTCTAAATATATACATGTATCTACATTGGTAATGTGGACCTTGTGTTTCAGAATTGTTTTTAAGCTTTTATCTTAATATATATCTACATTGGTATTTTGGATCTTGTGTTTCAGGATTTTTAGGGCCTTTATCTAAATATGGTTGGTTTATATTAGTTTGTATATATTGCTGTGTGTGATTTCTACTATGACATTGGTTGATATGACTTTTTTCATTATTATGAAATTCTCCAAATTGTTATAATTCAATTTTAGTAAGTCCCTCTAGAGCCTGTAGTCATCAGTCTAGTGCTTATCATGGTTTCAATGATGTGACATAATTGCAACCCTTCTTGATGGGATGCTAGTCCATCACAAGGTTCTGATGTTGCCACATTCTCTTATAATCACAGGGTGGACTGGAACAGTTTGAATTTTACTGTCTTGCACAAGGCAATTTTATTCCACAAAAAGAGCTTGCAGGGCTCATTCTCGTGACTCTTTGAGCCATAAACTTGGAAGTCTTCAGGAATTATATATCCAATATACCAATTTTCTTTTAAGCATGCAAGGTTACTATTTTGATTTAGAACTTTTGTTGATTAAATATTTAGAAATACAGATTTTTGCAGCAAGTAAAAAGATTTTGAAAAATGTGTAATCTAACACCTTAATACATTGCAGTTAAGTAGTCCTGTCAGTCCAATCTAAGGGTTCTTTCAGTTAGTAAAACTGCAAGCTTAAGGAACCACTTAATGGAAAGGCAGTGTTTAAATTGAATTTGGTTAACATTTTAACTTCTCTGAAGCTCAAAATTCTGTTCTGTTTTTATAGAAATATATAGTATATAAAATATTACAGGCTCAACGTAAAAGCTACATGCTTGGCTTAAATTTTGAACAAAAATGCACAGATGTACACGTCCACATGTTTTTTTTTTGTACCCTTAACCCTAATACATGTAATACTAGTAGCTGATGGTTAATTCATGTTTTGGAGAATTTCATAATACTTTTGTTCTTCTGTTGATTTTATATTTATCTTATAGAATAGATTGTTTTATACAGTTAAACATGACTATAAAGGCCTCTGTAGGGATCAAAGTAGCTTGTGTGTAAATATGTACACATCCAACATATACTGGTCATAATTGTATATACATGTAAAATGAAACAAAATGAGTTTCACCATCATACCAGTTGATATCTCATGATGTTTCTATTGAGCTATTTCCTTTGGATATATTGAATCACATAGTTTCATATTTTGTATAAAATTATGTTATTTCATTTATAAACACTTTGAACATATTTTTCATCACCTGAGTTAAGAATTATGGTTCTACAAAAACATAATTGGATATCATTTGGAATGCTGTTTATTCCAATTGCCTTAGCATTTACTTAGAGGGGGCTTTTGAGGCAGGTTTGACTGTGTATGTGTATATGTAATAAATAGCTAGACTTATTTGCCAGTGTTTCAATTCTTTCCAATATGTGTCTATATAAAGCGCAAAACTAATTTCTAGAAGCAAGTTTCAGTTGCAAGCCTATGTTCATAACTCCATCATACAAAGGCAATAAATGTATATTTTATAAAGTGTTTGGTTTAGATAGGTTTCAGCTGTATAGGGCATATCTTAGAAGTACAGTTGATATATTTTATTAAATCAGTAAAGATTAACAATTCAATTTATACAAAAAATGAATATAATTTTGAATGTGGAAAAATTGAAGAGACTCCATATCTGTAAAATTGTAAAACGAATTTTTCCAAGTCCAAACTAATAAATAACATAATACTAATGCTATATGTATAGACCATTGGTCAAGCTCTTGTTTTAAGTTAACATTTAAAATGTTTCAACTAATGGTGTTCTGTTTTTTCCTTCTTCCTTATTGATAAAGTACATCTCTTGAAAGTAATGCATTTGTCATTTCACCATAAATATCTCTTGAAAGTAATGCATTTGTCATTTCACCATAAATATCTCTTGAAAGTAATGCATTTGTCATTTCACCATAAATATCTCTTGAAAGTAATGCATTTGTCATTTCACCATAAATATCTCTTGAAAGTAATGCATTTGTCATTTAACCATAAAT
The DNA here is from genome assembly GCA_021292105.1 of Anadara kagoshimensis. Taxonomy (NCBI): domain Eukaryota; kingdom Metazoa; phylum Mollusca; class Bivalvia; order Arcoida; family Arcidae; genus Anadara; species Anadara kagoshimensis. The sequence continues at coordinate 10,730,399 of CM037857.1, forward strand.
ATCTCTTGAAAGTAATGCATTGTCATTTCACCATAAATATCTCTTGAAAGTAATGCATTTGTCATTTCACCATAAATATCTCTTGAAAGTAATGCATTTGTCATTTCACCATAAATATCTCTTGAAAGCTATGTATTTGTCTTGTAACCATTCTTTCATTCATTTATTGATTCATTCAGTAATGTAACAGAATAAGATTGTGTTTTTGTGTGCCATATTTCACATTGATTAGATGACCAATATTCTAATTAAGCTGGAGATGATAAAGGATTTGGTCCATTTATTTAGCATGTTCTGCTAAACCTATTTTTCAGAACCATTTTCTTTTTATTATATTTCTAAATATACAGTATAATACTTGAATTTGTTTATGTAAAGTTATGTATTATGTAAATCCATATCTTTAATTTTTTTTTAATTAATGATGTATTAGTGTGATTTGGTTGAACTCTTTAACAAAATTTTAATTTTTGTTTTTATTTTTCGAAAAACAAGATGTTTCTACCCACTCTTCTATTAATTTGAGTTGGAAGCTAACATAAACTGTTCAATCAGTGCTAGTCATGTGACTATTTACTTAGTGGCATTTGTGTATTAGGGTATATTAAGGACGTCAAGGGGTAAAATACAGTATTTAAATGTCATTTAAGGGATTTTGCAATAGTTTGTTTGGAGACTCATATAGAAAAAAATATAGAATTGTAGCAGCATGTGAGGTTGCAGAGATGTGAAAGTGATTTTGCTTATTTGTTGACTACATATGTTAAAAATCTCACACAAGCCTATTAAGGGCTCAATAGACAGGTGTTCTGCAGTTAAGTTCCAACAATATTTAATACCAAAAGTATAAGCTCCAGCATTAAGAGTCTTAGTTTGTGAGCAAATTGGAACACTTACGGAAAAAAGTAAATGTTCATGCAATCATACTTTTTGAAATAATACAATGCCAGAATCCGACTGGAATCAAATTAGTTATATGAATAGTACTAAGTATTATGCCACCTATTGAAACATGGAACACAAATAACAGAATCCATCCTGGCCCTACCAGTAATGAAAACAATAACAGAATCCATCCTGGCCTCTGCCAGGAATGGAAACAATAAAGTTTTTGAAATATCTTAAGATGTTTTAATTTTGATTTTCAGATATATTGTTGAAAAGTTTAAATAGGATTGGGAATTACATAGACTTATGTACAGAAATCAGATGTGTTGACAAGTCTTCTAAAGCAAGCTGAAGATCCATCACCTACCAAATATTACAGGAACCCAGCTTGTGAAACACTGGATAATTACATCAAAAAGAGCAACTTCTACAGTAATGAATATAGAGAAATCAGTGATAGGTAGGTTTTCTTAATTAATAATTAATTTGTAGTATTAACTACAGCCTACATTGACTTGAGGAAGGGTGTGTGTTTGTAATTATATACTTCTACATCTGCTATTCATAGCTCAGGTAAGTTGTTTCATTTTATCAAACATTTGGGATAACTTACTTATGCAGTGTTGTAATGTACATCTGATTTTCCTCCACATGATCTTGACATTATGAAGGGGTGTACTCTATGTCAATAACATACATAACATAATGACAAATTGACAAAATAATAATGAAATGCAGGCAAGACTCATATAAGGTCAATGGGTCTAAATCACTCATTAGATCACAGTGGCTTTCATTCCCTTACGTACAGAGTTCGTGACAGATCTTCAGTGTGAGAACATTTTTTGGTTTGCTGAATGTCATTGATGACTAGGGCATAAAACACCATTACTTCATTCCACTCCACTTTTTCTACAAGATTACTTATATAAGAAGGGCTGTAAAATGAGTTACTTATATAAGAAGGGCTGTAAAATGAGTTACTTATATAAGAAGGGCTGTAAAATGAGTTACTTATATAAGAAGGGCTGTAAAATGAGTTACTTATATAAGAAGGGCTGTAAAATGAGTTACTTAAATAAGAAGGGCTGTAAAATGAGTTACTTACTGGTATATAAGAAGGGCTGTAAAATGAGTTACTTATATAAGAAGGGCTGTAAAATGAGTTACTTATATAAGGGCTGTAAAATGAGTTACAATGTACTTATATAAGGGCTGTAAAATGAGTTACTTATATTAGAAGGGCTGTAAAATGAGTTACTTATATAAGGGCTGTAAAATGAGTTACTTATATAAGAAGGGCTGTAAAATGAGTTACTTACATTAGAAGGCCTGTAAAATGAGTTACTTACATTAGAAGAGCTGTAAAATGAGTTACTTGTATAAGAAGGGCTGTAAAATGAGTTACTTACATTAGAAGAGCTGTAAAATGAGTTACTTATATTAGAAGGGCTGTAAAATGAGTTACTTATATTAGAAGGGCTGTAAAATGAGTTACTTACATTAGAAGAGCTGTAAAATGAGTTACTTGTTTAAGAAGGGCTGTAAAATGAGTTACTTATATAAGAAGGAGTTACTTATATAAGAAGGGCTGTAAAATGAGTTACTTATATTAGAAGGGCTGTAAAATGAGATGATTTTGAATGTGTTATCTTGTACACAAGGGCTTGTTTCACTGCTATGTATTTTATTATTTTGTATTTAAAGGCTAAGTTTTGTGGAAGGTCAGGAGGGAGAAGAAGAAGTTAAGGGACTTGACCATCCTGCACATATATCACAGAAACGTGTTAACAGTGTAACAGTACTAAAACTGGATATATCTGATCCACTGGTTACCAAAACAGGTCAGAATTAAATTACCTTATTAATGTTTTTATGTAAAAATATTGTAGTTGAGGGGATTTGTCATTGGCATTAAAATTACATCTACACACAAAAAGTAAATGGTCAAATTCAGTTTAACTTGATTTTTGTGTTTAAAAAATTTATCAAATATTGTTTAAGATATCTAAAAGATGGAAAATAGAACATACATGTTAAATTGTGTAAAATAACCATCATATATACATGTACTTGGAAGGAACATGAGATAAAGAGAAACATTTGGAGATTTTAGAATGTTTACTGTTTTTTATTGATATATTTATTCACCACCACACACCTGGATATCTTATTGATATAGCCTTGTCTCACTTACATATATAGATAAAAACTTGTAAGTCTTGTGTGAAATCTTTGATTTTGTACCTGGATATGAAGATGTTGCCTGCATATGACATCAGAGAATAGATGTTGTCATCAGTTATGTTAAAAAATCCATTTTGAGTAAAGCCATTTGATGCCATGGTTACTTACATCAGTTGTTTCTGTATCTGGAGATTGTGCATTTAGACTGGTCACATGATTTACTTTATGTGCTTAACTTCTTTCTTACTTTAGCATTTGCTGTTGCCCTTGGTAACCTTTACCATGATGATCTGGATGTGGAATTAGAAAATGTATCATCAGTGTTAGCCGCTGCTTCAGCATTGGGTTACAAAGGTTTATTGGAGGCGTAAGTACAAATTTTGTACCATAGACATTTTCCAGATAATTTGGCACCTCATAATAATTAATTTTTTCTTAGCATTAATCAGAGGTTCCTTGGCCATGTAGTCCAAATTGCCAACTTACTAATAACATTACCTCTTACTGCATTTTGTTTCACAGCATAGCTGGTAGGGGTGTAACGATACGGCAGTGTCGTATCGCGTTATATTGTGAAACATGATGCGTGTATTGCAATACATATCACAGTATATTGTTTTTACAGGTCTGACATAAGACCCCATTCAACTATAGCTTCCTGGATCACACGGGCAATATTGCATCCTGTATGGCTATCAAGCATAGCCCTAGTTTGTAACACAAAATTTTCTAATGTCCAGTTTGGTGTGATATGGGTTGAAGTTATTGTTATGTAAGAAACAGTTGCACGACTTGTCCATCCATCAGTGGTAAGGGCAACATTTGTAGCAGATGACAGACTAGACTTCACATTGTTTACTGCCTCATTGTACATATTTGGAATGACAGTTTGTGTAAAATAAGGCCTACTTGGAATTTCATACCGTGGGTCAATAGTTTTGAGCATTTTTTTGAAACCAGTTCCTTCCACAACACTCAATGGTCGTAAATCGTCAATAATGTAACATGCAATGGAATTTGGTATTGATTTACTTCTATCGGAATTAAAATTGTATGGCTTTTTGTATATACCTGTAGGTGTACTTTGCTTGGAAATAAAGCTACCGGTACTTGTTGAAGAATTCTGTGTTGGTTGCGGCCAATTTGGTTTTGAACTGTCAGCTTCTTTGTCTACTTTCGGTTTCGTTGACGTTGTATGACTTAGCCTGTTAGCAACCTTGGGTGATGTCGTGTCATATGTGTCGTTAAATTAGTCGTACCCCCTGCATTCTTTACATCGTTATTACAATGTCGGCAGACAGCAATTCCAGGGTTTACGGTTTGTGAAGTTTTGTTGAATTTTATCCAAAAATGGTTCCATATTGCTGATTTAGCTTTTTTGTTTACGACGATGTCGTAATTCTCCGACATTGTTAATCCATGTTAATCACTCTCAATCACACGCTTGTTACTTCTACAGCTTTCGTATATATTACAAACATCTTAATGACTAAAACTTTACCACGTGTGTGCTTGTCAACAATATTTACTTTCAAGATCGTCATTCTACTACTGATGAGGAATTGTATTTCGAAAAGGCCGTCTAGAGTGCTGTGAAAAATTAAAATAGGTATATATATGTAATTTCAAGCGTCCGAGTGACATTCAACAGTCTAACAAGCATACAGTAAATGTATTGCAAAATACCGGTTTTCATTTAGTGTATCGCGATACGAACCGGTCTAGTGTGCACATCACGGTTTACCGATATACCGGTATATCGTTACACCCCTAATAGCTGGATATCAACAAACGTTAAAGTAGGATTCTACTGATGGACTCTGAACCAGAAAGGACTAAGTGGTCTGTCATATGTTTATCTTCCAAATTGCAAGCAAGTTTACTTTGTGAAGACAGCCATCAATGCATACTAGTACAAAGCATATCTCTTTCACTAACATACAACATGGCCTTGTCTTTATATTAATTCTCAAGATTTAAAAAAATGTTGTCTCAAAGATAGCTGAAAAGTTGCTGATCATTTGACATTCAACCAACCTGAGCTACCCAACCACCTTCTGTCTATCTGTCACATCTTGGTTACAGAGTAAGATATTTTGTTACTTTTAACAGTTTAACTTTAATATTTGTAATACTTATAATGCCAAGTTTGTGGTCAAGGAATTCTGGAGTTATTGTCATCATCAGTTCATCAAGAGGAGACGTGTGTGTGTGTGTGTGTGTGTGTGTGTGTGTGTGTGTGTGTGTGTGTGTTTACTAAGCAGGCCCGTAGTATCCGGGGGGGGGGGGGGCCAGGGGGGCCGGGCCCCCCACTTTTTTGTGGACTTATAAAAATATTTTAGAAAAAATGTATGAAAACCTGTTAAAAATAAACTTGTATAACTTCATGAACGCGTAACTATATAATTTTAATCTTTGTGATAGTTTTACTGAAGCTAGCATGTGATTGTCGTTTAAATAGTGTGTAAACAAAGGTCAAATCCGGACTGGAGAACATACGGTACCGTTTCCTATTCCGCGTGTTATCATTCTAGAGTGACTTCCGAAATCGTATTGGAGACTTTTATTTTTTGTTATATAATCACCATGTATCAGAGTATATTGTCCAGAAATATTGCGGAAATCAAAAAAATCAAGTTGAAACAAGAAACAATATTGGAAGACAGAATCAAATTTGATTCAATTGGAAATTACGTGATAGATGAGTTGGGGACATCACTTGTTCCCGACGACATAGAACATTTATCTACAAGTTCAGTTGCCATAAAGACAACAGGAAATGGCAACTGTTTGTTTAACGCAACATCATTATTCATTTGTGGCGATGAATCATGAAATAACTGTCTCAGAATATTAACTGCTGTTGACGAACTTTTCCTCAACGCAACTGAATACACATTAGACAAAAGAAAAGTCATTGATACAATGAATCGGTCAAATGCAGTTTCCCACGAATCGACTACATATGTAGATCTTCTCCTGTCGGATGATACTGTGGCACAATATCATGTTCATAAGAATTTAGTTGATTCCATACAAACAGAAGCCCTGAAAACTTCTGTTGATAAAACGTGGAGTGGTTTACTTCAGGTCATGGGTCTTGCTCAGGTTTTGGAAAAATATTGTTCCATAATTTCTGTGTACCCTAATGTTAACTACGTCTTGGTGAGACATATTAAATGGTAAGATTTACACCAATGAATATTCTATCCTGCCAAATGAACATACTTTATACCTCATGTGGAGTAGAGATGGAACATTAAGCAGTACTCCTGGTGCTATTTATGAGCCAAATCATTTTGTTCCGATATTAGCACATGGTCTGGCTATAAAACGTAAAGGTTTGGGCACTGAATGGAAAACTGTATCAAAAAAACAAAAAAGACAAAGTACTGTTTTATCTTTCTTTGCTCCGAAACAAAAAGTAGATATGAAAAAAGAATCAGAAACGGTTTTGACAGAGAGCCCAAAACAGAAGAAAAATCTGGTGATCATGCTGACATATCCAAAGAGGAAACAAAGGAACCGATGTCAGAGGATTCAAAAGATGACTATCCTGAAAAAAGTGTAAAATGTGAACCATGTAAACCAATCATACAGAGCCAAACGCCTTTTAAATGGAATACACATGTTATTGGTGAAGAACCAAATCAACCAAATAAAACATTTCCGACTAAAATGATTGGAAAACATAAGAGATCATTCCAACATTCATGGTTTGTTTCATGGCAGTGGTTGCATTATGAAGAAAATTTGGATAAGGTATTCTGTCATGTGTGTATTAAGGCGTATAATGAAAACAAATTGTCTAGTCAGTTAAAGGAAAAAGCTTTTATCTTTGATGGGTTTAATAATTGGAAAAAAGCAACAAATCGTTTTAGAGAACATCAAAGTTGTAATAGCCACTCTGAAGCAGTGGAACGTGTAGTTACTTTACCAAAGGGAACAAAAGATGTTGGGGAAAGCATTTCCGACCAATACAAAGACATATGCATGGACAACCGGAAATACTTAATAACTGTTTTGTCAAATATAAAATACCTAGCTCGCCAAGGTCTGCCTTTGAGGGGTGATGCTGATGAAACTAATTCTAATTTTATCCAGCTGCTGAAATTAAGAAGCATTGATAACCCTACCATCTTGTCGTACTTAGAGAAAAAGAAAGATAAATTAACATCACCCGAAATTCAGAATGAAATACTTCAAATTATGGCTAACACAATTCTCAGAGATAAAATTTCAGACATACAGAAAACAAAATTTATAAGTATTATGGCCGACGAATCCGTTGATTGTTCTAATAAGGAACAGCTAGTTATATGCCTGCGGTGGGTTGATAATTCGTTACAACCACATGAAGATTTTCTTGGTTTATACCAAATTCAAAACATCGAGGCTGATACAATTTTTAACGCTATACGAGATGTTTTCCAGAGGTTCAACATATCACTGGATCGAGTACGAGGTCAGTGTTTTGATATGGCAGCAGCAATGGCGGGGTCTAAGAATGGAGTTGCCACCAAAATCAGGTCAATTCAACCAGCGGCCGTGTATATGCATTGCTATGGTCATGCATTAAATCTAGCTTGTTCAGATGCTATCAAACGGTGTGCACCTATACAAAATGCGCTAGACAATACAAGAGAGATAACAAAGTTAATAAAACTCTCTCCCCGACGAGATGCCATCTTTAAAGAGATCAAGAATTTACAGAATGTTGATTCCCCTGGTATCAGAGTTTTGTGTCCTACACGCTGGACAGTCAGAGCAGAAGCATTATATAGTGTCCTACAAAACTATCATGTTTTGCAAGAAGTCTGGGATGAAGCTCTGGATTATGTGAAAGAACAGGAGATGAGATGCAGAATTAGAGGAATTGCATTATATATGCAGACATTTGACTTTTTATTTGGAACAGTTTTGGGTGAAACAATTCTTAGAAACTGTGACAATTTGGCCAAAGCCTTACAGAAAGAGCGATTATCAGCTGCAGAAGGAAACACAATGGCATCTCTTACTGTGCAAACTTTACAAAGTATTAGAAGTGACAATAGCTTTAAACTGTTCTGGGAAAAAACTGATCAAATGAGAAAGGACTTGGGTGTAAATGAAGCTGCGCTGCCAAGAAGAAAAACTCCTCCTAAACGGATAGATGATGGCGCCAGTGCTGGATACCAGCCTTTGACTGTGCTGGATCACTACAGGAAAATTTATTTTGAGGCTCTTGATCTAGCAATTAACTGAATAAAAGACAGAATGGACCAGCCAGGGTACCGCTTGTATGTCAACTTAGAAAACCTCTTGTTAAAAACTGTATCTGGTCAAAATTACGAGACTGAATTAGATTCTGTTTGCAATTTTTACGTTTCCGATATTAACAGAAGAGATCTTGAAACACAGCTCAACACTATAAAATGTGATCTAAGTGTATCTCCAGAAGATGCATCAGTGGCATTAGTGAGTGAATACATCAGTACGAAGCAGTCTCTATTTAGCGAGATTGAAACTATAATTCGTCTGATACTAGTTATGCCAGCAACCAATGCCGTGAGTGAACGGTCTTTCAGCAACCTTCGTCGTGTAAAGTCATATCTGAGGTCTAGTATGTCACAGACCAGACTAAATCACCTCATGATTATGCACACATATCAGGAAGAAACAGATGCCCTCCGTTTGGTTGATATTGGAAATCAATTTATTAATGTTAAACCTTATCGTAAATGTGTATGGAGAGTTCTCCAATACTGACGAATAGGTTGATACAGTTGTTGTTCAGTGATCGGGCTACAGACACATGCTTGTCACAATGTGTAGACTAGAGGGTTGTAACTTGTAATAAAAACATTTCAAAACCATGTAATAAAGTAGTTTGAACTTTCCACTCTGCAAGACGCATTTCTTCTTTTTAACTAGTTTAAATAAAAGCCTTTAATACTTAACCAACCGTCACAAAGGAAGTCGTCTGTCCATCCATAACCTGTTTACTCAAATGATTCTTCTGAATCTCTAAAACCTGACCTTAACTAAACATGGTATTGTTTATCTCAGAGCCAAGACATAATAAAATTACTTTTACTTTAACCATATTTGTGGTCATATTTAGATGATTTAAAATTCTCATGAACCAAAGTCTGAAAGTATGAAATTTATGTGTACATAAAAAACTAAGGTGCCATCTCAGGTCTTTCAGAGCCGGTATCAAAAAGTTCTGTCATATTATTTGTGGAAGGTTCGTGGTCCTACCAAATTTTTTCCAAAGAAATCTCTGTGTTCTCCACCAATAATTTTGGTAATCCGTTAGTACAACTTTGTGAATTTTTATAATTAAAATTAGAAATTGTATGTAAAATGTGCCGATTAAACAACCTGCTGATTGATATATGAGAATGCAGGAAATGACGTCTCAGACCTTCTGATTTTTAAAATTTTTCTGGGGGGGCATGCCCCCAGACCCCTCTAGTAGGCTCGGGCACTTCGTGCTCTCGAGGTCGAATTACACAAAATGTGGCCCCCCCACTTTCAAAAACGTTGCTACGGGCCTGCTAAGTAATTATCTATGATATAATTGAGCAAATTTATTGAGTAAAGTTTTGCAATGGCTAGGTTGTGAATTCATTAGGTCTATAAAAAATAAAGTTTTATTGTAAAATATAGATTTTGTTTTATTTTTGTATTTACAGTTGCAGTAAACTGATGCTGAAAAACATAACATATAACACTGTATGTATGTACCACCATGCAGCCTCTAAGGTAAATGATATAACATCACTTCTACAATTAGGATTAAAAAAAATAAACCAACCCATTTTATATATTTAAAAAAAACTATTTGACTGTTTCATTTGACTCCTAGTGATGTATTTTATGATTCAGTTATTTCTTTTTGCAGTCTTTGTATTATGATATAATTTTCATTCATAATTAATCATTTTAGGTGGTGTTGGTTTGGTTGAAGGAACAGCTGATGGAGACATCAGAGCTTTACAAGCAACCAATTTAGAACTTTATGATTTCTTTCCCAAGAGACGAATTTGTTCAATAATAATATTGACTTAAATAAGTTGTTTTAGTCATGTTAAAATTGAAATTCCACACTTTCTTATTTATTCCAGTGCACATGCACTTTAGTTTGTACATTATTCTGGTGCATGTGCACTTTGGTTAGTGAATTATTTAAACATTGAACTGTCTAGAAATGGCGTTTATAGTGCTAACTGCCATTGCTGTGCAAAGCAAACTGAATAATGCGCTAAGGCACATTATGACTAGTTTGCTTTGCCCGGCAATGGCAGTTATAGCACTATAAACGCCATTTCTAGACAGTTCAATGGTTATATTTACAGTTCCCTTTTTTTGAAAATCTTACTTTGGTATTTTAATCCTAGAAAAACTTTAAAACACTGTCGTGAAAGACATGTATTTCCAATCGATGAAACAGCCAATCAATGACGTCACACATATAGCAAGGAAGAGATGAGTGACGTCACATTAGCAATGGCATTTATACTCCTATAACTGCCATCTGGTCTTAAACAAAGTTTAATACATTAAAACATCACAAATGTAAATATTTGACAATAAAACAAAGGTATATCTTGGACAATTTGGACTGTAATACGGTTAAACCTGTACAAGAGTCCACCTATATAAATGTCACTTAAATCTTTAACAACCAGATTTAATAGACTAATGGTTAAGTGACAAGCCTTAAGTCAAAGCTGCTAAATTGTCAAAAGATGACATGTGAATAAGTCGCCTGTCAGTACAAACCCTCTACACCACTAGGACTCTCACAGTGCCTCCTCAGTATATTATATAGTGACTGGGTATCTGATGAACACACATAATTTTAAGAAATTGTGTAGTAGTGAGTACTTTTGGGACTAAAGAGGAAGCTTTATCATCATGATCATATTTACTTTCTTTTGAAAAGTCCAGGATTTTACAATTTTAAACAATATTTGTGGATCTAAGCTGTTTCGTACAACATATTTTCTCTCTTTATTTTCAGTATAATCAAGAACATGTAAAACTGGCCTGTGAGAGATGGTTAGAACTTAATTTGGTGCCAAAGGTAAAATATATACAGTTAAACCTGCCTTATAGGCCACTGGCTTGTAAAGAAATATGATCACATTGTATATCACGGCTCATAAAGCTCACTTTTATAGATTCTGTTTAAAGTTTGTGTGGAACAATATATTTCTTTTCTTCACATATTTTTTAAATATCTTTTTCACAGAAAATGTGCAATTATTTAATTCTATAAGGTTCCACATAAATTTATCATGTAGTAAGCTGGAAAACCCCAATGATTAGTTTAATTTCACTAATCTACTTTTACAGTAAGGTATATAAATCTTGATTAAGTCTAGAGTTATGATAATTTCCTCCCCTCCCCTAATTGATGCCTGAAATCATATCTTTTGTGTCCCAATATGGTAGCCCCACTTCTCTCTCTCAATTTTGACATTAAAAACCAATAGATTTTGTTTTAAATTCCTAATGATGTCTTTTGATACAAACTGTGATTCTGTCATTCAGAAATCACCTACACAATCCAGCTATAGATAGTTCCCATGGACCTCTAGCAGACGAATTTTTCAGTAGAGTGGTCGCCATTTTGTTGGGCAATCTATATCATTTATCTATCTATTTTAACCAAATTTGTAAATTTTTAAATTATTGTTTTTCAAAAAGTAATCGGAATATCAATAAAGTTTTAAATTTATGAAATTGACAATGTTTTTACTTTGATTTAGTATATTTTATAAGATTTTTGTCCCCACAGCAACGATGTAACAATAAATTTTATACACCCTATTTTAGAAAGAATTATTAAGATTCAATTTCTAAATGCCTACAAAATGGCAGCTACTTCACCTGTGAAGTGGACGGTGTGACGTCACATGGGAACTATGTATACTGCTTTCTTTATATCTTCCTTTGTCCTTTACATTGCATGTTGAAAACATTTATAGTGTAGTATATATATATATACATGATATTTACAGTACAGACCTGTCCAAAGTTAATACTTAGCTAACAAATTAGTGCATAATTGGATGCTCATATTGGACTTTCATTGGCTATATAATGACAGGTTTTTAGCTTTCAGACACTAGCTTTTTCAGTCATTAAGCAGCTGAACGCCTGCTTGTTTTTTTAGCTTAGTGTTAAACTTTTGACAGGTCTGTACTGTACACATAGATCATGTAGATATGGTAGATCTTTAAGATAAGTTAACAATCTAGAAATTTGAAGTATTATACTTGAACAATGAAATAATATACCTCTTACATATACATTGTGTAAGAGTGTGCTATTAAAAAAAACACAACTGTTTCTACAGAAAAAATTACTCCAGATGTTCTAATGATTACTTATCAATTAACCAACTCATTAGAGTATTACATTCTAATATTATTGTTACTTTTTTATTTTACAAAAGTATTATATAGTTGTCCCAATTTTATTGTAGTCTTTCTGACACATTTTCAAACAAATTTCTTCAATGGTAGGGCCTAGGTGGCCAAGAACTCTAAAGCTTAAGATTACAGTATCTCTAGCCACTCAGGAAGTGTAGGAAAAGTTTGTCAGTTTGGGAAATGTTATTGGTCATTTCCAGGGAACCTGGTACCCTTCACCATCTCACAACTGATATTTTGATATATATTATATAACATGTTTAAGTGAAAGACAATTGAATGGGACAAAGACATTACTGCTCCATTCCATAAATAATCTCTATACAGTAAATGTTATAATGTCCCTTTATAACTTTGTCCCCTAGAGTTATTTAAGTTCCAAAGTTTATTTACACAATTTTTCACCAAACTTCCATAAAAGGCCTCAAATCTTACTGAGTAAATAGTTGTGACAATCAATGGTTTTCCTGTAGTTTTTTTCTGACACTGCATCTGCATGTCTTTATATATATATGCACATATAACTTAGTATATATACATTGTATATCACATTTATACTTTATACACTTAGCTATCCACTCAGATTCAGATACGAGAAATACCTATGGAACTTTTACAGAAAATTCTGAAATCCAACAGGTAATAGATACTACTAGTTCTTGTTGAAGACATACAACAGAGACTTGTTGAAAGTTTTACACTGACCTAACCAAAAGAAGTTTATGTTTGGCTGCCAAGTGGCCAAGATATGGATAGCTACTGGCCGAAAAGTACAGATATATATATAGCAGACGAAGGACCAAATTGAGCTGCAGATTCGGCGTTAATTTGTAAGCTCGGTGTAAAACTTTTCACAGGTCTGTGTTGTAATAAACAAGGTTAAGGTTTTTGTAAATCTGGACCTGGTTAATGAACGATATAGGTTTGTTTAGTATTTATTTATGCTGTTGTATAATATATACTTTGTTACCCATATAGTCATTTACCAAAAATATATCCACTTTGGGAAATAATGTGGCTTTTAACCCCTTGTTACATAGTCTAAATTTGCATTTAATATGTATAAAGAAAACAAAATGTTCCTTGCAGGAAGCCATTGCTTTGTTCTCTAGATCTATTCCCATTGTGGTTATACTTAAAATATTAAAATACAAAAATTGATAACTTAGACAGATAATCTATGTTAATCTGTTACTGTTAATTATGATTTATATCTAGTAGGTGAAGAATATAAAACTCTATATTATTTTAATTTAGGATTTATTTACAGAATTTGCTTTCACAAAAATACATGCACAGTAGAACCAAGTGAAAGGAAAAAATAAATCCTGGCTTACGCCAAATAAAGCTCCTTAAATTGTAACAGTCATCTGGCTGGCTTAATACACTGCTTTAGTATTTTTATATACACCAATAAATTCTAGTAACCCCCTGCCTTCTCTTCATTAAGCCAGATATTTACCTAAACAACTTTATTACATGATAAATAAACATCAAATTTAGCATCCAATTTTAATTTTGTAGTTTTAAAGATTTTTCGTTGGATTAAATGTGCAGGATGTTTTTGACAGTTTCTTTGTAAAGTAATTGTTATAAATTATGTACATGTAAAAATAGGACCTGTTTTATTTGCACAATTTAACTTGTGATCTATGTATACCGGTAATAACTATCCTTTATTTTTTTTGCAGGTTATTTGTACAGAATGAGTATAGTGTATACAGAATTCTATCCACCTGGCTGTTTTTACAGTTAAATCCACACATACAGCTGATGCCATCACATAGCACAATATTAACATATTTCAATAGGTATGTAATGTCACCGGTACATGTCTGGTCATTGATGTTACAGTTTAATTAGCTGTACATAGTTACAAATATTCCTGTGTCATATCTCTCTAGGAGTATCAAGTTTCTAATGTTTTGCTTTCAGAAGATTGGTTCAACAGTTTTCTCTGGGTACTTTGGTTTCCTCCACTATCCCAGAGAACTGACAACCTACTGTTTAATTCATGTCTGGCAGAGCACATGTTTTTCAAGCTTTTAGATATGAAAATCAATGAATTTTCTATCATGTCATATACCGTTGTGAAGTATGCATTTTGTTGTAATAAATGAGCACCAAGGTACATGCCATCTCATTCAGAAAATAAAACGCAAAACTTTTTTAAATCCTTGCGGGGAATTTGTCATTGTTTACTTTTGGAACAGACGAACGAAAGTTGCAATCATCCGGGCAATTTCAAGTTTATCCTGGATTTGCCTATTCATCGTGGGTACGATCGCGTAACAAGGAGAAACAACTCCTACAATTTGGTTGTTTACAGCTACTGTTTTTCTTTGGGTAGTCTCCCTTTAGTCAGACGATCTTACCGGTGTGAAAAAATGAAATCGTCGTACATGCGCAGTTCAATTCTTCTGAGCCATATGTTTTATACTTCCTGTTGTCTGTATGGCTCCAATGCATAGTGTAGATCCCCGCAAGGATTTTAAAATGTTTTGCGTTTTATTTTCTGAATGAGATGGTATGTACCTTGGTGCTCATTTATTACGACAAAATACATACTTCCCAACGGTATATGACATGATAGAAAATTTATTGATTTTCATATCTAAAAGCTTGAAAAACGTGCTCTGCCTGACATGAATTAAACAGTAGTCCTGGTGTATACTAGTGGGAACATTTGCTTGGAACTCAGAAATTTCACTTGTCAGTGATGGCAAAATGGTCATACAATTTACATATTTTTTTCATTGATTATATACCCAATATTTCTTGGTTTTCAAAATTTAAAAAGAAATTGTGGCTGGGTGCTCCTGTAGAGCTGGCTACATCCACCACGTTTGAAAATTTGAGAATTGTTATATCTTGACTATTTGTAATGATTTTGAATGGTAGTCTACTCAGAAGATATCATCCTCATTATGTATTCATTGAATTCATGATTACATGAATAGAAAAATAAATTCTATTTTCCAAAAGATTTAAAAATCACTACACTTACCAATTTCTTCAGAGATGCTCATGGTCACCATTTTTTATGTCAATTGATAATTGAGGGAGGGGGAGGGGGATGAGGAAGTATAAAAGTTGTTTTTTTCAATGAAAATTTAACACACTCTAGAAATTGAGTACAAATGAAAATTTTACATATTCATGATATTGCAAAAATATTCTAACACAGTTTAAAAATATTTTGGTTAAAAAATCCACATTTTTGGAATTTAAAAATAATATAAAAGTTAGCCCCCATTTGGAGCCCCATTAATATTTTGAGTGTTAAAATGTGACAAAGGTAAAGTTTTGAAATCTTTTGGAGTTGAACACCTGCAGCTATTGAACACCTGGTACACATCCGAGTCAATTTCCTGACATGATTGACAGGTCACAGAAATGTCAATTTCACCATTTCAGTATCTTGTAATTACTGTTTAATTCATGTCTGGGGTAGCACATGTTTTTCAAGCTTTTAGATATGAAAATCAATAAATTTTCTATCATGTCATATAACGTTGTGTGAAGTATGCATTTTGTCGTAATAAATGAGCACCAAGGTGCAC
The DNA here is from genome assembly GCA_021292105.1 of Anadara kagoshimensis. Classification (NCBI taxonomy): domain Eukaryota; kingdom Metazoa; phylum Mollusca; class Bivalvia; order Arcoida; family Arcidae; genus Anadara; species Anadara kagoshimensis. Next base: position 10,746,465 of record CM037857.1, read on the forward strand.
AAAGTTCAGATCTGACTTATAATATGGTGAATGCTACGTGGCCATATGGATATTGAAAATGGGTCCCTATTTTGTGAAATCGACTCTTCCTACAGTTTTCAACCAAGAACCTTGAAGGCTACTGATTTTTGACAATTGCCTTTCTTGTAGTGTGGAGTGGGGTGGGGAGTCCAAGCAAATTAAATTTTTGCATCCTTACACACTGTATCCTTTGTATAAACTCTTGCAAAGGTCTATGTTAAGTGTTAGTTTTCCATTTGTTCGTAGGAGACTTGTAGTATTGTCTGGTCATTGACAATATTCCACTTGATTAAGGTCATATACAGGCTGGGCTACAAGGTTACAGTTCTTTAATTATTGACATTATTAGTTATAAATCATTGATGTGTGTTTTACTTGCTTGAAAATACTCTTGAATTTAAACTGACCTTTATCATGTTACTATTTTGACAGTTTGGCGAAATCAGCTGTTTCTAGAAAAGGATGATGGGCAGATATATGCTCCTCTATTCTCAGCAATCAGGTTACATGGAATCACAGATAGTAAGTTTATTGTTATTGAATGGCAAACCGCGACCTTGACATTGTCAATATCAATTTATTACAAATGTCAGGTCTGGGATCCGCCCGAAACGGGGGATAAATCGAAATCGCCCGATCGGGGGATAAAGCATCTAAGCGTTTTTATGACTATAACATCGCGCATGCGTATTTCATTTGTTTGCCTAGAAACGGGCTTAAAATCGAGTAAAATTGATGACCTTTTATAAAAAATGGCAGCGGGGATTGATTTCTAAGTAGGGGGACTTAAAAATTTGAACAGTTACAGTAAACTTATATTTCGAAAGATCTGTCGTGCGGAAAAAAAATCTGTCGTGCAGAAAAAAAGTTATTAGCTCTTAAAAATGCACTTCCGGTTATAAATGTTCCAGTTAAAAATACTTCGTAGTTACGGGTATAGAAACGCTAAAGGGACTGTTTCTTACCTAGTTCAGATGTGTGATAACCAACTCTTTGAAGATTTTTTTTTCATTTTCTGTCTGAATTCCCCCCCCCCCCCCATATTAAATACCAAAATGTTTTTAAAGAATTTTGACCAATCTTCGAATTCTTTGCGAACTTGTAATTGTTCAGGATAAAATGTCCAGGTTGTGTCAGAACTTGTATTCTGTTGTAAAGTCAGGGGAAAAGCTTGTAAATATGTAGCTAAAATAGTATATGTTTCAATTCTCAATCCAATGCCACAATATCCTAAGTAAGCTTTTAGTGGCAATTTGATTTTCATTTTTACCCGTGTATATGTAGCTATATATCGGAATGTCGGGATTGTAGGGTAAATCTATATCCTGCTTTTAGTTCCAACATTATTCTAAACTGAAGAAGATTTGTCATTTAGCCTCCTGTTCTTTATTTCAAACAAAATAATCATATTTACTAATAATTAAAAAATAATAATAAACAAAGGCGGTATTAACTATTGCGATTGATTATTATTGGCTTTGTAGTGACTTGCTTAAAATTTCGAACTCAGTTTATACTATATACAAAAATTCTTCTAATTATTCAGCATTTACATCAAAAAATAAAAGGAAGAAAACTCACAAAATAAATGTCGTCCTCTGATCGAAAAACAAGATAAAATAGTGTATTAATTTTTTTAATTGAGTAAATTTATAGCTTTGAATTAGCAATCAATTTGTGTTTAATAAAAAATCTTCATTCAATTGTTCTTCTTTTATTGAATCTTTCATGTCATCATTGGAAACTGAACAATGCCGATATGTCTGTCAGTATTACCTGTTGCCTGTAGGATTTACAAAGCTTTATTGACAACCGCGAGTATCTATGTACGATCTACCGGATGTTTACATAAGGTAGTATTACTCGCAATCATCGGAACTCTTCTGTGTACTCGCGTGTACATCCACAAAATTACTTCCCTTTGATTGTCCCCCGTTTCGGGCAGATCCCAGACCTGAATGTTACCAACAGAAAATGAGATTTATGGCATCATATTTATAGTAAAGTCCATATTTTGTTTTCTCTTAACAAACAAAGCTGTTCTCTGGTTCCTATGTTAAATTTGACACTGCACCAGTCTATGCACTAAAGTAGGCACCAAACACACATCATTTCAGAGCAAATTCAAGACTGTTCATAAAAACATCATCATCATCATCCATGTCATCATCATCATCATCATCATCCATGTCATCATAATTATCTGAGACACAGTGAATTTTTACCCTTTCTGAAATGTTCTAAGCTAGGCACAGACACTTCTGAAAATTTAAGCTTATTTGCACATGTTGCATGGAATGAATGAATTATTGCAGCCAAAACAAAACAATAAAATGGAACTTGTCTTAATGGAACAACTCCTGAACTAAAGATTTTGTTCAGATTTAAGACAGGTTTTACATTTAGGCAGTATACTTTTACAATCAATTTGAATGATATGTTGTAAAGCTTAGTTTAGTTACAACAGGTTTTTATCAAGGCGGGTTAGTGTAATTTTAGCCCAGGATAATTTGGGATGCACCAGATATTTATCCTAGTTAAATCCTACGTACCTTGTCAAGACAGTATTCTGTATTGATATCCTGATTTAAAAAAAAAAAAGCCATGATACTAAGCCAAAAGTGGGATGTCCATGATTAATTATAATTCATAGTTGACATTATGACACATTATATGGATAATATATGGAAGTTTATACTAGTATACTGACACTGAATTTCAGAAATTTTTATGTTTGACTCTTTTACATTCTAGAAGTGATGACAAAATGAAACATGGCCCCTGATTGAGTTAAAGCAGATATATCTGTGTGTTGAGTCTCTCAAGTTAGATGTCTATTTACGTCCTGTATATAGGGAGTACCTTATGTCAGATGTCTATTTACGTCCTGTATATAGGGAGTACCTTATGTCAGATGTCTATTTACGTCCTGTATATAGGGAGTACCTTGTGTCAGATGTCTATTTACGTCCTGTATATAGGGAGTACCTTGTGTCAGATGTCTATTTACGTCCTGTATATAGGGAGTACCTTGTGTCAGATGTCTATTTACGTCCTGTATATAGGGAGTACCTTGTGTCAGATGTCTATTTACATCCTGTATATAGGGAGTACCTTGTGTCAGATGTCTATTTACGTCCTGTATATAGGGAGTACCTTGTGTCAGATGTCTATTTACGTCCTGTATATAGGGAGTACCTTGTGTCAGATGTCTATTTACGTCCTGTATATAGGGAGTACCTTGTGTCAGATGTCTATTTACGTCCTGTATATAGGGAGTACCTTGTGTCAGATGTCTATTTACGTCGTGTATATAGGGAGTACCTTGTGTCAGATGTCTATTTACGTCCTGTATATAGGGAGTACCTTGTGTCAGATGTCTATTTACGTCCTGTATATAGGGAGTACCTTGTGTCAGATGTCTATTTACGTCGTGTATATAGGGAGTACCTTGTGTCAGATGTCTATTTACGTCCTGTATATAGGGAGTACCTTGTGTCAGATGTCTATTTACGTCGTGTATATAGGGAGTACCTTGTGTCAGATGTCTATTTACGTCCTGTATATAGGGAGTACCTTGTCAGATGTCTATTTACGTCCTGTATATAGGGAGTACCTTGTGTCAGATGTCTATTTACGTCCTGTATATAGGGAGTACCTTGTGTCAGATGTCTATTTACGTCCTGTATATAGGGAGTACCTTGTGTCAGATGTCTATTTACGTCCTGTATATAGGGAGTACCTTGTGTCAGATGTCTATTTACGTCCTGTATATAGGGAGTACCTTGTGTCAGATGTCTATTTACGTCCTGTATATAGGGAGTACCTTGTGTCAGATGTCTATTTACGTCCTGTATATAGGGAGTACCTTGTGTCAGATGTCTATTTACGTCCTGTATATAGGGAGTACCTTGTGTCAGATGTCTATTTACGTCCTGTATATCAGATACGGTTTATTTTGGATGTTTATACATGATTTGAAACATTAATTATGTAAATCTACAACTGATATATCATGATATATTATGAGCAGTGTGTCATGATGTATACCATATTGTGGAATAATTCTAGCCCTATAAATTTATAGACCCAAATTATTTTAAAAAAAAAATGTTCCTTGCAGAGATGGGATGAAAAAGATTAACATTAATTTTATATTTTATTACAGCTAATAATATACAGGATATGCAGTTGATGAATATACTTCCACAAGGCTTAGTTATAAATCTGTTGTCTCAACATTATCATGCCGTAAGTACTGTGTTTTACATATTTACTGGTGTTATAGTAATTCATGATTCCAATTTTAGAACATGACAAAAAGAAATATTGTGAAGGGCAAGGCCCTTTTAAAGTTTTTTTTTAAAATCAAATTTCACAAAATAAATGAACCATAGGCTAAGACTGCAGGGAAGTTAAATATCATATCAGAATTTGCCTTCATGCAATTGTATTAGAGAAAAAGATTTTTTAACCTTGTTACCTCTTGACCTTTGACCCACTGACCCTAAAGGCAATCCCAGCCAAGATGTAGTTACAATGAACACTTGCAAAGTTATTAAGAAAAATATCTGTATTTGTTAGTTATTATCTGGACAATTGTTTTTTATTAAACTAAATAAAACGTTTTGGACGATGGTCAGTCATGTTGATTTATCCATGTTATCTGTGAAAATGATGTTTGAGTTTTGTACTATACAAAGACAAAATTGATTTTACAGAGTTATTTCCCTTTGTCATTAAAATTTGTTTAGTTTGAAAAGTTTTATTTAGGTTTTGATTTGACATTTGTATTTTTATTTTAGTTACAAGGAGGAGGAGATATGGGGGCATTAAAAGACTTTAGTTCTCATGCTGTAAGACAAGGATTTGTTGTTGATGAGGTAAATATTTATATATATGTCGTGTACATGTTATGATTTTGTACAAGTTATAACATGTACAAAATAATCATACAAGTTATAACTTGAACGCTGCGATCATACAAGTTACAACTTGTACAATTTTTGCCATACAAGTTATAACTTGTACAAAGTTTTTAAGCAGAAAAATAATAACTTGTACAGTTTTGTTTTTGACATGTCTCCATATGTGTTTGTCTTATTATCTTGTTTTTTGCTGGTTATTTTTCAATACTTAAATTGTGTATTTTGTTCTTTGTTACATACACTTTTGTTAAGTACATGTTATTCAGCTGCAAACTTTGAACTATATTTCAAATAACATTCAACAGCAGATGAATTATTACATAAAATATTGATGCATAGTGAGATGAATAATTCACATTTTAGAAGGAACGAGACAACTAATAGACCTCGATTGTTCAAGGGTAAGAAATCATGCCTCTCGGGACAGATCCTAGTGTGAGGCAGTTTGCCAGTTTGCTTGCCAAAAGCTCTGGTTTTCTCCACTCTTCAAAAACAGACCACCTCAATATAAGTGAAAAAAAACCTTGACAAGTTATAACTTGTACAAAATTATAACATGTACACAACATATACATGTATTCTACTGACAGTATAGCAGATACATTTATTCTGAATTCAATTTTAGCTACTTTAATATGTCCTTGTGAGGGGTATAATCACAGTCTGGTAGTCTTTCTTTTCCTCATTCCTTCATTTTGTTCATTGGTACACACACTTTATATTACTGACATGACTAAGTTTACAGGGGCTTAGTTGTTTAAAACTACAGCTTACAAATCACAGCCCTTCTCACTGCCTTAAAGCTTGAATCCACTCTGGACAGATCCTACTGTGAAATAGATTATTAGTTTTCTTGCCAAAGGTCAATGGTTTTTCTGAACTGACTCCCTCGATATGAATGAAACATCTTGGCTGAGGTGTAAAACACCATTACTCCATTCCACTCTTGCAATATTGGTTTAAAAATTTTAACATGGACTAGTATGTGTCATACACATTGAACTGTAATTATTTTATTGTGGAAGTGTTGCATAATTATAATTGTATATATACTGTACGAGAGAGAGAGAGAGACTAGAGAGAGAGAGTTTCTGTATTTGATATAGAACAGTCAGGAATGTTTCGCTTACTCTGAAATCTTTTGAGACACAATTATTGAGATAATAAAGAGACTGTAGAACTTTTTCTGTACACTGTTTGATGTTAGTGTCATTTTCATTTCAGGAGCCACACTATCACTCTGAAGTATTTTCTTTACATGGTTTTCATTTTGAGCTAAAGGCCGTCAGAAGTAGTAAGGGAAGTGTTGCCATATATATGCAGGTATTAATTATATTTGGCAAACCTTAACAGGACCCGTAATTCTGATTCTAGCCACAGCTGTAATACTATATTTTGAGTGTCTACATTGCATTGATTATTTAACCACAAACAACCATCTCTCATCACATATTGCACAGTTTATACATGTTATATTTACAATTGTCATTGTTACTCCTTCTATGATACATTTTGAGCAATTGTATGTTATAGTGTTATAGATAATAATTGACATCATCATGTAAATATGTTATTACTTGTTACATCAAATCATGGCATTTGAATACACCACAATCAAAAAGTACCTTCTGACATTAACTTTTTACCGTTCAATACAATAAGGAATGTTATCATGTGCAACAGTTAATCAACGTAGACGTGGTTTTACCATGAAATTTTGTTTTTCTCAAAGTAGTATAAATAAAACTTATGGCGAGTGGAAGAACTATTTTTTGTTATTGTTTATGCTTCTGGATTGTGATTCGGATATGGTTGTGGGCACTGCCATTTTTTCGGCGGTGGGTGTCGAGGCAGAATAAAAATTAAATGTTTTAAAATACACACAAGGTATTATGTATTTAGCCTTTTTTTAAATTGAAAAATTATAGATATAAGAAATGACATTCTTTTTTTCATTATCGATGTAAGTATGAATAATAATGGCCAGTCCAATTTATACATGAACGACTTTGCCGTCATGCAAGTTAGACTGGCCATTAATATTCATACTTGCATCGATAACAAAAAACAGAATGTCATTTCTTAAATAAATAGTTGTGTTGTCAGATTATGGTAAAATTTTTAGACAGTCTAAATATGTAAAAAACAGTAATTAGTTTATATTTATCAGCTGTTTATATATATACAAAACAACTTTTGGAAACTTGAAGTCAATTCAAGTGATTTTTATTTTCAAATTCTTCTTATTGGATAGTTCAAGGGTACATAATAGGGTATAGAAAAGCTTGCAACAAAACATTTTTTTTTACAGTCAATTGTTAAAATTATATTTGAGAAATTACTAAAAGAATAAAGTAATATTTTATTCTTTTCCCTTTTGATGTAAAAAAATTCTTTAAAATAGTAAGTTTTATAATGCTTTCTGCTAATCAAGATGACGTTGTTTGTTTTTAATGACATCACAAATGTCAACATTGACATCCAGATGGTTGACCGTTTTTGAAGCTGGCTGAGTATAAACAAAAGAATTTTGTCTCTAGGAGTTTACCTACATGTAAATAAAATATTTCAACAAATCAGAACACTGGATTTAAATACAAAGTTTAATTATTACTAACAGGTAAATCCAATTTGTTATTTTCATTTCAGTATGTGTAAAAGTAAGACATATGATTGAGTTTAATCCCCCGGATATTTATAAATGTACCATATTTATTTCCAGAGGTTAAAACCTGGAGATCCAATATTAAGTTTTAGACAGTGTGAGCGACATACATTTTCTATGCGAGCTGATCGGGAGGTGAGGTATTGTATAACTGTACAACAGTTAGAGAACGGAGAACATAGTATGGTTACGACGGGTATTGTTAGTCAGAGGTTTGGTCTTGGAGAGAAAACCAGCAAGAGTGAGGTGAGACATGATAAAAGGGTTTACTTCCTAATATTTTCTGAGATAGTCCATAATACTGGTACAGAGCCAATCAGTAAAGACCCAATACAACCTTTCTCACTGGCAGTAAACTACAGTTGACCTCACAGCAATGAACTTTGGGTTTAAAGATCTGAACCACTGAAGGGTTGATTAGTTGTGTTATGTCACATCAGCAATGTTTCAGTTATTCATGGTGCTACGATTGTTCTTATTAATCTTAAGATTTAATTTAAGCACATGTTCATATGTTGAGTTTTTATACATGCATTCATAATCTGCTTTGTACTAGTGCAATACTTAGTTTACTTGAATTACAGCAAATCGGCTTTTATTCAAGTGTGATACACATTTGTGTATTTTGAGAAATCTGAAATTGCAACAGCTAATAGCAAATTGACAAGTTATTAAACGGAAAAATTGTATACAAGACTCAAGAGAAAAGACCTTTTTGGATTAGTCTGTCCTTGGCATTGTGTCAACATTTCATTGTTGAACATTCTAGACGCTGCTGTTTTTGTCCAGTCTTAATCAAACATGCACAAATGCTAAGTCAGGTTAGCATATCTGTTTTATTGGTTCAATAAGTAGGTCACCAGGTCAGATAATAGAATACCTGTTTAACATCCCAGAAGTGACAATTTTACTCAAATCTTCTTAAACCTTGCTCAGATTGATCCTCCAAAATCATAAGTTCCTGTATGTGTAATGTTGGAATAAGTCGCCTTTCATAGAGCATGTGGAATCAATAAGTATGTCATTAGGTCAAATCATAGAAAACTCTGGTTTTAGTCCAGTCTTTTCAAACTTGCCCAAAATGATTTATTTGGAAAAAAAAGTTTTGTCAAATTATAAATGTATTATGTTGGGTACATAAGAGGTCACTGGGTCAGATTTTGGCAGTTTTCATCAAATTTGTACAGAATGATCCTCTTGACAAAGGACATCTCAGATAGGTTTTGATGTGAGAAAGTGGCAATTTCCTTGTCAAACAGTAATTTTCTGACGGTCTTTATGCAAGTTAAATGATCTTGACTGAGGAGGATAACATTATTACTCCACTCAACTTCCATTTTAGAGATTCAAAATTCAAAAATGACTTCAGATAAAGATGATCTTTTTATTAGACAGAACATAAAAGTCAGAAGTATCTCATTTTAATTTTCAGGTTATAAAATTAGCCAAGCTGAAAAATCCTGCTTATGTGAATTTCTCGGTACTATTTCCCTCATCATAGGAATTAAAGAAGATGTTTGAAGATACTGCAATCAACAAAAATTGTCAAAAGTTTTAAAATTAATCCAGAAAGACAGATGGAACATGAAGATTACAGATTCCTCATAATTAACTAAGTGATTATTTTAAAAAAAAAAAAATGTTATCTTGGACTCATTGTGTCAAATCAAATTTGATTATTTAGACATTTTGGAACCTAACTTTTTATTGGTTTTTTTATTTTTTTTATTTAACTTTTTTCGCTCTGGTACCTTAAATGTGTTTAAGATTGTCATGATTATATTTTTAATGAATCCAAGTTAATTAAGTGCATGTGTCTTTTGGGTAATGTTTAAACCTTGACATACATATAGTGCTTGTGCCCAATGTTAAAGGTATTAAATTTTTTGTGTATTTAGGATAAATGAACAGGTGAACTGTTCTTTGAAATGTCTTATTTTTGAACTATTATTGCTATAATGGCTGTTTAAATTTTCTGGAGACTATAGATGAGGAGTGAAGTTTGATATACCCAAAATAACTTAAATTGTTAAAATTAAAGGAATATGCTAATTTGCATTCAATAAAAACAGTTCAATTTATAAAGTGCCAATGATATTTTGTTTTACAACTGTGTTTCTCTCCAAGCATTTTGTTTTCAATGTCTTAAAATGTATGTTTTTTGATTTTCTGTATATACTTTAAGCATATTAATATTGTATCATTTATTTGTCTTTTTTATTAATTTCTGACAATTTTGAACAAACCTTCTTCGTTTTGGTGTTTTTGTTTTAAGTTTGCAATCCTCTAATCTTATATTATTGATTGATCCTGTGTCAAAATAACATATACATGTATAACCACTGCACATGTTTGTGTTTACTATTTATTAATATTAATGAAGTACTAGTCTATTTAATTATTTTTCATTTTAATTTTTCCTTTTGTGCCATTTATCTGAAGTCTGTGATAGCTTTGTAAAGATTTATCATTCTATTGTCATTGTCATTGTTATTCTGTGTAAGTCTTCTCTGAAATTATTTCTTATTATCTCCCTTTATCCAGCAGAACATACATTGCGTCTGCTATGTCAATGTTATAAACATATTTATTTGTCCCACAAAAGGTAAATCCTAATTACAAATCTCACAGATTTTATTTTTAGGGGTAAATATTGTTATCATATCGGTATGAAAACCCAGTTCCATAGCAGTACTAAATGATATCACATGGAACAATTGCTTAAGAAAACTCAAATTTGGTGTTTCTGTTATCCATATCCACTTCATACCTCTTAAACAGTATGAAAAATATTAATGAAAATTGTCATGAATGTTTATCAATTTAAGAAGGTATGCAGAGTATAGTGCTTGGTGGTTTGGTCAAAAGTCAAATTTGGTTAGTGTCCTTTACATTTAGATAGTATAAGGTAAGTGGTTTGGATGTTTGATCAATGTTGGTCATTACAATGATGATGATGATACTGCTGCTTACATTTGCAGTGAGAAGTGGGATATTCTGACATTGATGTAAAACATAATTATAAAATATACAATCGTGTGGATAAACAAGTTACAGGCCTTTGTATGTGTGGATTTCGTTCTCTGTTTTATTAATTATATATTATTGTTTTTGTTTACATGATACACCTGTTGAATTAATATCACATTTTGAAATAATATAATTGTGTGTTTTGCTGTGCAATGATATTTTTCCACCAAAAATGCAATAATTATAACTATATATTATATATACATGTATATACTTTTTGCTGTAATTATATCTTTTGTGTTGGGTAATATTGCTTTAAATTTTTTACATCAGCATTTAAAACTTTGTATTAAAAATGAATTAATACATGTATTTGTATTACAAATGCATTAAATTATTTACAATAAACTACAGTATTCCTCCAATTGACCTTATTGTATGCAGTAGATATTGAATTGAGCCTTTTTAAATTAAGGATCTGTGAGTCTGGTAAAAAATCTTTTAGCTTTGTTTTTATATCCACAAATCATTTCCTAAAATTTAACATAAAAGAACATATTACTTTGCTGTTGGTTGTGTCAAATGATCCACTCTTTTTTTAAAAAAAACACAATTTACAGTCTACTAGTATGTAGGATTTTTACTATTTGGCCTATCAAATTATTTGTTGTGAATTGTGAATTTGTATTAAATTAGTATTAAGTACAAAATAACAACAAAATCTCATTTAATTACCTCCATGTGCTCAAGTATAATAAAGGAGTTAAGCATTAGATTGAAGGAGTCAGAAGACAGTGGGTGTCCAGGTGGTGCAGTGGCAAGTACTTTCAACTACACCCTGTCCAGGTTATGATTACTGTTGTCGGACAGGAGAAGGAATCAGTTGGCTTAGTTTTTTGACTGGTAACTCTGGTTTTCCTACTACAGTAGACATTGCACATGCTGAAATCTGGATCAACAAGTTATGATATGTTTGATATGTTAACAAATAAAGTATATATAAATATGATAAAGTGTGGTGGCAAAGCAGTGGAGTGGCATTAAATGGGGTTTTAATACTACTGTAACTTGATTTTATGTTTATCAACTTTATTTTATTTTACTTTTGAATATTAACAATGTGCCAAATTATGTGATAATTGTACAATAGAGTAGGTAGTTATAGTAAATTGCTCATTTGTTTTGTTTTGGTTGCTATGGTGATAGTTAAAGTAGTTTGATGAACCAAGTCAAGCAGTGATACCTTTACCTTCTGTACTGACAAGGGGCTGAAATACCTCAACATTGGGTATAGGTAAACAACATTGACCTGTAAACATGACCTTTACTTTAAATATTTATTACAGACTATATTACATTTATATATAAGAAAGGAACACAGATATTTATTTTGTCTTCATCATGGGTATTAACTGTGAATCCTAACCCATGTATTGGGTGAATCATTGCACTGGTTTATATTCCAAATGAAAGGTCAAGTGGACAGGTCATTGTTGTTCGCCTATAGTTCACAATCACCATGATTTCTAATGATATTTGAATAACAGTATTTTACTATTTTATTTATTGATAACTATTGGTAATAATTAATTGTATTTAATATTTAAAAAAAATTGTGATGCCAAATATTAAAATTCTGTTACATTATATGAAGCCAAATTTAACAAAGTGCTTGTATTATTTATACTTTTAACATTCGAGTTCTACTGTTTGTCTGGTGTGGTGGATACAAAATGTTAAAAGGTTTTTTATGTACTAAACATACAAGTCAGATTTGTGATTTTTCTGACAATTTTTCTGTTTCGTCTGAAAACATTTAATTTGGAATTAAATTTATGATTTATAGAAGATACAGCTTAGCTGACCAAATTATATAATGAACATATCTTTTAGAGAATTTGAAACATTTTAAGTGCCTTTTTGCTCTTTTGTTGTTATAAAACTTGTTAAGATTATATTTATACATTTTGCTGTGATACCTTGACACAGGGTAATTGTTTTTAAGTAGTGCTAATTAATTTATTGATTAATTCATGATTATATAGATGTGGGACAGTATTAACATCCTTTGTTATTTGGAACATTCTGCCATTTAACAGAGTATTTGAAGATTGTTAATTTTCTACAGGCACTCCAGTTTCCTCCACCATCCAAGAACTGACTTAGTTGAATTGACAGGATCTTGACTAGAGCATAAACACCATTTATAGTACTCAAATCGAAGAAAAGGGAATTTGGTTTTGAATGTAAATAAAATGGTCTCGGAGGAAAGAAAACCTATGCCTAGTTTAATATTGCAGAATAAATTAATAAATGTATATATATATGTATTTCAAAAGCCTGCCTACCTTTCAACCAAAAGTTGTTTTCATAAAGAAAGTTAAATACTGAAATAGCCATTCATAACTGATCATGTTTTATAGTTAATTTGATTGGATGATGGCATTAGATGTATAATCATCTGACCAATGAATGAATGGTATTCATAGTTGGTCGTGATAAAAATGAACAATTTGATTGGATAGTGTTGATAAATTAAAAGCAGGCATGTCAGTTTCTGTCAAAAACCTCTTGATAAGTTTTGCCAAAACAACATGAATATTTTCTATTGTTAACCTTGTTTTCAGTGTGCTAATATTGTTTCCTTTTCAGCACTGAGTTTATAAAACTTAAATTTGATAATTCTGAAATATATACTATTATTGATTTTATGAATAAAATTTTGATAAAATACCACATTATTGTTTTAATTAGCAACAGGACTATCTTCTGTCCTACTTTTAGAATTGACATCAATTGATTGGTTAAAAATATTTCACTTATACCGAGACATCACCAGCTATAAGTATATGAACATTAAACTGCATTCTATACCAGTTACAGAGATAAGATTCTGTCTTGGTAATTGCTGATAAGTAGATTATAAATAGAGTACATATTTACCACCCCTGTCCACAAAAGAGAGTACATGTTTACCACCTCTGTCCACAAAAGAGAGTACATGTTTACCACCTCTGTCCACAGAAGAGAGTACATGTTTACCACCTCTGTCCACAGAAGAGAGTACATGTTTACCACCTCTGTCCACAGAAGAGAGTACATGTTTACCACCTCTGTCCACAGAAGAGAGTACATGTTTACCACCTCTGTCCACAGAAGAGAGTACATGTTTACCACCTCTGTCCACAGAAGAGAGTACATGTTTACCACCTCTGTCCACAAAAGAGAGTACATGTTTACCACCTCTGTCCACAGAAGAGAGTACATGTTTACCACCTCTGTCCACAGAAGAGAGTACATGTTTACCACCTCTGTCCACAAAAGAGAGTACATGTTTACCACCTCTGTCCACAGAAGAGAGTACATGTTTACCACCTCTGTCCACAGAAGAGAGTACATGTTTACCACCTCTGTCCACAGAAGAGAGTACATGTTTACCACCTCTGTCCACAAAAGAGAGTACATGTTTACCACCTCTGTCCACAAAAGAGAGTACATGTTTACCACCTCTGTCCACAGAAGAGAGTACATGTTTACCACCTCTGTCCACAAAAGAGAGTACATGTTTACCACCTCTGTCCACAGAAGAGGATGCTGAAGAGCTACAGTAATGGTTCACTGTCTGTCATGCATCTTTTGTTGTGCGTTAACTTTTTTTACAATAATCACCCTAACCATAAAACTACTCGGCCAATTTGATGAAACTTGCTGATTACAGTACCTGGTGGAGGGTTTTAAGATTTGTATTAATCCGTTTGGCCAAATAATTTAGGGGGAAATAGTAAAAAATTAAAAATATTCTATGAATATACAAGAGATGCCTTGGATATTGCATGCATACTATTCTTAGTACACCCACTTTTCAAATTTGCACAAATCTTAGCTGCTTAGCAATGGACTTCAGAGGGGATTTGCTGAAATTAGTATACTTGTAAATATATCTGAGATTTGATAAGATTGGCTATTGCCATCTATTTATGCCTCATCTGCCGTGTGTAAACTTTTCTCATTTTAATTAACTCCAAAATTACTGGGCCAAATTGGATGATATTTAGCAGCAATGATGTCTAGGCAAAGGGCTTTTAGACTTGCACAAATGAAGGTGTTTTACTCCTTTAGGGACCCATAAAGAGGAAAATTATGAAATCTTTCAAAATCATCTCCTCTGAATATACAAGAGTTGAGTTGAGTAATGGTGTTTAACGTCCCAGTCAAAAATATTTCACTTATATCGAGACGTCACCAGCTATAGGCGATGGTGCAGAAAATTTGCCTGTGCTTGCGATGATGGCATTATACAGCAGGGTTCTTTAGCGTGCCAAGCCTACCGTGACACGGGACCTCGTTTATTTTAAGTTCCCATCCGAAAGAACCGTGTTTTTCATTTCCTAATGCCGAATGCTTGGCGAAAGAACAGTCACTACCCACTTTCAAGTCTTGGGTCAGACCCGGCCGGGGATCGAACCCACAACCTCCCACTTACGGAGCGAGCACTCTACCAACTGTGCTACCGCAGTGGTGAATATACAAGAGATACTTTGGGCACCTAGTTTCCAATTAGCACAAATCGTAGATGTAGAGGCTAAAATGGAAAAATAGCAAGGTACTTAAAGGGGAATTGCTAAAATTAGTGCTTTTCTTAATATAACTGGAAAACTTTTGTATATATGCATGTATATTGGAATAATTTAGGTACTGGCATAATGTTCATTTTAATATCTGAATGAAGGTCATTGGTTCAAAGGTCAAGGTCACAGATGCAAACCAATACTGAAATGATTAATTATCTCGAAAACTATAAATTTTTTTATTATATAATCTACTCAATAATCCATGTAATACGGTCATACAATAAAAATCGTATTGAATGAGTGTGACGTCATAAAAGCATAAAAGTCATTCCAGAGTGACGTCACACAATTGACCTAGTTCACAGTTATTTGTTTCATTTGACACTGTTTGTTGATTCTAATTTAAGCTGATACTTTTGTACTTTTCTTCTAAAAAGAAGATACATTGTGTTTAAATTGAAAATGTTTGTTTTGTTTTTGTTTCCTGAGGACAGACTATTGTTTACTTTTAATATTTCAGCAGGATTACTTTTGGCGCATGTACACAGTTACGTGAACTTGTTGTGTTTCGGTCAATCAGCTGTTTTCTTATAATGAGAAGACAAGTTTTAAATCTACGAAAAACCCGTTTTTATGGGATTATATAATAAATAGAATCTTGCATGAGTGTTTATGCAATATTGAATTTATTAAACTCGTTGAATAATGTTTTATGCAACTCGCCAAGGCTCGTTGCATAAAAAATTATTCAACTCGTTTAATAAATTCAATATTACATAAACACTCATGCAAGATCCTCTATATATAGGTATATGTATATTGGAATATTGTAAGCCTAACCGTCATTTTGATAAATAGATGAATGAACATGATGAAGGTCATGTGTTCAAAGTCACACATGCAACACATTCTTAAATTCTTAAAGCTATGGTCACAACCCGCCGTGCGTGTTTATTGTTCGTACGTTTTCTGCGGACGCCACGGGCACCACGTTTTTCTGAAAACGTGAGTAGGGAGTGGCAAGCGCAGGGAGGACGTACGCCGTGGGCGGCGGCTTTCAGCATACGTTGCGCACGTGGTAAGTGAGTTGTGCGTGCGTGTATCGTGCTTACCACGTACAATCTCCGTGCGATTGCCACGTTGTCGTACGGAGGCCGTACGTACACATGCAGCTGACGCACGCTTTCCTTACTCACTCGTACGTTGTAAGTGCGTGCAAGTACAATGAACGTGACTCACGGCGTCAGTGCGTTGTGGGGTCGTTGGCTGTGCAGGGCACGCACGTCACACGTACTGCCGTGAATCTGTAATGCGAACGCAGCTTGCACGCAGAGAAAGTTCTGCATGCACTAAAAGTGCTACGTCGTGTCTGCGTTCTCCTGCGTATTCACCAAAACGCACGGAGGCCGTACTTGCCACGTACGGATCGCCAAATTTCCCCCACGTTTTTACACGTAGACAGCACGCACTTGCACGTACGGCGGGTTGTGACCAAGGCTTAAATTGTCAATAATCTCAAAAAAATTGACAGACTAACATTAAGTTATGGGAGAAGACCAAACAACAGCTTATAGAGATGTAGCGGATCAAAACGGAAATGGCGATGGACACACACTGCGTAAACCAACAAATTCAATCACATGACAAGTGCGGCAGTGGAATCCTTCGAGGGAAAAGAAAAGTTAGAAGGCCAAGAAACACCTGGTAGAGAAACAAAAATGGACAGAGAGGGTTACAAATGGCAAGATCTGATCAGACGCACAGAACAGAACTAGATGGGGGAGTGTTGTCAGTGACCTATGTACCTCCCTGGTACCACTATATTATACTTGATGATCATTTTGATTTTTGAAGGTCAAGCTCACACTGAAATGTTATATAACTGGAAAACTGTAATCTTTTTGTATAAGCTTGTATATTATTGATACTATACATGTCATAGATGGAGGTCATGGGTTCAAAGGTCAAGTTCACGGAATACTGATGGAAATGTATACGTAAAGATTTTTACATTTGGGGTTTTAATTTTTTTTTTTAAATATTTCAGCTGGTCATTATTTATCAGGTGAGCGTAATAGGCCCAATGGGCTTCTGTTCTTTACTAAAATGGGGAGATACAAAATTTGGAGCATACGTCAACCCGGCAAATTGGGATGAATTTACAAAATGCAGAAATACAGCAGATTAGTTTATCACTACTAGTTAAGAGTCATATGAACACTAATGACGATTTTGACCACACAATTAGGTTATAAACAGTTATATTATGAGACTATATTTATTTTCTAGTGAATTTATATTTCTTTACCCTAGAATAATGGAGTATTTCAAATATTATAAAAATATTAAAACCAGAAATAATATTTGAAAGCGTCTTGCCAAATCTAAAATTTAATAATGATGTATCAATTGTGATATTATCCCTAGGTAAACTCCGTCTTTATATAATTATGACCACGCTGATTGTTCTAACGCTTGTACTAAAGACGTGTATTTTAACTGGGGAAAGTCTCGCAACAATAAGTGAAAAACTATTAGGTTTGGCAAGAGGCTGTGAGAATTTATTTTAAACGTTACTGTAAGTTTTGGCAATTTTTGGTATTTAAAATCCATTGTTCTAAGGCAAAGGAGGAGGAAGTCCCAGGCATATAGTCTCGTATTAGCTGTATATACCGTACTTTGGTGGTCAAATTGACTCCAAATGGTTTATTATCCCCCTATTATATATTTCGCTTGTAAGACATTCCAGCTTTTTTAAGTCCATATGTCTAAGCAGAAATGTATTTCAATCTGCAGATTTAATAGAAATCGCAAGCTTTGACCCATTGGGTGCATATTTTATATGGCTTGAATTTATCAAGTTGGAAATACTGGTCAGCATTAAACAATTAAATCAGATTAAGTCTGTAAAATACGTTCTCCCTCCCTTTACCATTTTAAACCGAGTACGTAGTGTACATGTATTGTTTGTGAATTTATAGTGCCGTGACGTAACTCGGTGTCCATGTGTATAACTTAAGTTATTCATGGTTCAGTAAATCACGCACGAAATCCGTTGCATTCTGGTATCACTCACGAGTTTTTTCTGCGTGAAATACTTTAATTACATCACACCACGACGATTCATCAAGCGAACAACATCACTTAAACAAACTCTTTTAAGAAAAACCTTAAACAGTTAAATGTAATTTTCCTTTTTTAAAATGTGTATTGAAATTGACATCGAATGTGAAAAAAAACAACGTGTGTCGGTGAAAATTGACAGGCTTGTTAACAGTTAATATAGAGGTAAGTAAAATTGGATGGTTAAACATCTTGGTGAAAACTGGTCTTGTATGGTTTGTTAATGTTGATAAATTTGAACTGACATTTCATTTTAGCTTAAATGTTTGTATAATTACATTAAGTAGGAAAATTCAAGTGACAACTATTTGGTTAAAAAGCGTGAAAGAGGGGTATGATTATAAAATTACCTACACAAGTGTGAAGATTTATAAATAAAATAAAGCAGGAATTGATAATTTTTAAAATATTTGTTGCATTTTTAAGAAAATTGTGCAAAAATACACGTGTTGGGAAAATTAGTTTTCACGATGTATAACGAATTAATTTAAAAAATGAAAAGATATTAATATAGTCAACGTCATAGAGCAGTGTAAAGGGGGCAGAGTTTGTTAAAGAAATAAGAGGTTTTTGAAAACTCGACAATTTACGGTTGAGGTTTTCTATGATTTTTTTTCTTTTTAAAATGCGTGTACCCGACGCGATAGTGTATATTCTAAGGCATATTCGGCTTTATATAGTTCAACATTGTTCAGACCAAACAATATTCACCCCAATTCAAATAGAACAGTATTGTGTGACCGTGCACTTTTAATGACTTGTTGTATTTTGGATTATTAGTGGCCATGGAATATAAATATCACGCCTGGTACACGCATTTTTAAAAGGAAAATAAATCGTAGAAAACCTCAACCGTAAATTGTCGAGTTTTCAAAAACCTCGTATTTCTTTAACAAACTCTGGCCCGTTTGCACTGCTCTATGACGTTGCCTATATTAATATCTGTTTATTTTTAAATTAATTCGTTATACAAGGTGAAAACTATTTTTCCCCAACACGTGTATTTTTGAACAATTTCCATAAAGAAATGCAACAAATATTTTAAAAATTCTTTCATTGTCAATTCTGCTTTCTTTTATTTATAAATCTTCACACTTGTGTAGGTAATTTCACAATTGTACCCCTCTTTGACGGTTTTCAACCAAATGGTTTTCACATGAATTTTTTCTACTTAGATGACCCTTAACGCATGTGTCGAAAATTCGATTCATTTGTGACATTGTGAAGCAGCTACTGAAATTTGATATTGAATGTTCATTTAGAAATTATGAATAAGCGAGTGAAATAGTTGGGAAAATACCGTCATTGTACATTTCTAATACAAGGATTGGTAAGATAGTGTAAACATGTGTATACATGTGGTCCTCCCCAGTAAAAATACCACCATCGCCCCGTCATTGTACATTTCTAACACAAGGATTGGTAAGATAGTGTAAACATGTGTATACATGTGGTCCTCCCCAGTAAAAATACCACCATCGCCCCATTATTGTACATATCTTACACAACGGTTGGTAAATGTAAAAATGTTTATACATGTGGCCCTCCCCAGTAAAAATACCACCATCGCCCCGTCATAAATTTGTACATATCTTACACAACGGTTGGTAAATGTAAACATGTGTATACATGTGGTCCTCCCCAGTAAAAATACCACCATCGCCCCATTATTGTACATATCTTACACAACGGTTGGTAAATGTAAAAATGTTTATACATGTGGCCCTTCCCAGTAAAAATACCACCATCGCCCCATTATAGTACATATCTTGCACAACGGTTGGTAAGTGTAAATATGTGTATACATGTGGCCCTCCCCAGTAAAAATACCACCATCGCCCCATTATAGTACATATCTTACACAACGGTTGGTAAATGTAAATATGTGTACATACATGTGGCCCTCCCCAGTAAAAATACCACCATCGCCCTATTATTGTACATATCTAACACAACGGTTGGTAAATGTAAATATGTGTATACATGTGGTCCTCCCCAGTAAAAATACCACCATCGCCCCATTATTGTACATATCTAACACAACGGTTGGTAAATGTAAATATGTGTATATACATGTGGCCCTCCCCAGTAAAAATACCACCATCGCCCCATTATTGTACATATCTTACACAACGGTTGGTAAATGTAAATATGTTGATACATGTGGCCCTCCCCAGTAAAAATACCACCATCGCCCCATTATAGTACATTTCTAAAACAAGGATTGGTAAGATAGTGTAAACATGTGTATACATGTGGTCCTCCCCAGTAAAAATAGCACCATCGCCCCATTATAGTACATTTCTAACACAAGGATTGGTAAGATAGTGTAAACATGTGTATACATGTGGTCCTCCCCAGTAAAAATACCACCATCGCCCCGTCATTGTACATTTCTAACACAAGGATTGGTAAGATAGTGTAAACATGTTTATACATGTGGTCCTCCCCAGTAAAAATACCACCATCGCCCCATTATTGTACATATCTTACACAACGGTTGGTAAATGTAAAAATGTTTATACATGTGGCCCTCCCCAGTAAAAATACCACCATCGCCCCGTCATAAATTTGTACATATCTTACACAACGGTTGGTAAATGTAAACATGTGTATACATGTGGTCCTCCCCAGTAAAAATACCACCATCGCCCCATTATTGTACATATCTTACACAACGTTTGGTAAATGTAAAAATGTTTATACATGTGGCCCTTCCCAGTAAAAATACCACCATCGCCCCATTATAGTACATATCTTGCACAACGGTTGGTAAGTGTAAATATGTGTATACATGTGGCCCTCCCCAGTAAAAATACCACCATCGCCCCATTATAGTACATATCTTACACAACGGTTGGTAAATGTAAATATGTGTACATACATGTGGCCCTCCCCAGTAAAAATACCACCATCGCCCTATTATTGTACATATCTAACACAACGGTTGGTAAATGTAAATATGTGTATACATGTGGTCCTCCCCAGTAAAAATACCACCATCGCCCCATTATTGTACATATCTAACACAACGGTTGGTAAATGTAAATATGTGTATATACATGTGGCCCTCCCCAGTAAAAATACCACCATTGCCCCATTATTGTACATATCTTACACAACGGTTGGTAAATGTAAATATGTTGATACATGTGGCCCTCCCCAGTAAAAATACCACCATCGCCCCATTATAGTACATTTCTAAAACAAGGATTGGTAAGATAGTGTAAACATGTGTATACATGTGGTCCTCCCCAGTAAAAATAGCACCATCGCCCCATTATAGTACATTTCTAACACAAGGATTGGTAAGATAGTGTAAACATGTGTATACATGTGGTCCTCCCCAGTAAAAATACCACAATCGCCCCGTCATTGTACATATCTTACACAATGGTTGGTAAGATAGTGTAAACATGTGTATACATGTGGTCCTCCCCAGTAAAAATACCACCATCGCCCCATTATAGTACATATCTTACACAAGGATTGGTAAGATAGTGTAAACATGTGTATACATGTGGTCCTCCCCAGTAAAAATACCACCATCGCCCCATTATTGTACATATCTTACACAAGGCTTGGTAAGATAGTGTAAACATGTGTATACATATGATCCTCCCCAGTAAAAAATACCACCATCGCCCCATTATAGTACATATCTTACACAACGGTTGGTAAATGTAATTATGTGTATACATATGGCCCTCCTCAGTAAAAAATACCACCATCGCCCCATTATAGTACATATCTTACACAACGGTTGGTAAATGTAAATATGTTGATACATGTGGCCCTCCCCAGTAAAATACCACCATCGCCCCATTATAGTACATATCTTACACAACGGTTGGTAAATGTAAATATGTGTATACATTTGGCCCTCCTCAGTAAAAAATACCACCATCGCCCCATTATAGTACATATCTTACAACGGTTGGTAAGTGTAAATATGTGTTTACATATGACCCTTCTCAGTAAAAAATACCACCATCGCCCCCATTAATGTACATATCTTACACAACGGTTGGTAAATGTAAATATGTGTATACATGTGGCCCTCCCCAGTAAAAATACCACCATCGCCCCATTATAGTACATATCTTACACAACGGTTGGTAAGTGTAAATATGTGTATACATGTGGCCCTCCCCAGTAAAAATACCACCATCGCCCCATTATAGTACATATCTTACACAACGGTTGGTAAATGTAAATACATGTATGTGTATACATGTGGCCCTCCCCAGTAAAAATACCACCATCGCCCCATTATTGTACATATCTTACACAACGGTTGGTAAATGTAAATACATGTATGTGTATACATGTGGCGCTCCCCAGTAAAAATACCACCATCGCCCCATTATAGTACATATCTTGCACAACGGTTGGTAAATGTAAATATGTGTATACATGTGGCCCTCCCCAGTAAAAATACCACCATCGCCCAATTATAGTACATATCTTGCACAACGGTTGGTAAATGTAAATATGTGTATACATGTGGCCCTCCCCAGTAAAAATACCACCATCGCCCGATTATAGTACATATCTTGCACAACGGTTGGTAAATGTAAATATGTGTATACATGTGGCCCTCCCCAGTAAAAATACCACCATCGCCCTATTATAGTACATATCTTGCACAACGGTTGGTAAATGTAAATATGTGTATACACGTGGTCCTCCCCAGTAAAAATACCACCATCGCCTCATTATAGTACATATCTTGCACAACGGTTGGTAAATGTAAATATGTGTATACATGTGGCCCTCCCCAGTAAAAATACCACCATCGCCCTATTATAGTACATATCTTGCACAACGGTTGGTAAATGTAAATATGTGTATACATGTGGCCCTCCCCAGTAAAAATACCACCATGGCCCCATTATAGTACATATCTTGCACAACGGTTGGCAAGTGTAAATATGTGTATACATGTGGCGCTCCCGAGTAAAAATACCACCATCGCCCCATTATAGTACATATCTTATACAACGGTTGGCAAGTGTAAATATATGTATACATGTGGCCGTCTCCAGTAAAAATACCAACATCGCCCCATTATAGTACATATCTTGCACAACGGTTGGTAAATGTAAATATGTGTACATACATGTGGCCGTCCCCAGTAAAAATACCACCATCGCCCCATTATAGTACATATCTTGCACAACGGTTGGTAAATGTAAATATGTGTATACATGTGGCCCTCCCTAGTAAAAATACCACCATCGCCCCATTATAGTACATTTCTTGCACAACGGTTGGTAAGTGTAAATATGTGTATACATGTGGCCCTCACCAGTAAAAATACCACCACCGCCCCGTCATTGTACATATCTTACACAACGGTTGGCAAGTGTAAATATGTGTATACATGTGGCGCTCCCCAGTAAAAATTCCACCATCGCCCCATTATAGTACATTTCTTGCACAACGGTTGGTAAGTGTAAATATGTGTATACATGTGGCACTCCCCAGTAAAAATACCACCATCGCCCCATTATAGTATATTTCTTGCAGAACGCTTGGTTAATGAAAATATGTGTATACATGTGGCCCTCCCCAGTAAAAATACCACCATCGCCCCATAATAGTACATATCTTACACAACGGTTGGTAAGTGTAAATATGTTTACATGTGACCCTCCCCAGAATAAATACCACCATCGCCCCATTATAGTACATTTCTTGCACAACGGTTGGTAAGTGTAAATATGTGTATACATGTGACCCTCACCAGTAAAAATACCACCATCGCCCCGTCATAGTACATATGTTACACAACGGTTGGTAAGTGTAAATATGTTTACATGTGACCCTCCCCAGAAAAAATACCACCATCGACCCGTCATTGTACATTTCTTAAACACAGCGGTTGGTAAATGTAAATATGTGTATACATGTGGCCCTCCCCAGTAAAAATACCACCATTGCCCCGTCATTGTACATTTCTTAAACACAACGGTTGGTAAATGTAAATATGTGTACATACATGTGGCCCTCTCCAGAAAAAATACCACCATCGCCCTATTATAATACATATCTTACACAACGGTTGGTAAATGTAAATACATGTATGTGTATACATGTGGCCCTCCCCAGTAAAAATACCACCATCGCGCCATTATAGTACATATCTTGCACAACGGTTGGTAAATGTAAATATATATATACATGTGGCCCTCCCCAGTAAAAATACCACCATCGCCCTATTATAGTACATATCTTACACAACGGTTGGTAAATGTAAATATGTGTATACACGTGGTCCTCCCCAATAAAAATACCACCATCGCCTCATTATACTACATATCTTGCACAACGGTTGGTAAATGTAAATATGTTTATACATGTGGCCCTCCCCAGTAAAAATAACACCATCGCCCCATTATAGTACATATCTTACAAAAAGGTTGGTAAATGTAAATATGTGTATACATGTGGCCCTCCCCAGTAAAAATACCACCATCGCCCCATTATAGTACATATCTTGCACAACGGTTGGTAAATGTAAATATGTGTATATACATGTGGCCCTCCCCAGTAAAAATACCACCATCGCCCCATTATTGTACATATCTTACACAACGGTTGGTAAATGTAAATACATGTATGTGTATACATGTGGCCGTCCCCAGTAAAAATACCACCATCGCCCCATTATAGTACATATCTTGCACAACGGTGGGTAAATGTAAATATGTGTATACATGTGGCCCTCCCCAGTAAAAATACCACCATCGCCCAATTATAGTACATATCTTGCACAACGGTTGGTAAATGTAAATATGTGTATATACATGTGGCCCTCCCCAGTAAAATTACCACCATCGCCCCATTATTGTACATATCTTACACAACGGTTGGTAAATGTAAATACATGTATGTGTATACATGTGGCCCTCCCCAGTAAAAATACCACCATCTCCCCATTATAGTACATATCTTGCACAACGGTTGGTAAATGTAAATATGTGTATACATGTGGCCCTCCCCAGTAAAATTACCATCATCGCCCCATTATAGTACATATCTTGCACAACGGTTGGTAAATGTAAATATGTGTATACATGTGGCCCTCCCCAGTAAAAATACCACCATCGCCCCATTATAGTACATATCTTGCACAACGGTTGGTAAATGTAAATATGTGTATACATGTGGCCCTCCCCAGTAAAAATACCACCATCGCCCTATTATAGTACATATCTTGCACAACGGTTGGTAAATGTAAATATGTGTATACACGTGGTCCTCCCCAGTAAAAATACCACCATCGCCCCATTATAGTACATTTCTTGCACAACGGTTGGTAAATGAAAATATGTTTATACATGTGTCCCTCCCCAGAAAAAATACCACCATCGCCCCGTCATAGTACATTTCTTAAACACAACGGTTGGTAAATGTAAATATGTGTACATACATGTGGCCCTCCCTAGTAAAAATACCACCATCGCCCCATTATAGTACATATCTTGCACAACGGTTGGTAAATGTAAATATGTTTATACATGTGGCCCTCACCAGTAAAAATACCACCATCGCCCCGTCATTGTACATATCTTACACAACGGTTGGCAAGTGTAAATATGTGTATACATGTGGCCCTCCCCAGTAAAAATACCACCATCGCCCCATTATAGTACATATCTTGCACAACGGTTGGTAAATGTAAATATGTTTATACATGTGGCCCTCAGTAAAAATACCACCATCGCCCCATTATAGTACATTTCTTGCACAACGGTTGGTAAATGTAAATATGTGTATACATGTGGCCCTCCCCAGTAAAAATACCACCATGGCCCCATTATAGTACATATCTTGCACAACGGTTGGCAAGTGTAAATATGTGTATACATGTGGCGCTCCCCAGTAAAAATACCACCATCGCCCCATTATAGTACATATCTTACACAACGGTTGGCAAGTGTAAATATGTGTATACATGTGGCCCTCCCCAGTAAAATACCACCATCGCCCATTATAGTACATATCTTGCACAACGGTTGGCAAGTGTAAATATGTGTATACATGTGGCGCTCCCCAGTAAAAATATCACCATCGCCCCATTATAGTACATATCTTACACAACGGTTGGCAAGTGTAAATATGTGTATACATGTGGCCCTCCCCAGTAAAAATACCACCATCGCCCCATTATAGGACATATCTTGGACAACGGTTGGCAAGTGTAAATAGTGTATACATGTGGCCCTCCCCAGTAAAAATACCACCATCGCCCATTATAGTACATTCTTGCACAACGGTTGGTAAATGTAAATATGTGATACAGTGGCCCCCCCAGTAAAAATACCACCATCGCCCCATTATAGTACATTTCTTGCACAACGGTTGGTAAATGTAAATATGTGTATACTGTGGCGCTCTCCAGTAAAAATACCACCATCGCCCCATTATAGTACATTTCTTGCACAACGGTTGTTAAGTGGAAATATGTTTACGTGTGACCCTCCCCAGAAAAATACCACCATCGCCCCGTCATGTACATTTCTTAAACACAACGGTTGGTAATGTAAATATGTGTACATACATGTGGCCCTCCCAGAAAAACCACCATCGCCCCGTCATAGTACATTTCTTAAACACAACGGTTGGTAAATGTAAATATGTGTACATACATGTGGCCCTCCCCAGTAAAAATACCACCATTGCCCCGTCATTGTACATTTCTTAAACACAACGGTTGGTAATGTAAATATGTGTATACATGTGGGCCTCCCCAGTAAAAATACCACCATCGCCCCTCATAGTACATTTCTTAAACACAACGGTTGGTAAATGTAAATATGTGTATACATGTGGCCCTCTCAGTAAATATACCAGCATCGCCCATTATAGTACATTTCTTAAACACAACGTTGGTAATGTAAATATGTGTACATAAATGTGGCGCTCCCCAGTAAAAAATACCACCATCGCCCCATTATAGTACATTTCTTACACAACGGTTGGTAAATGTAAATATGTGTACATAAATGTGGCTCTCCCCAGTAAAAATACCACCATCGCCCCCATTATAGTACATTTCTTACACAACTGTTTGGTAAATGTAAATATGTTGTACATAAATGTGGCGCTCCCCAGTAAAAATACCACCATCGCCCCATTATAGTACATTTCTTGCACAACGGTTGTAAGTGTAATATATGTACATACATGTGGCCCTCCCCAGTAAGATTACCACCATCGCCCCGTCATTGTACATTTCTTAAACCCAACGGTTGGTAGTGTAAATATGTGTAAACATGTGGCCCTCCCCAGTAAAAATACCACCATTGCCCCATTATAGTACATTTCTTGCATAACGGTTGGTTAATGAAAATATGTGTATACATGTGGCCCTCCCCAGTAAAAATACCACCATCGCCCCGTCATTGTACATATCTTACACAACGGTTGGCAAGTGTAAATATGTGTATACATGTGGCCCTCCCCAGTAAAAATACCACCATCGCCCCATTATAGTACATTTCTTGCACAACGGTTGGTAAATGTAAATATGTGTATACATGTGTCCCTCCCCAGTAAAAATACCACCATCGCCCCATTATAGTACATATCTTGCACAACGGTTGGTAAATGTAAATATGTTTATACATGTGGCCCTCACCAGTAAAAATACCACCATCGCCCCATTATAGTACATTTCTTGCACAACGGTTGGTAAGTGTAAATATGTTTACATGTGACCCTCCCCAGAAAAAATACCACCATCGCCCCGTCATTGTACATTTCTTAAACACAACGGTTGGTAAATGTAAATATGTGTATACATGTGGCCCTCCCCAGTAAAAATACCACCATTGCCCCGTCATTGTACATTTCTTAAACACAACGGTTGGTAAATGTAAATATGTGTACATACATGTGACCCTCCCCAGTAAAAATACCACCATCGCCCCGTCATGGTACTTTTCTAAACACAACGGTTGGTAAATGTAAATATGTGTATACATGTGGCCCTCCCCAGTAAAAATACCACCATCGCCCCATCATAGTACATTTCTTAAACACAACGGTTGGTAAATGTAAATATGTGTATACATGTGGTCTCCCCAGTAAAAATACCAGCATCGCCCCATTATAGTACATTTGTTAAACACAACGTTTGGTAAATGTAAATATGTGTACATAAATGTGGCGCTCCCCAGTAAAAATACCACCATCGCCCCATTATAGTACATATCTTACACAACGGTTGGTAAATGTAAATATGTTGATACATGTGGCCCTCCCCAGTAAAATACCACCATCGCCCCATTATAGTACATATCTTACACAACGGTTGGTAAATGTAAATATGTGTATACATGTGGCCCTCCTCAGTAAAAAATACCACCATCGCCCCATTATAGTACATATCTTACAACGGTTGGTAAGTGTAAATATGTGTTTACATATGACCCTTCTCAGTAAAAAACCACCATCGCCCCATTAATGTACATATCTTGCACAACGGTTGGTAAATGTAAATATGTGTATACATGTGGCCCTCCCCAGTAAAATACCACCATCGCCCCATTATAGTACATATCTTACACAACGGTTGGTAAGTGTAAATATGTGTATACATGTGGCCCTCCCCAGTAAAAATACCACCATCGCCCCATTATAGTACATATCTTACACAACGGTTGGTAAATGTAAATACATGTATGTGTATACATGTGGCCCTCCCCAGTAAAAATACCACCATCGCCCCATTATTGTACATATCTTACACAACGGTTGGTAAATGTAATACATGTATGTGTATACATGTGGCGCTCCCCAGGAAAAATACCACCATCGCCCCATTATAGTACATATCTTGCACAACGGTTGGTAAATGTAAATATGTGTATACATGTGGCCCTCTCCAGTAAAAATACCACCATCGCCCCATTATAGTACATATCTTGCACAACGGTTGGTAAATGTAAATATGTGTATACATGTGGCCCTCCCCAGTAAAAATACCACCATCGCCCATTATAGTACATTCTTGCACAACGGTTGGTAAATGTAAATATGTATACATGTGGCCCTCCCCAGTAAAATACCACCATCGCCCTATTATAGTACATATCTTGCACAACGGTTGGTAAATGTAAATATGTGTATACACGTGGTCCTCCCCAGTAAAATACCACCATCGCCTCATTATAGTACATATCTTGCACAACGGTTGGTAAATGTAAAATTGTGTATACATGTGGCCCTCCCCAGTAAAAATACCACCATCGCCCCATTATAGTACATTTCTTGCACAACGGTTGGTAAATGAAAATATGTTTATACATGTGGCCCTCCCCAGTAAAAATACCAACCTAGCCCCATTATAGTACATTTCTTGCACAACGGTTGGTAAATGTAAATATGTGTACATACATGTGGCCCTCCCTAGTAAAAATACCACCATCGCCCCATTATAGTACATATCTTGCACAACGGTTGGTAAATGTAAATATGTTTATACATGTGGCCCTCACCAGTAAAAATACCACCATCGCCCCGTCATTGTACATGCATATCTTACACACACGGTTGGCAAGTGTAAATATGTGTATACATGTGGCCCTCCCCAGTAAAAATACCACCATCGCCCCATTATAGTACATATCTTGCACAACGGTTGGTAAATGTAAATATGTTTATACATGTGGCCCTCCTCAGTAAAAATACCACCATCGCCCCATTATAGTACATTTCTTGCACAACGGTTGGTAAATGTAAATATGTGTATACATGTGGCCCTCCCCAGTAAAAATACCACCATCGCCCCATTATAGTACATATCTTGCACAACGGTTGGAAAGTGTAAATATGTGTATACATGTGGTGCTCCCCAGTAAAAATACCACCATCGCCCCATTATAGTACATATCTTACACAACGGTTGGCAAGTGTAATATGTGTATACATGTGGCCCTCCCCAGTAAAAATACCACCATCGCCCCATTATAGGACATATCTTGGACAACGGTTGGCAAGTGTAAATATGTGTATACATGTGGCCCTCCCCAGTAAAAATACCACCATCGCCCCATTATAGTACATTCTTGCACAACGGTTGGTAAATGTAAATATGTGATACATGTGGCCCTCCCCAGTAAAAATACCACCATCGCCCCATTATAGTACATTTCTTGCACAACGGTTGGTAAATGTAAATATGTGTATACATGTGGCGCTCCCCAGTAGAAATACCACCATCGCCCCATTATAGTACATTTCTTGCACAACGGTTGGTAAGTGTAAATATGTTTACGTGTGACCCTCCCCAGAAAAAATACCACCATCGCCCCGTCATTGTACATTTCTTAAACACAACGGTTGGTAAATGTAAATATGTGTACATACATGGGCCCTCCCAGAAAAACCACCATCGCCCCTCATAGTACATTTCTTAAACACAACGGTTGGTAAATGTAAATATGTGTACATACATGTGGCCCTCCCCAGTAAAAAATACCACCATTGCCCCATTATAGTACATTTCTTGCATAACGGTTGGTAATGAACATATGTGTATACATGTGGCCTCCCCAGTAAAATACCACCATCGCCCCGTCATTGTACATATCTTACACAACGGTTGGCAAGTGTAAATATGTGTATACATGTGGCCCTCCCCAGTAAAAATACCACCATCGCCCATTATAGTACATTTCTTGCACAACGGTTGGTAAAATGTAAATATGTGTATACATGTGGCCCTCCCCAGAAAAAATACCACCATCGCCCCGTCATGTACATTTCTTAAACACAACGGTTGGTAAATGTAAATATTGTATACATGTGGCCCTCCCCTGTAAAAATACCACCATTGCCCCGTCATTGTACATTTCTTAAACAACGGTTGGTAAATGTAAATATGTGTACATACATGTGGCCTCCCCAGTAAAAATACCACCATCGCCCCGTCATTGTACTTTTCTTAAACACAACGGTTGGTAAATGTAAATATGTGTATACATGTGGCCCTCCCCAGTAAAAATACCAACATCGCCCATCATAGTACATTTCTTAACACAACGGTTGGTAAATGTAAATATGTGTATACATGTGGCCCTCCCAGTAAAAAATACCAGCATCGCCCCTTATAGTACATTTGTTAAACACAACGGTTGGTAATGTAAATATGTGTACATAATGTGGCGCTCCCCAGTAAAAATACCACCATCGCCCCATTATAGTACATATCTTACACAACGGTTGGTAAATGTAAATATGTGTACATACATGTGGCCCTCCCCAGAAAAATACCACCATCACCTCATCATAGTACGTTTCTTGTACAACGGTTGGTAAGTGTAAATATGTGTACATACATGTGGCCCTCGCCAGTAAAAATACCACCATCGCCCCGTCATTGTACATTTCTTAAACACAACGGTTGGTAAATGTAAATATGTGTACATATGACCCTCCCCAGTAAAAATACCACCATCGCCCCATTATAGTACATATCTTACACAACGGTTGGTAAGTGTAAATATGTGTATACATACGGCCCTCCCGAGAAAAAATGCCACCATCGCCCCATCATAGTACATTTCTTGCACAACGGTTGGTAAATGTAAATATGTGTACATACATGTGGCCCTCCCCTAGAAAAAATACCACCATCGCCTCATTATGGTACATTTCTTGCACAACGGTTGGTAAATGAAAATATGTTTATACATGTGGCCGTCTCCAGTAAAAATACCAAGATCGCCCCATTATAGTACATATCTTGCACAACGGTTGGTAAATGTAAATATGTGTACATACATGTGGCCGTCCCCAGTAAAAATACCACCATCGCCCCATTATAGTACATATCTTGCACAACGGTTGGTAAATGTAAATATGTGTATACATGTGGCCCTCCCTAGTAAAATCCACCATCGCCCCATTATAGTACATTTCTTGCACAACGGTTGGTAAGTGTAATATGTGTATACATGTGGCCCTCACCAGTAAAAATACCACCACCGCCCCGTCATTGTACATATCTTACACAACGGTTGGCAAGTGTAAATATGTGTATACATGTGGCGCTCCCAGTAAAAATTCACCATCGCCCCATTATAGTACATTTCTTGCACACGGTTGGTAGTGTAAATATGTGTATACATGTGGCCTCCCCGTAAAAATACCACCATCGCCCCATTATAGTATATTTCTTGCACAACGCTTGGTTAATGAAAATATGTGTATAAATGTGGCCCTCCGCCAGTAAAAATATCACCATCGCCCCATTATAGTACATATCTTACACAACGGTTGGTAAGTATAAATATGTTTACATGTGACCCTCCAGAATAAATACCACCATCGCCCCATTATAGTACATTTCTTGCACAACGTTGGTAAGTGTAAATATGTGTATACATGTGGCCCTCACCAGTAAAAATACCACCATCGCCCCGTCATAGTACATATGTTACAAACGGTTGGTAATGTAAATATGTTTTACATGTGACCCTCCCCAGAAAAAATACCACCATCGACCCGTCATTGTACATTTCTTAAACACAACGGTTGGTAAATGTAAATATGTGTATACATGTGGCCCTCCCAGTAAAAATACACACCATTGCCCCGTCATTGTACATTTCTTAAACACAACGTTGGTAAATGTAAATATGTGTATACATGTGGCCCTCCCCAGTAAAAATACCACCATTGCCCCGTCATTGTACATTTCTTAAACACAACGGTTAGTAAATGTAAATATGTGTACATACTGTGGCCCTCTCCAGAAAAAAATACCACCATCGCCCTATTATGTACATATCTTACACAACGGTTGTAAATGTAAATACATGTATGTGTATACATGTGGCCCTCCCCAGTAAAAATACCACCATCGCGACCATTATAGTACATATCTTGCACAACGGTTGGTAAATGTAAATATATATATACATGTGGCCCTCCCAGTAAAATACCACCATCGCCCTATTTAGTACAATCTTACACAACGGTTGGTAAATGTAAATATGTGTATACACGTGGTCCTCCCCAATAAAAATACCACCATCGCCTCATTATAGTACATAGCTTGCACAACGGTTGGTAAATGTAAATATGTTTATACATGTGGCCCTCCCCAGTAAAAATAACACCATCGCCCCAATTATAGTACATATCTTACACAACGGTTGGTAAATGTAAATATGTGTATACATGTGGCCCTCCCCAGTAAAATACCACCATCGCCCCATTATAGTACATATCTTGCACACGGTTGGTAAATGTAAATATGTGTACATACATGTGGCCCTCCCCTAGAAAAAAATCCACCATCGCCTCATTATGGTACATTTCTTGCACAACGGTTGGTAAATGAAATATGTTATTACATGTGGCCGTCTCCAGTAAAAACCACATCGCCCATTATAGTACATATCTTGCACAACGGTTTGGTAAATGTAATATGTGTACATACATGTGGCCGTCCCAGTAAAAATACCACCATCGCCCCATTATAGTACATATCTTGCACAACGGTTGTAAATGTAAATATGTGTATACATGTGGCCCTCCCTAGTAAAAATACCACCATCGCCCATTATAGTACATTTCTTGCACAACGTTGGTAAGTGTAAATATGTGTATACATGTGGCCCTCACCAGTAAAATACCCCACCGCCCCGTCATTGTACATATCTTACACAACGGTTGGCAAGTGTAAATGTGTATACATGTGGCGCTCCCCAGTAAAAATTCCACCATCGCCCCATTATAGTCATTTCTTGCACAACGGTTGGTAAGTGTAATATGTGTATACATGTGCAGCTCCCCAGTAAAAATACCACCATCGCCCCATTATAGTATATTTCTTGCAGAACGCTTGGTTAATGAAAATATGTGTATACATGTGGCCCTCCCCAGTAAAAATACCACCATCGCCCCATTATAGTACATATCTTACACAACGGTTTGGTAGTGTAAATATGTTTACATGTGACCCTCCCAGAATAAATACCACCATCGCCCATTATAGTACTTTCTTGCACAAACGGTTGGTAAGTGTAAATATGTGTATTACATGTGACCCTCACCAGTAAAAATACCACCATCGCCCCGTCATAGTACATATGTTACACAACGGTTGGTAAGTGTAATATGTTTACATGTGACCCTCCCCAGAAAAAATACCACCATCGACCCGTCATTGTACATTTCTTAAACACAACGGTTGGTAAATGTAAATATGTGTATACATGTGCCCTCCCCAGTAAAATACCCCATTGCCCCGTCATTGTACATTTCTTAAACACAACGGTTGGTAAATGTAAATATGTGGTACATACATGTGGCCCTCTCCAAAAAATACCACCATCGCCTATTATAATACATATCTTACACAACGGTTGGTAAATGTAAATACATGTATGTTATACATGTGGGCCCTCCCCAGTAAAAATACCACCATCGCGCATTATATACATATCTTGCACAACGGTTGGTAAATGTAAATATATCTATACATGTGCCCTCCCCAGTAAAATACCACCATCGCCCTATTATAGTACATATTCTTACACAACGGTTGGTAAATGTAAATATGTGTATACACGTGGTCCTCCCCAATAAAAATACCACCATCGCCTCATTATACTACATATCTTGCACAACGGTTTGGTAAATGTAAATAGTTTTATACATGTGGCCCTCCCCAGTAAAATAACACCATCGCCCCATTATAGTACATATCTTACAAAAAGGTTGGTAAATGTAAATATGTGTATACATGTGGCCCTCCCCAGTAAAATTACCACCATCGCCCCATATAGTACATATCTTGCACAACGGTTGGTAAATGTAAATATGTGTATTATACATGTGGCCCTCCCCAGTAAAAATACCACCATCGCCCATTATTGTACATATCTTACACAACGGTTGGTAAATGTAAATACATGTATGTGTATACATGTGGCCGTCCCCATAAAATACCACCATCGCCCCATTATAGTACATATCTTGCACAAACGGTGGGTAAATGTAAATATGTGTATACATGTGGGCCCTCCCCAGTAAAATACAACCATCGCCCAATTATAGTACATATCTTGCACAACGGTTTGGTAAATGTAAATATGTGTATATACATGTGGCCCTCCCCAGTAAAATTACCACCATCGCCCATTATTGTACATATCTTACACAACGTTGGTAAATGTAAATACATGTATGTGTATACATGTGGCCCTCCCCAGTAAAAATACCACCATCTCCCCATTATAGTACATATCTTGCACAACGGTTGGTAAATGTAAATATGTGTATACATGTGGGCCCTCCCATAAAATTACCATCATCGCCCCATTATAGTACATATCTTGCACAACGGTTGGTAATGTAAATATGTGTATACATGTGGCCCTCCCCAGTAAAAATACCACCATCGCCCCATTATAGTACATATCTTGCACAACGGTTGGTAAATTAATATGTGTATACATGTGGCCCTCCCCAGTAAAATACCACCATCGCCCTATTATAGTACATATCTTGCACAACGGTTGGTAAATGTAAATATGTGTATACACGTGGTCCTCCCCAGTAAAATACACCATCGCCCCATTATAGTACATTTCTTGCACAACGTTGGTAAATGAAAATATGTTTTATACATGGTCCCTCCCCAGAAAAAATACCACCATCGCCCCGTCATAGTACATTTCTTAAACACAACGGTTGGTAAATGTAAATATGTGTACATACATGTGGCCCTCCCTAGTAAAAATACCACCATCGCCCCATTATAGTACATATCTTGCACAACGGTTGGTAAATGTAAATATTTTATACATGTGGCCCTCACAGTAAAAATACCACCATCGCCCCGTCATTGTACATATCTTACACAACGGTTGGCAAGTGTAAATATGTGTATACATGTGGCCCTCCCCAGTTAAAAATACCACCATCGCCCCCATTTATACATTCTTGCACAACGGTTGGTAAATGTAAATATGTTTATACATGTGCCTCAGTAAAAATACCACCATCGCCCCATTATAGTACATTTCTTGCCACAACGGTTGGTAAATGTAAATATGTGTATACATGTGGCCCTCCCCAGTAAAAATACCACCATGGCCCCATTATAGTACATATC
Organism: Anadara kagoshimensis; assembly: GCA_021292105.1. Classification (NCBI taxonomy): domain Eukaryota; kingdom Metazoa; phylum Mollusca; class Bivalvia; order Arcoida; family Arcidae; genus Anadara; species Anadara kagoshimensis. Next base: position 10,782,885 of record CM037857.1, read on the forward strand.
TTGCACAACGGTTGGCAAGTGTAAATATGTGTATACATGTGGCGCTCCCGAGTAAAAATACCACCATCGCCCCATTATAGTACATATCTTATACAACGGTTGGCAAGTGTAAATATATGTATACATGTGGCCCTCCCCAGTAAAAATACCACCATCGCCCCATTATAGACATTCATGCACAACGGTTGGTAAATGTAAATATGTGTATACATGTGGCCCTCCCCAGTAAAAATACCACCATCGCCCCATTATAGTACATTTCTTGCACAACGGTTGGTAAATGTAAATATGTGTATACATGTGGCCCTCACCAGTAAAAATACCACCATCGCCCCATTATAGTACATTTCTTGCACAACGGTTGGTAAGTGTAAATATGTTCACGTGTGACCTACCCCAGAAAAAATACCACCATCGCCCCGTCATTGTACATTTCTTAAACACAACGGTTGGTAAATGTAAATATGTGTACATACATGTGGCCCTCCCCAGAAAAACCACCATCGCCCCGTCATAGTACATTTCTTAAACACAACGGTTGGTAAATGTAAATATGTGTACATAGATGTGGCCCTCCCCAGTAAAAATACCACCATTGCCCCGTCATTGTACATTTCTTAAACACAACGGTTGGTAAATGTAAATATGTGTATACATGTGGCCCTCCCCAGTAAAAATACCACCATCGCCCCATCATAGTACATTTCTTAAACACAACGGTTGGTAAATGTAAATATGTGTATACATGTGGCCCTTCTCAGTAAAAATACCAGCATCGCCCCATTATAGTACATTTCTTAAACACAACGGTTGGTAAATGTAAATATATGTACATAAATGTGGCGCTCCCCAGTAAAAATACCACCATCGCCCCATTATAGTACATTTCTTACACAACGGTTGGTAAATGTAAATATGTGTACATAAATGTGGCGCTCCCCAGTAAAATACCACCATCGCCCCATTATAGTACATTTCTTGCACAACGGTTGTTAAGTGTAAATATATGTATACATGTGGCCCTCCCAGTAAAAATACCACCATTGCCCATTATAGTACATTTCTTGCATAACGGTTGGTTAATGAAAATATGTGTATACATGTGGCCCTCCCCAGTAAAAATACCACCATCGCCCATCATTGTACATATCTTACACAACGGTTGGCAAGTGTAAATATGTGTATACATGTGGCCCTCCCCAGTAAAAATACCACCATTGCCCATTATAGTACATTTCTTGCATAACGGTTGGTAATGAAAATATGTGTATACATGTGGCCCTCCCCAGTAAAAATACCACCATCGCCCCGTCATTGTACATTTCTTAAACACAACGGTTGGTAAATGTAAATATTGTACATACATGTGGCCCTCCCCAGAAAACCACCATCGCCCCGTCATAGTACATTTCTTAAACACAACGGTTGGTAAATGTAAATATGTGTACATACATGTGGCCCTCCCCAGTAAAAATACCACCATTGCCCCGTCATTGTACATTTCTTAAACACAACGGTTGGTAAATGTAAATATGTGTATACATGTGGCCCTCCCCAGTAAAAATACCACATCGCCCCATCATAGTACATTTCTTAAAACAACGGTTGGTAAATGTAAATATGTGTATACATGTGGCCCTCCTCAGTAAAAATACCAGCATCGCCCCATTATAGTACATTTCTTAAAACAACGGTTGGTAAATGTAAATATGTGTACATAAATGTGGCGCTCCCCAGTAAAAATACCACCATCGCCCATTATAGTACATTTCTTACACAACGGTTGGTAAATGTAAATAGTGTACATAATGTGGCGCTCCCCAGTAAAAATACCACCATCGCCCCATTATAGTACATTTCTTGCACAACGGTTGTTAAGTGTAAATATATGTACATACATGTGGCCCTCCCCAGTAAAAATACCACCATCGCCCCGTCATTGTACATTTCTTAACACAACGGTTGGTAAGTGTAAATATGTGTATACATGTGGCCCTCCCCAGTAAAAATACCACCATTGCCCCATTATAGTACATTTCTTGCATAACGGTTGGTTAATGAAAATATGTGTATACATGTGGCCCTCCCCAGTAAAAATACCCACCATTGCCCCATTATAGTACATTCTTGCATAACGGTTGGTTAATGAAAATATGTGTATACATGTGGCCCTCCCCAGTAAAAATACCACCATCGCCCCGTCATTGTACATATCTTACACAACGGTTGGCAAGTGTAAATATGTGTATACATGTGGCCCTCCCCAGTAAAAATACCACCATCGCCCTATTATAGTACATATCTTGCACAACGGTTGGTAAATGTAAATATGTGTATACATGTGGCCCTCCCCAGTAAAAATACCACCATCGCCCCATTATAGTACATATCTTGCACAACGGTTGGTAAATGTAAATATGTTTACATGTGACCCTCCCCAGAAAAAATACCACCATCGCCCCGTCATTGTACATTTCTTAAACACAACGGTTGGTAAATGTAAATATGTGTATACATGTGGCCCTCCCCAGTAAAAATACCACCATTGCCCCGTCATTGTACATTTCTTAAACACAACGGTTGGTAAATGTAAATATGTGTACATACATGTGTCCCTCCCCAGAAAAATACCACCATCGCCCCGTCATAGTACATTTCTTAAACACAACGGTTGGTAAATGTAAATATGTGTACATACATGTGGCCCTCCCCAGTAAAAATACCACCATCGCCCCGTCATGTACTTTTCTTAAACACAACGGTTGGTAAATGTAAATATGTGTATACATGTGGCCCTCCCCAGTAAAAATACCACATCGCCCCATCATAGTACATTTCTTAAACACAACGGTTGGTAAATGTAAATATGTGTATACATGTGGCCCTCCCCAGTAAAAATACCAGCATCGCCCCATTATAGTACATTTCTTAACACGGTTGGTAAATGTAAATATGTGTACATAATGTGGCGCTCCCCAGTAAAAATACCACCATCGCCCCATTATAGTACATATCTTACACAACGGTTGATAAATGTAAATATGTGTACATACATGTGGCCCTCCCCAGAAAAATACCACCATCGCCTCATCATGGTACGTTTCTTGCACAACGGTTGGTAAGTGTAAATATGTGTACATACATGTGGCCCTCCCCAGTAAAAATACCACCATCGCCCCGTCATTGTACATTTCTTAAACACAACGGTTGGTAAATGTAAATATGTGTACATATGACCCTCCCCAGTAAAAATACCACCATCGCCCCATTATAGTACATATCTTACACAACGGTTGATAAGTGTAAATATGTGTATACATACGTCCCTCCCGAGACAAAATACCACCATCGCCCATCATAGTACATTTCTTGCACAACGGTTGGTAAATGTAAATATGTGTACATACATGTGGCCCTCCCCAGAAAAATACCACCATCGCCCGTCATTGTACATTTCTTGAACACAACGGTTGGTAAATGTAAATATGTGTACATACATGTGGCCCTCCCCTAGAAAAAATACCACCATCGCCTCATTATAGTACATTTCTTGCACAACGGTTGGTAAATGTAAATATGTTTATACATGTGGCCGTCCCCAGTAAAAATACCACCATTGCCCCATTATAGTACATTTCTTGCTTACGGTTGGTTAATGAAAATATGTGTATACATGTGGCCCTCCCCAGTAAAAATACCACCATCGCCCCGTCATTGTACATATCTTACACAACGGTTGGCAAGTGTAAAATATGTGTATACATGTGGCCCTCCCAGTAAAAATACCACCATTGCCCCATTATAGTACATTTCTTGCATAACGGTTGGTAATGAAAATATGTGTATACATGTGGCCCTCCCCAGTAAAAATACCACCATCGCCCCGTCATTGTACATTTCTTAAACACAACGGTTGGTAAATGTAAATATGTGTACATACATGTGGCCCTCCCAGAAAAAACCACCATCGCCCCGTCATAGTACATTTCTTAAACACAACGGTTGGTAAATGTAAATATGTGTACATACATGTGGCCCTCCCCAGTAAAAACCACCATTGCCCCGTCATTGTACATTTCTTAAACACAACGGTTGGTAAATGTAAATATGTGTATACATGTGGCCCTCCCAGTAAAAATACCACCATCGCCCCATCATAGTACATTTCTTAAACACAACGGTTGGTAAATGTAAATATGTGTATACATGTGGCCCTCCCAGTAAAAATACCACATCGCCCCATTATAGTACATTTCTTAAACACAACGGTTGGTAAATGTAAATATGTGTACATAAATGTGGCGCTCCCCAGAAAAATACCACCATCGCCCCATTATAGTACATTTCTTACACAACGGTTGGTAAATGTAAATATGTGTACATAAATGTGGCGCTCCCCAGTAAAAATACCACCATCGCCCCATTATAGTACATTTCTTGCACAACGGTTGTTAAGTGTAAATATATGTACATACATGTGGCCCTCCACAGTAAAAATACCACCATCGCCCCGTCATAGTACATTTCTTAAACACAACGGTTGGTAAGTGTAAATATGTGTATACATGTGGCCCTCCCCAGTAAAAATACCACCATTGCCCCATTATAGTACATTTCTTGCATAACGGTTGGTTAATGAAATATGTGTATACATGTGGCCCTCCCCAGTAAAAATACCACCATCGCCCCGTCATTGTACATATCTTACACAACGGTTGGCAAGTGTAAATATGTGTATACATGTGGCCCTCCCCAGTAAAAATACCACCATCGCCCTATTATAGTACATATCTTGCACAACGGTTGGTAAATGTAAATATGTGTATACATGTGGCCCTCCCCAGTAAAAATACCACCATCGCCCCATTATAGTACATATCTTGCACAACGGTTGGTAAATGTAAATATGTTTATACATGTGGCCCTCACCAGTAAAAATACCACCATCGCCCCATTATAGTATATTTCTTGCACATCGGTTGGTAAGTGTAAATATGTTTACATGTGACCCTCCCCAGAAAAATACCACCATCGCCCCGTCATTGTACATTTCTTAAACACAACGGTTGGTAAATGTAAATATGTGTATACATGTGGCCCTCCCCAGTAAAAATACCACCATTGCCCCGTCATTGTACATTTCTTAAACACAACGGTTGGTAAATGTAAATATGTGTACATACATGTGTCCCTCCCCAGAAAAAATACCACCATCGCCCCGTCATAGTACATTTGTTAAACACAACGGTTGGTAAATGTAAATATGTGTACATACATGTGGCCCTCCCCAGTAAAAATACCACCATCGCCCCGTCATTGTACTTTTCTTAAACACAACGGTGGTAAATGTAAATATGTGTATACATGTGGCCCTCCCCAGTAAAAATACCACCATCGCCCCATCATAGTACATTTCTTAAACACAACGGTTGGTAAATGTAAATATGTGTATACATGTGGCCCTCCCCAGTAAAAATACCAGCATCGCCCCATTATAGTACATTTCTTAAACACAACGGTTGGTAAATGTAAATATGTGTACATAAATGTGGCGCTCCCCAGTAAAAATACCACCATCGCCCATTATAGTACATATCTTACACAACGGTTGATAAATGTAAATATGTGTACATACATGTGGCCCTCCCCAGAAAAATACCACCATCGCCTCATCATAGTACGTTTCTTGCACAACGGTTGGTAAATGTAAATATGTGTACATACATGTGGCCCTCCCCAGTAAAAATACCACCATCGCCCCGTCATTGTACATTTCTTAAACACAACGGTTGGTAAATGTAAATATGTGTACATATGACCCTCCCCAGTAAAAATACCACCATCGCCCCATTATAGTACATATCTTACACAACGGTTGGTAAGTGTAAATATGTGTATACATACGTCCCTCCCGAGACAAAATACCACCATCGCCCTCATAGTACATTTCTTGCACAACGGTTGGTAAATGTAAATATGTGTACATACATGTGGCCCTCCCCAGAAAAAATACCACCATCGCCCTGTCATTGTACATTTCTTGAACACAACGGTTGGTAAATGTAAATATGTGTACATACATGTGGCCCTCCCCTAGAAAAATACCACCATCGCCTCATTATAGTACATTTCTTGCACAACGGTTGGTAAATGTAAATATGTTTATACATGTGGCCGTCTCCAGTAAAAATACCACCATCGCCCCATTATAGTACATTCTTGCACAACGGTTGGTAAATGTTAATATGTGTACATGTGGCCGTCCCCAGTAAAAATACCACCATCGCCCCATTATAGTACATATCTTGCACAACGGTTGGTAAATGTAAATATGTGTATACATGTGGCCCTCCCTAGTAAAAATACCACCATCGCCCCATTATAGTACATTTCTTGCACAACGGTTGGTAAGTGTAAATATGTGTATACATGTGGCCCTCACCAGTAAAAATACCATCACCGCCCCGTCATAGTACATATGTTATACAACGGTTGGTAAGTGTAAATATGTTTACATGTGACCCTCCCCAGTAAAAATACCACCATCGCCCCGTCATTGTACATTTCTTAAACACAACGGTTGGTAAATGTAAATATGTGTACATACATGTGGCCCTCCCCAGTAAAAATACCACCATTGCCCCGTCATTGTACATTTCTTAAACACAACGGTTGGTAAATGTAAATATGTGTATACATGTGGGCCTCCCCAGTAAAAATACCACCATCGCCCCATCATAGTACATTTCTTAAACACAACGGTTGGTAAATGTAAATATGTGTATACATGTGGCCCTCCTCAGTAAAAATACCAGCATCGCCCCATTATAGTACATTTCTTAAACACAACGGTTGGTAAATGTAAATATGTGTACATAAATGTGGCGCTCCCCAGTAAAAATACCACCATCGCCCCATTAATGTATTTTCCCGCGTTTTATCAAATAGCGGGAAAATAATGTATGTTAAGGCACGGGTTATACGTATATATAAGGCGTGATTATGTTGTTAACCAATGGGTGTACGTGTTTTTGAACACGTGGTTGGTTGTCGGGTACATGTATATCACTTTCTAGCCGTCCGTTCACGGGGATAGACTTAACATGGATGAGCAACGTAGACTCGAGATACAGTCAGAAATACATAACGCAGTTAGAAATTCACAGTCTGATTTGCTTAATAGTTTGACCACCATGCTAGATGCTAGATTAGATAACTTTCAGCGTAATATCCAGGCATCTCAGAAGACCATAAACGAAATGCAGTTGGCGAGAATTGACCAAACATTGTCAAGTGACTATAAGTTTAAAAAACGTGGCAATGAGGAGCAGCACAAGCACAATAATAAAGTTTTTGTTAAATTACACGAAGCGTCAGACTGTTTAGACGGACTTACCACGGAGAAAGCAACCGAGGCAAAAACGAAAATCCTTGAGGGTATGGAATTAATTAAAACACCAAAAACTGATTAAACTCGCAGATTCATCTAAAGCTGGGTGGAAGGCGGCAGAGGAGTATTCAAGCAATCCTTTAGCCGAAAACTCGGATGACGAAAAGAAAATAAGAAAAGCACAGGACAGAGCGGAAAAGAAGCTTCGAGATCAAACCATGGATAGAAAGAGAAAACTACGACAGTCAGCAACGACACAGCTGGGTTCAGCACAATCCACAACTTCTACACAAAGATCTGGGAAATGTTTCAAGTGTGGAATTGCGGGCCACTGGAGAAAAGACTGTGTAGTGGAGATGAAAGAAAGTAGTATTAAGATAAGTGCAATTTCATTACCTTTTTTAAGAAGGGGGTCTGCATGATAGATTTGGACATGGGACATAAAGATGTTTTGATACAACCCCCTTGTGTAAATGATTCGCACTGGGTTATTTCAGGTCACGCATGTATTAACATGGATCGTGCATGTATTGATCCGGTTGAGTTACATGCCCGTAGTACCTCTCCATACGGCAAGTTAAGATCTAAAATAGCATTTTGGAAAGAGGTTGGCGCTAATGAACAGGTAGTTGATGTTATTGAAAAAGGTTACAAATTACCATTATTTACTTTGCCAGACAAAGTGCATTTAAGAAACAATAGATCAGCTTTGTTAAATACTGAATTTGTATCTCGTGAAATTCAAAGTTTGCTAGATAAAGGTTGCATAGAACAGGTAACAGAAATGCCGTTTGTGGTCAATCCACTTACTGTTGCTTTCGGAAAGCAAAATAAGCCAAGGTTAGTATTGGATGCAAGACATATAAATCCACATCTATTCAAATTTAGACACAAATATGAAGATGCAAGTACAGCCCGAGACATGTTTAGCAGAGGTGATTACGTATTTTCGTTCGATTTAAAGAGTGCTTATCACCATATAGAGATTTTCCCACAAGACCGAACATATCTTGGTTTTCAGTGGGATAGTAAGTTTTATGTTTATAAAGTTTTACCATTTGGAATTTCAACTGCCGGGTATATCTTCACTAAAGTAGTGAGAGAAATGGTTAAATATTGGAGATCAGAAGGTAAGAAGGTCATCATGTATTTAGATGATGGTTTTGGCGGGTCAGAAAGTTTTTTACAAACCTATGATTTAAGTATTGCAATACAAAATGATCTTGAAAAGTTTGGTTTTGTTATAGCACACGAGAAGTGTAACTGGGTTCCAGTTCAGGTTCTGACATGGTTAGGCTTTCAATGGAATATGATAGAGGGTAAGCTTAGAGTTTCAGAGAATCGTATTGAAAAGTTGAGAAATTCTATTCAAAGCTTGATAACTTATTATGACAACGGGCAGGTAATGTTTAAAGTGAAGTCATTAGCTTCTGTAGTTGGTCAAATTATTTCCAACAAAGCGGTATTTGGAGATGAAGTTTCTCTTAGATCAAGGTATCTTTACGATTGTATTATGTACAAAGCTAGCTGGAATGCTAAGGTAATGTTGTCAGAGAAAGCTGTAAAGGAATTGAAATTTTGGTTATCTAATATAGATCAAATGAATGATATCGGTTCAGATTTTTGTCATTTGACATTTTCTGATGAAAGTGATATACAGGTGTTCACTGATGCTTCAGACACTGGGTTTGGTGGTCATTTGACTGTAGGTTCAGAGGAAGAACCTGGGACCAGTTCTAGGTTTGAACTAGTCGGCACGTGGTGTGCCAGTGAGCGTACACATAGTTCTACCTGGAGAGAACTTGAAGCTGTTAACAGAGTTTTAAGAAACTCAGTTGATCTGTTGGTTAACAAACGGGTTAAAGTGTTTAATGACAATAAGAATGTGTCACGTGTTATTCAAGTTGGTAGTAGAAAACCATATATTCATGATATTGTTATGAATATACACGATTTAGTATCCTCTAATAATATAAATTACATGTTGAATGGATTCCCAGAGAATCAAATGTAAAGGCAGATATCCTTAGTAGAATTGGTGATTGTAATGACTGGGAGATTAACAATCGCATATTTGAATATCTGGATTCACTATGGGGTCCTCATACACGTGACAGATTTGCTTGTAGCTATAATGCAAAATGCAACAAGTTTAACTCTAGATTTTGGTGCAAAGGTACTTCAGGGGTCGATGCATTCAAACAATGTTGGTCAAAACATAACAATTGGTTAGTTCCTCCGCCTAGTTTAGCATTGCATGCTATCAATAAACTAAATATTGACAATGCAGAGGGTACATTGGTTGTACCTGTTTGGAAATCTGCTCCATATTGGTCATTTGTGTCAAAATCTGACAAAGAATTCAAAGATTTTGTAATTAATCATGTATATTTCAGTGGTTATGATTTAACATACAGAGGTAAAGGCCGAAATGGTGTTTTCGGAACAAGAAAGCAGAAATTCAATTTAGTTGCTTTTAGAATAAAATTCTAATATACTTTATTTGTTTGTTTTTACAGGACTGAAACTCGATAAACATGTTAGCCAGAAAGTTTTGGATAGCGGTGTAGATAAAAACAGTAGTTTATATAGTTTGTGTCCGCAAATGTGTAAACTGTTATTGGCAAGCAAAAGTGACAACACCAACAAATCTTATTTTTATGCGTTTAAAAGATGGGAACTGTTTATTTTAAAGCACGGATTTTGTTCATTACCTGCTCAGCCCATTCACGTAGCGCTCTATTTAACACACCTTTTAGATCAAGGATCAAGTACTCATGTTATTAACACTTCAGTGTACGGTATAAAGTGGGCGCACGAGCTGAATGGTTTATCGGACCCTACAAAGAACTCTTACGTCACTTCATTAGTGGAGGCCAGTAAACGTGTAACTGGGACTAAAAGATCACGGAAGGACCCTGTGACTTCAGACATTCTAATAGAGCTTTGTGAAATGTTTATTGATTCAGATGACTTATTGAACGTAAGGGATTTAACTATGATTTTGATTGGATATTCAGGTTTTTTGAGATTTGATGAACTTAGTTCACTTACTTACAGTGATGTTGAAGTTAAAGACAGTTACTTGGTTTTATACATTCGAAAAAGCAAGACTGATCAGTATAGACAAGGCAACCAGGTACTTATTTCTAAGGGTATGACATGTGCATGTCCTTATGCTATGTATATTAGGTATGTTTCTTTGGCAGGTTTTAGTCCTGGATCTAATCAATTTTTATTCAGGCCAATTTTTAGGTCAGGGGGAGTTAGTAAATTAATTTATAAAGATAAAAAGCTCAGTTATACAAGAACGAGGGAATGTATTGTTTCCAAGTTAAAATTGGTTTCAAAAGATCTTGATTTAGGGTTACATTCGCTGCGTTCAGGCGGTGTTACTACCGCGGCAAATCGTCGGGTTAACGAAAGATGTCTTAAGAGGCATGGGAGGTGGAAATGTGACGTCAGCAAGGACGGTTACATAGTTGATTCTATTGAGAGTCGTTTACAAGTTTCTCAAAGCTTAGGTTTATAGATAAGTTCATTTGCATTTTTTGCTTTTCCCGTTCTTTGTTTTTTCTATCGGTCTATCCACAACGGCGGGCTGTCGGCAAATAAGTATTTATTTGTTGGTTTATATATAGTATAGTGCAGTGTATACATGTATTTTCCCGCGTTTTATCAAATAGCGGGAAAATAATGTATGTTAAGGCACGGGTTATACGTATATATAAGGCGTGATTATGTTGTTAACCAATGGGTGTACGTGTTTTTGAACACGTGGTTGGTTGTCGGGTACATGTATATCACTTTCTAGCCGTCCGTTCACGGGGATAGACTTAACTTAGGTTTTTTATGTAGGTTTTTTATTAATGCTACATTATAATAGTAGTTCTTTTCTGTCACGGTTTTCCAGAGTATTTTTCTGCTTAAATTTGCAGTTTATCTCTGGTTTTTTATCCAGGCAGGTTGTGTTCACTTAATTTATGCATTAGTGTTTTGCATTTTGTGTGTGTTTTTGTAACTTTTGCACACTTATGAAATTGTCATATAGGACATAGATTATATATATCTACTGTTTTTTAATAAATCCGCGGTCTATCCACAACGGCGGGCTGTCGGCAAATAAGTATTTATTTGTTGGTTTATATATAGTATAGTGCAGTGTATACTAGTACATTTCTTACACAACGGTTGGTAAATGTAAATATGTGTACATACATGTGGCCCTCCCCAGTAAAAATACCACCATCGCCCCGTCATTGTACATTTCTTAAACACAACGGTTGGTAAATGTAAATATGTGTACATATGACCCTCCCCAGTAAAAATACCACCATCGCCCCATTATAGTACATATCTTACACAACGGTTGATAAGTGTAAATATGTGTATACATACGTCCCTCCCGAGACAAAATACCACCATCGCCCCATCATAGTACATTTCTTGCACAACGGTTGGTAAATGTAAATATGTGTACATACATGTGGCCCTCCCCAGAAAAAATACCACCATCGCCCCGTCATTGTACATTTCTTGAACACAACGGTTGGTAAATGTAAATATGTGTACATACATGTGGCCCTCCCCTAGAAAAAATACCACCATCGCCTCATTATAGTACATTTCTTGCACAACGGTTGGTAAATGTAAATATGTTTATACATGTGGCCGTCCCCAGTAAAAATACCACCATTGCCCCATTATAGTACATTTCTTGCTTAACGGTTGGTTAATGAAAATATGTGTATACATGTGGCCCTCCCCAGTAAAAATACCACCATCGCCCCGTCATTGTACATTTCTTAAACACAACGGTTGGTAAATGTAAATATGTGTACATACATGTGGCCCTCCCCAGAAAAACCACCATCGCCCCGTCATAGTACATTTCTTAAACACAACGGTTGGTAAATGTAAATATGTGTACATACATGTGGCCCTCCCCAGTAAAAATACCACCATTGCCCCGTCATTGTACATTTCTTAAACACATCGGTTGGTAAATGTAAATATGTGTACATACATGTGGCCCTCCCCAGTAAAAATACCACCATCGCCCCATCATAGTACATTTCTTAAACACAACGGTTGGTAAATGTAAATATGTGTATACATGTGGCCCTCCTCAGTAAAAATACCAGCATCGCCCCATTATAGTACATTTCTTAAACACAACGGTTGGTAAATGTAAATATGTGTACATAAATGTGGCGCTCCCCAGAAAAAATACCACCATCGCCCCATTATAGTACATTTCTTACACAACGGTTGGTAAATGTAAATATGTGTACATAAATGTGGCGCTCCCCAGTAAAAATACCACCATCGCCCCATTATAGTACATTTCTTGCACAACGGTTGTTAAGTGTAAATATATGTACATACATGTGGCCCTCCACAGTAAAAATACCACCATCGCCCCGTCATTGTACATTTCTTAAACACAACGGTTGGTAAGTGTAAATATGTGTATACATGTGGCCCTCCCCAGTAAAAATACCACCATTGCCCCATTATAGTACATTTCTTGCATAACGGTTGGTTAATGAAAATATGTGTATACATGTGGCCCTCCCCAGTAAAAATACCACCATCGCCCCGTCATTGTACATATCTTACACAACGGTTGGCAAGTGTAAATATGTGTATACATGTGGCCCTCCCCAGTAAAAATACCACCATCGCCCTATTATAGTACATATCTTGCACAACGGTTGGTAAATGTAAATATGTGTATACATGTGGCCCTCCCCAGTAAAAATACCACCATCGCCCCATTATAGTACATATCTTGCACAACGGTTGGTAAATGTAAATATGTTTATACATGTGGCCCTCACCAGTAAAAATACCACCATCGCCCCATTATAGTATATTTCTTGCACATCGGTTGGTAAGTGTAAATATGTTTACATGTGACCCTCCCCAGAAAAAATACCACCATCGCCCCGTCATTGTACATTTCTTAAACACAACGGTTGGTAAATGTAAATATGTGTATACATGTGGCCCTCCCCAGTAAAAATACCACCATTGCCCCGTCATTGTACATTTCTTAAACACAACGGTTGGTAAATGTAAATATGTGTACATACATGTGTCCCTCCCCAGAAAAAATACCACCATCGCCCCGTCATAGTACATTTCTTAAACACAACGGTTGGTAAATGTAAATATGTGTACATACATGTGGCCCTCCCCAGTAAAAATACCACCATCGCCCCGTCATTGTACTTTTCTTAAACACAACGGTTGGTAAATGTAAATATGTGTATACATGTGGCCCTCCCCAGTAAAAATACCACCATCGCCCCATCATAGTACATTTCTTAAACACAACGGTTGGTAAATGTAAATATGTGTATACATGTGGCCCTCCCCAGTAAAAATACCAGCATCGCCCCATTATAGTACATTTCTTAAACACAACGGTTGGTAAATGTAAATATGTGTACATAAATGTGGCGCTCCCCAGTAAAAATACCACCATCGCCCCATTATAGTACATATCTTACACAACGGTTGATAAATGTAAATATGTGTACATACATGTGGCCCTCCCCAGAAAAAATACCACCATCGCCTCATCATAGTACGTTTCTTGCACAACGGTTGGTAAGTGTAAATATGTGTACATACATGTGGCCCTCCCCAGTAAAAATACCACCATCGCCCCGTCATTGTACATTTCTTAAACACAACGGTTGGTAAATGTAAATATGTGTACATATGACCCTCCCCAGTAAAAATACCACTATCGCCCCATTATAGTACATATCTTACACAACGGTTGGTAAGTGTAAATATGTGTATACATACGTCCCTCCCGAGACAAAATACCACCATCGCCCCATCATAGTACATTTCTTGCACAACGGTTGGTAAATGTAAATATGTGTACATACATGTGGCCCTCCCCAGAAAAAATACCACCATCGCCCTGTCATTGTACATTTCTTGAACACAACGGTTGGTAAATGTAAATATGTGTACATACATGTGGCCCTCCCCTAGAAAAAATACCACCATCGCCTCATTATAGTACATTTCTTGCACAACGGTTGGTAAATGTAAATATGTTTATACATGTGGCCGTCTCCAGTAAAAATACCACCATCGCCCCATTATAGTACATTTCTTGCACAGCGGTTGGTAAATGTAAATATGTGTACATGTGGCCGTCCCCAGTAAAAATACCACCATCGCCCCATTATAGTACATATCTTGCACAACGGTTGGTAAATGTAAATATGTGTATACATGTGGCCCTCCCTAGTAAAAATACCACCATCGCCCCATTATAGTACATTTCTTGCACAACGGTTGGTAAGTGTAAATATGTGTATACATGTGGCCCTCACCAGTAAAAATACCATCACCGCCCCGTCATAGTACATATGTTATACAACGGTTGGTAAGTGTAAATATGTTTACATGTGACCCTCCCCAGTAAAAATACCACCATCGCCCCGTCATTGTACATTTCTTAAACACAACGGTTGGTAAATGTAAATATGTGTACATACATGTGGCCCTCCCCAGTAAAAATACCACCACCGCCCCGTCATTGTACATTTCTAAAACACAACGGTTGGTAAATGTAAATATGTGTACATATGACCCTCCCCAGTAAAAATACCACCATCGCCCCATCATAGTACATTTCTTGCACAACGGTTGGTAAATGTAAATATGTGTACATACATGTGGCCCTCCCCAGAAAAAATTCCACCATCGTCCCGTCATTGTACATTTCTTAAACACAACGGTTGGTAAATGTAAATATGTGTACATACATGTGGCCCGCCCCAGTAAAAATACCACCATCGCCCCATCATAGTACATTTCTTGCACAACGGTTGGTAAATGTAAATATGTGTACATACATGTGGCCCTCCCTAGTAAAAATACCACCATCGCCCCATCATAGTACATTTCTTGCACAACGGTTGGTATGTGTTGAACAATAAGACAATAAGGAGGCCACTCTGAGGCACAGGTAGAAAAACTCTTGTAGGCGGCATCTGTGGTTGATATTATTAGTAAATTTAATGCAATATTTAGTTACATATCGGTGGTATTGTTATGCGGTCACTACATTTGGCTGTAGACTGGCGTCCATGTTGCAAATAGCCAAAAGATCTGGATCCTTCTTGTAAAAATAGACCCTGAGAGAAAAATTCTGGACTTCACTTTATTACGATAGTCTAAAAACGCAGATACGTTATCGTGAATCTATTCCAACTTATATACTGCTTTTACGCGAGGTGCGAAAACAATAGAATAGAAATTGACAATCTCAAACGTTTATTAAGTCCATATTGTGAAACGTTAAAAATATTTCCTAATTTCGGAATATAGTATTTCGAGTGTTCAATATAATATTTCGTATTTTCGGAATAGTTAATTCGGTCATTCGCAAAAAGCGATTTCATATTTTCGCAATACCGGTAGTTATTTCATATTTTCACAATAGTTATTTCAATTTTTCGAATTAGAGGCAAGTTCGAAATTTCGTATATTTGCAATTTTTATTTCGTTGTTTTTGTTTTGTTTTTTTAAGTAGCATTTTGCATATTTGCGAATATACGAAATACTATTTTGAAATTTCGATACAACTTTTTACACGTGTCGCCTTACGTTATTTATATAACTGAAACCTCCGGTTTAACTCCACAATTAAAGGATTGATCAGAAGTTGAGAAGTTAAAAAATGAGTTTGAAACAGTTGATACAAAATGAGTTTGAAACAGTTGATACAAAATGAACTTTAAAACAGTTGATACAAAATATACTAAAACATTGGTTAATAGGAAGTTTGATTTGTCACACTTTAAAAACTGAATTTTAGAGTTAATGGGAAAATTTAGTTAGAGGTTTACATGATGCAAGGAGCTCATATGGTTAACAGTGAACAACGGAGTGTCTTCTGATGATGGCCAGCCGGAAACCATTAAAAGTGTAAGTGGCCATGTGGCTGTTTCATAATCGACCCATAACGAAGATTTTCTTTAAACTTATTTGGCAATCCTTTTTGGAACTACGAATATAAACTTAACACATATCAGCCTGAAGTGATCCATTAAATGTCACCTTAAATGTCTAAATAGCTAAATTACATTCAACAAAATGGTTAAAATTTCAAATTTGTCAGATTACAAGTTAAGGAATAATAGATAGTTAGGAAATGATTGTTAGACTAGGAACAAATTCAGAAAATGTGACTTGAAGCGGCATTTTTTAGTAAAAGTTGGTAACATGTTTTTCTAACATAATTCGAGGGTGCTGAATTCAAAAATGGCGGATACCAAGCTCAATTTTGAGTTTTTAAACCCATAATTCCAAAAACAAAATGGCGGATAAAATTAATGGTGTACCAATGCAAAAAATGTTACTTGGGTTGAGAAATTGTGGTAAAAGTTGGTATCATGATTTATTTAACATAATTCGAGAGTGCTGAATTAAAAAATGACGGATACCAAGCTCAATTTTGAGTTTTTGACTAAAATTAATGGTTACAATGCATAAAAATGTTACTTGGGTGGAGAAATTGTGGTAAAAGTTGGTAACATGATTTATTTAACACAATTCGAGGATGCCGATTCCAAAAATGATGAATACCAAGGTCACTTTTGAATTGTTTTACCCATAATTCCAAAAAAATGGCGGCTAAAATTAATGGTGTACCAATGCAAAAATGTTAGTTGGGGTCTCAAATTTTAGTAAAAGTTGGTAACATGACTTATTTAAAATAATTTGAGGATTCCGAATTCACATATGACGGATACCAAGCTCAATAACGAGTTCTTGAACCCATAATTCAAAAAACAAAATGGTGACTTATAGTGTACTAATGCAAAAATGTTACTTGGGGTTTCAATTTTTAGAAAAGTTGGCAACATGCTTAATTTGACATAATTCGAGTTTGTTGTATTTCAAAAATTACGAATACCAAGTAAAATTATGAGCTTTCAAAATTTGAACCCATAATTTCGAAAACAAAATGGCGACTGTTTAAATTTATTGGAATATAATTTCTCAGTGTTATTTAAGTTCCATGTTTTAGCAAAAGATGGTACTTTGTGACATTTCAGCATAACTTGCAGACTTTGGGTTGTTGCATTAAAATGAAAAAGGCTAAATCGAAGTATAAATGCTTAAACCAAATTTAAAACAATTTCTAAAAATAAAGTGGTGGCTATAGTTAGGTGTTTGTTTATTATGTGTGCCTTTTGCATAATACACTGATAAATCTACATGACTAATAAATTGAGTTCATAACCAAACCATACTGAAATACTGCTCATGGTGTGGAATTACCAGTCAAAGTCGAAACTTGTGGTTAAAATGCAAAAGAGCATATTAGAGAACACTCTTTTATACAGAGTTTGCCACAAGTATAATTACTATGTCATCATGCGTCAAACTTTTAAGAATGATATAGCTTAAATAGGTAGAATCACAACCATTATTTAAAAACATATATCGATTGATACGTTGTGAATCTCATATGTAGTGGTTTGAATTTTGACGGTAATATTGCATTATTTTACAACATAATATCAGTCTCTATACAGTTTTGCCAGGAGCTCAATGCAACTTTTAAATAATTCATTTTCTTGAAAATTTACAAAGTCCTCTAATGAATACTCACTATAAAACTGGGAAATGTAAATAGCAAGACTGACGTGCAAGCTTAAGCAAAAGGTTGGCCACTCAATTTAAAACTTAAAGCCACAATCGTTAATTGCAGTCAAGACTAATGTTAGAATTGTGTCAGTGGACCAAGACACCTTCACTGAGTTTTCCACAACACTTGAGTTGAATATTTTTCCGTAACCGCCTGAAAAGTAATACAAATTATGTGCCATTTATTTTTTGTCCCTTTTGGAAATAATCTACATGCACCATCAGAATACCATCAGTATCTAAGTTAACTGTGGTGATGGAACAGTCTTTCTCTGCCTTCTTTGGCGGAGATGAACCAGGGTGATTCCATTGTTTAGACTGTTATTTGGGCTCAGGGATGAAATCATGTCCCGCTTTGCCTCCATAGAAACAAAGCTCTTATGGGAGCTAGCAGGATATACCACTAAAATGTTTAGATTAACACGCGACAAAGTGCATCTTGTGTGCTTCTGTGCAAGAATCCCAACAGACCATAAGCTTTCTTATTGCAAGATGTCAGAAAAGAATGTACTGTTATCTGTGAAATGCCAACTCACTGCCCTTATATTTTCTGTAACTCACCTGTTAGTCATAACAATACCATGGTTTTTATCTATGTTTCCACAATTTTAAAATGATTAGTGGCCAAACTTTCAAAATTTGTGAAAATGTTAAGAGTATTTTTGTTTTTACAGATTTGAAAAAAAAAATTTCTCAAAAATGAGCAACCAATGGTGATTTCGGCTACCATGAATGGAATGAAAACAAAGCTCTATATCGACCATTTCTGGGGTTGCAACTGTGGCATACTTTCTATGACTGGGGTCATCATTAATGTTCTGCTTGTCCTGTTCATAATCCGCCACCCACCTTTTTACTCTTGCCTATGTAGGGGCATGTTGATATCATATCAGTATGAATAACCTTAGGTGCCTAACCGTTTTTGTGCAGATATTGGATCCTGCTCTTTCACCATTTTTTTTACATTTGCCATGTCACTAGTCCTATTTATGTTAGAGTATTACCTTGCTGATATTAACTTACAAAATTACACTGGTCTTCGGATATACGGATTTAAATAGTTAAGGGGATAGAAGGGTTGCAAAGGGACATCGAAGCTAATCTCCTTAAACGAAGGGTCACGGTATATTATTCAGCCCTCTTACTTCTTACCAGTTTTAATAAAATAAAATGCAGTATAACCTTTGCTATAATTGAATATCAAACTTCACATCAACATTTTGTAGTGCAAGTTCACCTTTTTAGCAAATAGTCAGCTTAGAGTTGCTCGGTGATGTCTTAGCACCCCTAAAAAGGTTTGGAAGGCTAGTGTAGTTACATTTACTTTGCTCTTCCACTGCAAAAAAGTCTTAAGCATTTGGTGCAAACACAGGCTTCAATTTTGTGAGCTATTTCATTCACACTCTAGACTACATATATCAATGTTTCAGCATGTTATGTGCCATACATAATGCATTGAATTAAACAGAAACATACAGACCTATGTTCAAATTACAATTCAAAACCAAAAGCGAAAACCTTTAAAACAGGCTAAAATTAAACATGTGAACTTCGAATTCGTTCATGAGTCAAATATATACATTTTTTCATAATGATCTTTGTCGCCAGGCCACCTGAGACGAAGGCTGACCGGCATGCCAGATATTTTCATAAATATCAAACCCCTTTTTACAGAGTTATTGCCCCTGAAAAATACTTGATTTTTTCGCAAATTGTGCTGGTTGTGTGGCTATTGACTAGAAAACTATTAGTGTTATATAAAGAAGACATTAAAAATAATGAACATGACAAACTAAGTAGCAATGTTTGTAAGAATACGGTGATCTATAGAGGAGTTGTTACCCCCTGGAGTATAATGTTTTGCGAATTTGTGTTTTTGACCATATTTTTTAAAGAGTATTATAAATAGATAACAACACCAAGTTGCAAAAATAATCAACATACCAAAACAACTTCTATATCAACTTTCATGCAAAAATGCATTTTGATTTTGGCAGCCATTTTGTATTTAAATTTTGACCTACTTAGAGCAATTTTTCAGCTTGGTATCCGCCATTTTCGGACTCGGCACACGCAAATTAGGTAAGAAGGATACATGGTTTGCTTTTACTAAAAAATGCCTCTTCCTCTTTAAAACGACGTCTTTCCTGAAAATGTGCCTAGTCTATGTGAAACTTGGGCCAAGTTAATTTATTTGATAGACTCGTAGGCTATTAAGTTCAAATCATAACTGTACATTTGACTTGTACAGGGTGAACAACAATAAACATCACCATAACTACTCATATACTGAAATAGAATAAATGCATCGTCCTTACAAGTATTATTGCTGATGTTTGATTTTAAAAATCGGATCTCTATTTTTAACAATCAGATTTCTTACAAAATTTTGTAAATTATGTAATTTCCCAAATGCGTGGATAAATTTTACATAGCGATATAAAAAGGGACTTCATTATACACATTTTCTTAAAATCAACAATATAAATAAATAAATAAATAAATAAATAAATAAACAAGTAAAATGAATGAATAAATAAAAATGATTTGTTTTTTTTTTTAAAGTCAATGTAATGCATTGACACAATAAATTTTTCGATACTGTTTGGCAACAAGGGAAACTATTATAAATAAGCTGATTTGAAAGAAAAAAATCCGTCTGTATAGAGTTTTGTTTGTTTACTAAATCCATCCATTCCCCATCTTTTTTCTATCCACTTTATTCTATTTAACCTGTAATTATACCACTATGTCGTTTACGACAGTTAAGCTATGGCAGTAAAATAATCACCGAAACCTCCATGGTAAATCTCATGCGCCATTGATCAATGCATTTCGCTATCCTATGATGCAGTTGCGCGTTTCACATGCGGCAGGGTCGTGTCTTACTATGAGGAAAATCAGATCGTATTTTTTTAAGTTTAAGGTTAAAAAATAATTTATAGTGAACAAATATAAAAGTTATGTTTCGTTCTTAGTAGTACAGACTTGATTATTCAGACGGTCTACTTATGTTAGTCCAAGAGACCATGCACTAAAAACCGGGTGAACAAGACCATAAGGTCTGAAGGTTGATTTCTCTTGTTTTCGAAAACCAATCTCTTACGCGTCAAAATAATTCCCATTTTTCAATCAGGAACAATTTTTGTAGAAAAGTCCGTGATAATTTTAAAATTTTTGCAAACAATAAAATTCAGTTTTTGAAGTATTCTGTGACAAAATCAACACAAAAATGTTTATTCTATCTGTATTTGTGGACACATCATAGATTAAAATTCAAAACATCTTCGGTTTTCAGATTGTGTGTCAAGATTTTAAATCAAACGATAAAATCAGTGCTGAAAAATTCGTTTTAGCTCACCTGGCCACAGGCCATGCCAGGTGCGCTTATGGTATAGCGAGGCATGCGTGCGTGCGTGTGTGCATCAGTAAACTTGAATCTCCTCCGAAACTACTGGGCCAGGTATGGCGGGTTTGATAGGCGCTTTTTACAAACAGATGAATGACGTAACGATGTATTTTTTTAACTGAGGATTTCGCGATCTATAATTAGACCAGGTTTACGAACAACAAGCGCTTCGTTTTTCCTTGAAGAACCGAAGATATTGAACAAACCTGTACATTCATAATCTTCATTTTTCATCTGAATACAACAAACAGAAAACTACAACAGTAAAGTATTAACTTTCATCACGCTTCACTAAGAATTCACGGGTGATGTGTGTTGATTTATTGTATAAAATGTAACCTGGCTTGATCTGCTACTGTAGTTCCACTAATTCAGTGCACATGGAAAATTCAAGAATAAAGTCGTATTTTCAAACAAACTCACAAAAAATTGTCAAAACTTAATATAAGATATACTGACCTAATAGGAAAAATATTTTTCATTCATGAAAAAGTGAACTTAATTCTGTACACAGAGCAATTTTTGACCTTTTTAACAAAACAACAAATTTGACCATGTCAAAATTATCCCTACTGTGCCTTCTTACTCGGAACAACTATAAATGTTATGTCATAATTGGAATATTCATGATGATCACACATGGAAAAAACCCCGAACAACAATGACCCTAAATGCCCTAATGTAATTTTGAATGAGACCCAATTGGTGTATAAACTTGATCAAATTTCCAAAATTTTCGCAAAATTTCTCTATGTACAGGAGAACTGAACAATAATGTTTTTAATTAAAAATATAATTTGGTAAGGTCAGTGCATTTTAAATACATTTTATTGATAGTTAAATGGAAACATTTCAGTTCAATTAAAAGAAATAAAGAATAAAAACCATGTGCACTCAATTAATTGATATACAATAGTAGTAGAAAGAAGAAATGCTCATTTTTAAAAAACTTATATTTGTAAAAAGGAAAAAATTAATAATAGTATTTAATAAAGATAAAAATAAAAAAAAATAATAAGAAGAATAAATAAAAAGATATCGGATGGGATTTGAACCCATGTCGTACAGGTTACAAAGCGTCCTCGCTACCCACTAGCAGTTAGTGCCAGTCGTGTTAAAATGCAACATTATTGTATATGCTTTGGTCAGTTTTTTTCCCTATTTTTCAAAAATTGACCATTTTTAGCTCACCTGACCGAAAGGTCATGTGAGCTTATGGCATAGCGCAGCGTGTGTATGTGCGTGTGTGCGTGCGTGTGTGCGTGTGTGTGTGCGTCGTTAACACCTATTTTCGACATCTCCTCTGAAATTACAAGACAGATTTCAATGAAACTTGGTGAGAAGTATATATGGGCCGGTGCAATTCAGATTTGTTCATGGTGTTGCCATGGCTACCATAACTAGGTCAAAGTGACCTGATGGTGCAAAAATCTTAAAAAATCTTCTTCTCCGAAAGTATTGATTGGAGAAAAATTCTGATGTGATATTTGGATTCTCTAGAGTCTTAAGCCTATAGTTTGTTCATTTTGTGAAATTCGGACAAAAAAAAGGTTACGCGTTTTTGCGTTTAATTTTGAAAAAAAATCGTAAAATAGCTTCAAATTGTTATAACTTGACTATTTGACCAGATAATGACATGGGTTTTCAGTTTTGACATCTTCTTGTTAGTATCTTCAAAATGAGGTCAAGGTCAATTGTGAAGGTCGTGACCTATTTTTTTTACCTCTGATTATAATTATTATCTCGAAAACTATAAACTTTTTGTATAGGCATGTATATTAGAATGTTGTAGGTATTGATACAGCGATCATTTTGATGTATAGAAAAAGGTCATGGGTTCAAAGGTCAAGGTCACAGATGCGAAACAATACCAAAATGGTTAATTATCTGGAAAACTATAAACTTTTTGTATAGGCATGTATATTAGAATGTTGTAGGTATTGATGCAACGATCATTTCGATGTACAGAAAAAGGTCATGGGTTCAAAGGTCAAGGTTACATATGTGAAACAATACCAAAATGGTTAATTATCTGGAAAACTATAAACTTTTTGTATAGGCATGTATGTTAGAATGATGTAGGTATCGATACAACGATCATTTTGATGTATAGAAAAAGGTCATGGGTTCAGAGGTCAAGGTCACAGATGTGAAACAATACTGAAATGTTAATTATCTTGAAAACTATTTAGTTTTTGTATAGGCATGTATATTAGAATGTTGTAGGTATTGATACAACGGTCATTATGATGTAAAGAAAAAAGTCATTGGGTTTAGTATTTATGTTTTCTTTAAACCTATCAGCTAGCCATTAGTTATCAGGTGAGCGTATCAGGCCCATGGGCCTCTTGTTTCATAAGAGGAGCAATTTTTTGAAAACTGGTAATGATTGCGTTTTGAAAATATTTTCAAGTTGGTGTTCCGAGGAGAACACTTTGAAAATAACTGTCAAAGACAGAAAAAAACCATTTTTCATATTTCAGCATAATAGAGCACAAAGATGAGCTTACTAAGAAAAATGCTATTTTTTTTATAGCAAAATATACCTTTGTATCAGCCAAAATCTGAAAGTCCACATTAGATACGGCTGCTTTTATTATTTAGGTGCAGGAATATTTATACCTTTATTTTTTAAAAACCAAAGCGGACCATCTATGAAAAAATCCCATCAAACCCGCCATACCTCTTTGCTGTGGGAGATCCTTGACGGAATCTTACAATAGTTTGTTCAAATCATGATCCAAGATTACTAAAAGTAGACAAACCGCTCACTGGATGCAAAAAAGGATGTGATATTTGAATTCTACATAATCATAACCTTTAAGTTTGTTCATTTCGTGAAAATTGGTTTAAAATAGGCTACGCGTTATAAAACCACATAGCGGTGTTACCGCATAAACGCACCCGACACGTCTATGCGGGGAATTTCAACGCAGAGGTCGGCCACGCTCATCCGGCGGCGTTCAAGATGTGTTGCTTATATGCGGCGCAAGGGTACCTTTTTTACTCATAAAGAAGACTAATTTTAACGATTATTAAAAAGTGCTTATATCTCGACAAAAACGTGATGACGTGGTGTTGACATTAATGATGGCGACGACGATAACAATTGAGAACTTATGTTGTTGTCGATAATGGTAATAATAATTGTAAGGAGGAGGTAGAGAACGAGGATTGGGACGATGAGAGGGCGACGACGACGACGGTGGCGATGGTGACTGTAATATTAAAGGCCGTTAAATTTTGATATTGGCAGAATTTCAACTTTTTCTTTTCCATCCCCAAGTATGTCCATAAATCCTGTGATATTGGAGTCTCTAGGATCAAGTAATAGTGTATGCGGACTTGCGCGTCTAGTGACTCGAAACAAGATTTTTTTAAATATAATAATAATAATGATGATGGTGATGATGATGATGATGATGATAATAATGATGATGATTATGATAATAATGATGATGATTATGATGATGGTGAAGTCATTGGTGGTGATGGTGATGGTGTTTTAGTGAAGGTGGTAATGATATTGGGGATGTAGGTGATGATATGATGGTGAAGGATATTATGGTATCGTGCTTTAAATGGTTTCTTTATGCGGCGGGAGGTAGTATTTTTGCCGCATAAAAACGCACTCTTTATGCGTTGAAATTTCCCGCATTGTTGCAAGAAGTTTATGCGGCAACACCGCTATGTGGCGTTATGTAACGCGTTTTTGCGTTTAATTTTGCAAATTTTTGAAAACGGCTTTAAATTGCTATATTCTGACTATTTAAAAATAATCAACATGACAAGATCAAACTGATTAGCAAGTTTCATAAAAATATGATCATCCATGCATGTTTGAGTTATTGTCCCTGAAATGTAATACATTGTTTTTTGCTATTTTCATTAAAAATGTTAGAGATAGATAAAAAGCATTGATACAAAAATAATCAGCATGAGAAATTATAGGTACATATCAAATGATTTTGGGGTATTGCCCTTTTAAAGGTAAGATTTTTGTATATTTTTTAAAAATTATTTCCCCCCAAAATGAATAGTATAAATTGCAAATTAAAATAAATTACATGACAAGATCTAACTAAGTAGAATGTTTCATAAATATCTAAATACCCACATCAGAGTTATTGCCCCTGAAATGAAGTACTTGTTTTTGTGCTGTTTATGGTCCAGGTGAGCGATACAGGCCCTATTGGGCCTCTTTTTATCACATCTATTATCTTTCGGTTCTTGTAAATTTGTAATTTATGCGATTAATCTGACAAACTGAATATATTTATAAACCCCTGGTAGTCCTGTACAAAACAAATATTAATGTTGCACGAATTCGGAATTAAGGAACCTTAATACTTGTTTCCCGTACTCAAAAATATGAAAAGTCACAAATTCAGGTGTTCGGCTCATACTTGCTTGGCCGTGAGTGTATTAAACACAATACAACTGTTTCTTACATCTTCCGTCTGTTCACATCATATTTATAAAACCATAATATGTAGAGGTTTTGCTAATTTTATATGAAAATTAGATTTTTGCATATAACAGTAATGTTGGGAAATGCGTTTTTATGAAATGTCTTGTACCTTACTTCTTGTTATATAGGCATTGAAACTCAAGTATAATATATTGCTGTAATACCATGATACTTACGAGTCTTACAACATCAGAAACTATCGAAATTACCATAGTTTATAGATAAAACGAATAAATGTAATCCCCCTACCTAAAAATAAAAATAAAGTGTAAAGCTTTTTTGGACCATATATCTAATTAATGTTTCAAGCAAATGTGCCTGCAACAATGGTAAAACAAGCTTTAAGGATTTAATGTAATTGCAAACTGCGTTATTTTAAGGACAGACGGGTCTAATTTACATGATAAAATTGCGTATTTATTTAACTTCATATGTAAATTGCTACAAGAAAAAAGAAGCTTCGTCTCTTGTATTTTTGTTATTTAGGCCTTGAATTTTGATTATCATGTATTGACATAATGTCCTAACAAATCTCCCTGGAATACCAAAGTTTATAGATGAAGGGAATAAATTTATTTGCCCTACCCGATAAATGTAGTTTTAAAACATTAAATTTTAAAACAAGAGGCCCATGGGCCTTAACGCTCACCTGAGGAAGAGCACATATCTTATGCAGAGGTTCAATGGTCAATGACATTAATAAAAGAGAATATCAAAATTTTCAGCAGTAAGGGCCAATAATATACAAGTATTTTTGCAAATTAATTATAATAATTATTATATAAGTATGCTATATATAACATATTTAAAGTCTAGCTACAATATATTATTTATAAACAGCTAAAACATCTGTATATTATAATGTGCATTAGGCTAATACCTACAATATTCCAATATACATGCCTATACAAAAAGTTTATAGTTTTTGAGATAATTAACCATTTAAGCATTCATTTGCATCTATGACCTTGACCTTTGAACCTATGACCTTCATTCATATATCAAAATGACTGTTGTGCAAATGGCTACAATTTCCAATATACATGCCTATACAAAAAGTTTATAGTTTTTGAGATAATTAACCATTTAAGTATTCATTTGCATCTATGACCTTGACCTTTGAACCTATGACCTTCATTCATATATCAAAATGATCGATAGGCCAATACCTACAATATTCTAATATACATGCCTATACAAAAAGTTTATAGTTTTTGAGATAATTAACCATTTAAGTATTAATTTGCATCTATGACCTTGACCTTTGAACCTATGACCTTCAATTATATATCAAAATGATTGTTGTGCAAATGCCTACAATATTCCAATATACATGCCTATACAAAAAGTTTATAGTTTTTGAGATAATTAACCATTTAAGTATTCATTTGCATCTATGACCTTGACCTTTGAACCTATGACCTTCATTCATATATCAAAATGATCGATAGGCCAATACCTACAATATTCTAATATATATGCCTATACAAAAAGTTTATAGTTTTTGAGATAATTAACCATTTAAGCATTCATTTGCATCTATGACCTTGACCTTTGAACCTATGACCTTCATTCATATATCAAAATGACTGTTGTGCAAATGGCTACAATATTCCAATATACATGCCTATACAAAAAGTTTATAGTTTTTGAGATAATTAACCATTTAAGTATTCATTTGCATCTATGACCTTGACCTTTGAACCTATGACCTTCATTCATATATCAAAATGATCGATAGGCCAATACCTACAATATTCTAATATACATGCCTATACAAAAAGTTTATAGTTTTTGAGATAATTAACCATTTAAGTATTAATTTGCATCTATGACCTTGACCTTTGAACCTATGACCTTCATTCATATATCAAAATGATTGTTGTGCAAATGCCTACAATATTCCAATATACATGCCTATACAAAAAGTTTATAGTTTTTGAGATAATTAACCATTTAAGTATTCATTTGCATCTATGACCTTGACCTTTGAACCTATGACCTTCATTCATATATCAAAATGATCGATAGGCCAATACCTACAATATTCTAATATATATGCCTATACAAAAAGTTTATAGTTTCTGAGATAATTAACCATTTAAGTATTAGTTTGCATCTATGACCTTGACCTTTGAACCTATGAACTTCATTCATATATCAAAATGATTGTTGTGCAAATGCCTACAATATTCTAATGTACATGCCTATACAAAAAATTTAGTTTTTGAGATAATTAACCAGTTAAATATTCGTTCGCAGCTATGACCTTGGCCTTTGAACCTATGACCTTCATTCATATATCAAAATGATTGTTAGGCCAATACCTACAATATTCCAATATACATGCCTATACAAAAAGTTTATAGTTTTTGAGATAATTAACCATTTAAGTATTCGTTCGCGTCTTTGACCTTGACCTTTAAACCTATGACATTCATTCATATATCAAAATGATCGTTAGGCCAATACCTACAATATTCAAATATACATGCCTATACAAAAAGTTTATAGTTTTTGAGATAATTAACCATTTCAGTACTTGTTTACATCTGCGACCCTGACCTTTGAACCCATGACCTTTATTCATATATCTAAATGACCATTGTGCCATTACCTACAATATTCTGATATACATGCCTATATAAAAAATTCATAGTTTTGCAGATAATTAACTATTTTGGTATTCTTGGACATCTGTGACCTTGACCTTTGAACCCATGACCCAGATCTATGTATCAAAATGATCGTCATGTCAATACCTACAAATAACTGAAAATCCTACACCATTATCACAAGAAATGTTAAAAAAAATAGCATTTTTATCAAAGGTCAAAAACTGGGACATGACCTTGACCTTCGACCTTGACATCAATTGGAAGAAAATTGCAAGACAAGATCAACAGTGAAAACTCCATTCAATTATCTTCAGCCGTTATGAAGTTATAACAATAAATGTCTCATTTTAAAAATTACGTAAATTTTATGCAAAAAACGCGTAACCTATTTTTCGTCCAATTTTCATGAAAAACACAATTTTACTGTTCCCAGGTATGCTGAATCCAAATATCCAATCAAAATTTGCCTGCACCTTTTGGTTTCAGAGAAGAAGATTTTTTTGTCTTTTTGCTATTTTTAGTAACAGCGGCCATCTTGTTGGGCGTGGCCAAACCCCGAACACAATTTTGAAAGGCTGTTACCTAGGCATGATAATCACCCAGTTTCATCAAATATGGCCCAGTAGTTTTGGAGGAGAAGATTGAAATGTAAAGTTTACACACGACGCACGACGCACGACGCACGACGGACGACGCACGACGGACGACGGACGGTGATAGATTGCAAAAGCTCATCTGAGCCTGTGGCTCAGGTGAGCTAAAAATGTGTCATTCTAGGTCAAACAAGTGTAATAAATGAATTTTATTTGATGTTTGTGCTGTTTATCTGTTGTTCATTAATAAACAAGTATAATGGGCTAGTCCGTGCCGTGACGTATGCGTTTAAAGCAGCACTGCAAACGAACAAGTATTTATTTCTCAATAAACTTTTATCGAAAAAATTAAAATTTATTAATAAAATTAAGAGCCAAGACTATTTGCAAAATAGATATTCAAAATATGTTCTTAAAAGACAATTGAAATTTCAAATATATTGAAGTTCAGGCCCGTAGCAACAAATTTAAAAGTGGAGGGGCCAAAATTAAAATACACAAAAATTATGAAAAAAAAAGTAGGGAACACATGAACAGCTGTATGTAGTACAAAGAAAGTAAGGATCTATAAAATGAACAGATCTACCACTTTAAGCAAATTAAATCAAACGGTTATCATCTGACGTTTGACTGGAGATGTTCATCTTGTCAGTTTGAACCCTGAATGTTGAGTTGTATAGGGTTGTACGTCCCAGTCAAGAATATTCCACTTATGTCGAGACGTCAGCAATTCTAGGTGAAGGTACAGAAATTTGTACCTGTGCAGTGCGCTTATGCCATGTGCAGTGAAGGTTCTTTATCTTGCCACGCCTACCGTGTCACGGGACCTTGGTTTTTAAGGTCTCATTCGAAAGACTCGTGACTTTCACTTCTTATTGCTGAGCGTTTAACAGTCACTACCACGGGGGGAATACCAATTTTACGATTTTCGCATCCGTCCAAGCCGATACGCGCTATTTGGCATCCTTCCAGATTTCAGAGTAATGTTGTCACGTTGCGGCATCAGTCAAAGTCCAAGTAGGCGAAATTTAAGTGGTAAGTTGTATTTGAACGTGTTGAATGCTTTCCCGGCGTATTTCTACAGAGAATAAAAGAAGACCCGTGTGCGTGCTTAATAATTATCTGTCATTCCAATTGCAGTAAAAATAGCCGTTTGAGAGATGTTAATTATTAATCACAAGTATTCTAGAACCGACTTTTTATACAGGGAATACTTTCTTACATGATGATTGTAACTATTTCTCTTTTACAAAGAGTAAGAAGTTGAACAGGCATCTTTTTGATTACTGAACTGTTTTCTGGTGTGGCATCCGAACTTCAAAATTAATGTCTGTTACGACATTCGTTCAGTGATAGTACGGCATCCTTTGAATTATTTTTTTAAAGTGTCCTTTCTGAGCAATCGAAATCAGTATCTGTACAGTATAATAAGTTGCTTACAAGTGATACTATGTATGAATATACTTGTCTTTCAGACATTTCTTTATTTTTGGTTTTGTGCTTATAATGCCCGTGGTTTATACCACTTTTTAAAATTTAAGCATAAAATACATTAAAAAAGTGGTGTTTGACAATGCATTGTCATGTACTACTTTTGAATGCATTATTTTATAAAAACTAAAACGTAGCAAATGACACCTGTAATATTCTAGGGCTAGGGACAACTGGTTACTTGTAAAATAAATCTAATGCATGTTGAAGATTTAACAGTGACTGACTAGAAGGACATTTCCAATTAAACCGAAGATGACCATCCTTTGATAATAAATAGTCTCGTGGTGGATGGAATTCTTGTAATTGACGGAAACTCTCCACAAAGAACACAGCTGATGTCTTGAAAAATATCAGAACGAAGCTCACGTACACATGCAGACATTTTTGTTGGTCTTTTGTGACTGTTTTCATCGTGTACCAAAATTATTTCATCCCACGCTTTATTCCACAAACTGTTGGACATTATCACTTCAATTGCGGCCGTATAATCTGGAGACCTTTCATAATTGGCGCTCGCGCAGAAGCGACAAAATACTCGTGTGACAGGTAAATGTTTATTTTGATCGTAAACTGATCGTAAATAATCGCATATGAAAAAGTAACATACGAAATTCGCACGACCACTACGCGATGTAAACGTCTAAATGCGACTATTCTACAATGAAAGAGTGTTGCAAGATAATGCGATAAGATCGCGCGAGTGATCAGGTTATCGGGCGAATGAACGTGCGGCGCTCGTGCGATCATGCGCTTCATGGTACGAATAGTCATGCGAGTCAGAGGGGGTATATGTACCGCCCGTTTCCAACGCTCTTCAGTTGACATAGTTGAATGCGAGAGAAGATACTGCCCAATAAGATTACCAAAGCCACAGCCAAAGCTAAGGTGACTGGCTGTTGAAAGAAGGCATAGGAGGATGTCCAATGCAAGACCTGTCGCAGCAGCCGAGACCTGTTGATGCTTACACAGGGCATATACTAGTGGCAAAGCATTGCAAATTTAAACTGATGAATTGTGCAATTATGATAAAATGTTGCAAGATTAAATGAGACACATTGAGCAAGTCTCATGGTCGAACAACACACGCATAGACAGCTGCAATTCATATTGCGACCTTTAAAACCGTGCATCACTCTTGCGAGTACACAAAACGTTGGAAGACGTTCCTACTAATGTTTGTGCGTTGCATCGCGATAATTTTGATCGCATTAGATCGCATCTATAATAATAATAATAATAATAATAATAATGACTTTATTTTTCGAGGGTTGCTTATTTGGACTGAGCCAATCTTACATAAGGCCCTCCAATATGAGTGATTACATACTATTAATACAAAATAACATTTCTTTACATAAATTAAAATAATAATCACAAAATATAAAACATATGCTAAGATGCTAAGTATAAAACTATGTACAAGTGTATATATATATTAAACAACCAACTGTTAAGATAATATAATAATATCGAATAATTATGTAAAAAAGTACTTTGATATAACTTTTTGAAATTCTTTAAAGATGTCGCATCTGAATTGTTCGATGTCCACTATTCTGAAGAGACTTGATGCGACCACTTGTAGGCTGTCATTTCACTCAGGCAAACCTGCATTACACATTATATAGTAACGTAACTTTTCGGGGTCTACATTTGGTTTCATACATTAAGATGGGATCAGCTTCAACTGATAAACGGGTTTAGTTGAGTTGAGTAATGATGCTTTACGTCATAGTTAAGAATATGTCACTCATATTAAGACGTCGCCAGCTATTGGCGAAGGTGCATAAATTTTGCCTGTGTGTTGCGCTGATGGCATTTTACAGCAGGGTTCTTTATCGCACCAAGACCACCGTGACACGGGACCTCGTTTATTTTATCCGAAAGAACCGTGACTTTCATTTCGAAGACTATCATCTGGATTTGAAATCAGTAATTGCGATTCATTATGAAATATCGATTGGCATCCTTTTTCGATATGGCATTATTTTTATACCGTTTTCTTCATTGCGTTTTAGCTCACCTGGCCTAAAAGGCCACGTGAGCTTTTGCCATCACTTGGCGTCCGTCGTCGTCCGTCATCCGTCCGTCGTTAAAGATCAACTCCTCAGAAACCGCTAGGCCATTTACAACCAAACTTTGTCACAACAGTCAGTCCTTGGGTGGTCTACTTTAAAAATTGTGTCCGACATGTCCGCACCTAATCCAAGATGGCTGCCAGCAGGGGCCATAGATTAACATTGGGAAAATATGTTCAAAGATATTTGTCTCTGAAACTACTGAGCCAATTGGAACCAAACTTGGTCACAGTAGTCCTTAGATGGTACCTTCTGAAACCAATGTTTTTTTAAGTCTCCACTAATCCAAGATGGCGGCCAGCGGGGAACATAGGTTAACATTTGACCCTATGGGAACAATATCAAAGATCTTTTTCTATAAAACCCTTTAGCCAATGGGAACCAAACTTGGCCACAATAGTTTTTGGATGTCCCCCTACAACATTGTGGTTTTTGAGGTCCACACCAAATCCAAAATGGCCGCCAGCGGAGAACATATTTTAACATTGGACCTTATGGGAAAATACGTTCAAAGATATTTTTCTCTGAAACTACTGAGCCAATTGGAACCACACTTGGTCACAGTAGTCCTTAGATGGTACCTTCTGAAATCGGTGTTTTTTTAAGTCTGCACCTAATCCAAGATGGCGGCCAACGGGGAACATAGATTAACATTTGACCCTATGGGAACAATTTCAAAAATATTTTTCTCTAAAACCCTAAGCCAATTGGAACCAAACTTGCCACAATAGTCTTTGGGTGGTGTTTTTTTAAGTCTGCACCTAATCTAAGATAGCTGCCAATGGGAAACATAGGTTAACATTGGACCCTATGGGAACAATTTCAAAGATCTTTTTCTCTAAAATCCCTGAGCCAATTGGAACCAATCTTGGCCACAATAGTCTTTGGGTGGCCCCTACAACATTGGTGTTTTTGAGGGCCACACAAAATCCAAGATGGCCGTCAGTGGAGAACATATTTTAACATTGGACCCTATGGGAAAATACGTTCAGACATATTTTTCTACTGAGTCAATTGGAACGAACTCCTGTAAAACCACTTGGCCAATTGCAATGATATTTGGTATGTATCTTAGTCTTGGAGAGTACATGTCAGTCTGCCATATGACTTTTATCTTTGAACTAAACTTAACCCTCCAGTGACTATGTTAAACTTTTTGGATTAGGTCAGTTTCTCTGAATCTCGAATACTACACATGGTAGGTCAATGATATTTGGTATATAGCTTGATCTTGGATAGTAATTTCATGGTCCATTGACCAGTTTTTGGTTAATTTGGAAAAAGGGCTTGTTGCAGTTTTGTTGGTAAAGAACTAATAAAATGCAGCTGAAGTTTAGATATATACACTATATGTATTCATCTATTGTTAACCCGTTAAGTCAGACGTTGTGCATTAAAAAGATTTTAGGCATTTCTGAATGCATTTGTAAGCAATTCCTTCACAAAATTGCAAGAAAACTGTTTTCTAAAGTAACCAAAAATATAAAAACCTTTGTTTAAACAACCATGACACGTTCTTATTTGCTTGATTTCGCAGGATTAGATTTGATTATGTGGTTTACTTGTACACACCGTTTAATTGTTTAAATGTCAGCAAATAAGTAAAATACGAAATACGGCGTGGTTTTTCTTGTAGTTTATTACCAGGATGGTTTAGTGTCTATGTATGTGTTTGTAAGGCGGGTTGTGGATGTGGGCTTAGGCTAAAAAAGCAGCATCGTGGTGATATTGACTGTAATTGTTATTCACTGGGATACATGGTTCATAACGTTAGATTTAACCCTCTCATATATAAAAAACCATTGCACAAGGCAACTTTAACAGCATATAATTTGCAGGCGAATAAGATCGTACAGATTGTGTACATTTTCCAGGAAAAGTTCATCTTCTGGTTAGGAAAATTCATTTTAATCTCTTGATTATAGTTGTTTTATTATTGATGCACATTTCGTTGTTTAAAGTATTGTTCAGTTATTTTATTTCCATTCAAGAGTTGCTTATTGCATTTAGAGGCATAAAAACACTACAACATTACAATCGCAATTCAGACAGTAAACCTTATGACCTGATTATTAGGTCATAGATAAGACCATGCTTTATAGTGCGATAATCAACAATCATATACATAACTCGAATGTAATTGAAACAGACAAAATGTGGGGAATGAATGGATTGCATACTGAAAAGTAGTAAAATTGTCTCAAGTAGACCATCATTTTTATGTTATAAAATTTTGTACAAAAAGTACATATGTTAAATTGACTTAGTACAATGTGTTGCTAGAATTTTGCCGAATATCTCTACTAGAAGACTAATAGATTGCACATACCAGTGATTGCTGTTTATCTTACTGCAATCTAACTATTATTTTTAACCTCTTGTCTACTCTCTTTGACCACGCCTTCCCACTTGTCCCTACAGCGTGCCGCTTTTTACCTACTTAATCTTAACTTATGTACTGCCATATAAACAATAATCTGGTGTTTTCGCGGTAATACGACATAAATAAAGTCCAACTGTGCGCGATGGAAGAAATAATGAATTGTAATACACTTTAAAAAAATAAAATTATAATTTTGGTTAATTTTGAAAAGCGACTTGTTGTAGTTTTGTTGGTAAAAATCTAAAAAATGCAGCTGAAATTTAGATATATACATTATATGTATTCATCTATTGTTAACCCGTTAAGTCAGGCGTTGTGCATTAAAAAGATTTTAGGCATTTCTAAATGCATTTGTAAGCAATTTCTTCACAAAATTGCAAGAAAACTGTTTTCTAAAGTAACCAAAAATATAAAACCTTTGTTTAAACAACCGTGACACGTTCTTATTTGCTTGATTTCGCAGGATTAGATTTGATTATGTGGTTTACTTGTACACACCGTTTAATTGTTTAAATGTCAGCAAATAAGTAAAATACGAAATACGGCGTGGTTTTTCTTGTAGTTTATTACCAGGATAGTTTAGTGTCTATGTATGTGTTTGTAAGGCGGGTTGTGGATGTGGGCTTAGGCTAAAAATGCAGCATCGTGGTGATATTGACTGTAATTGTAATTCACTGGGATACATGGTTCATAACGTTAGATTTAACTCTCTCATATATAAACAAACCATTGCACAAGGCAACTTTAACAGCATATAATTTGCAGGCGAATAAGATCGTACAGATTGTGTACATTTTCCAGGAAAAGTTCATCTTCTGGTTAGGAAAATTCATTTTAATCTCTTGATTATAGTTGTTTTATTATTGATGCACATTTCGTTGTTTAAAGTATTGTTCAGTTATTTTATTTCCATTCAAAAGTTGCTGATTGCATTTAGAGGCATAAAAACACTACAACATTACAATCGCAATTTAGACAGTAAACCTTATGACCTGATTATTAGGTCATATATAAGACCATGCTTTATAGTGCGATAATCAACAATCATATACATAACTCGAATGTAATTGAAACAGACAAAATGTGGGGAATGAATGGATTGCATACTGAAAAGTAGTAAAATTGTCTCAAGTAGACCATCATTTTTATGTTATAAAATTTTGTACAAAAAGTACATATGTTAAATTGACTTAGTACAATGTGTTGCTAGAATTTTGCCGAATATCTCTACTAGAAGACTAATAGATTGCACATACCAGTGATTGCTGTTTATCTTACTGCAATCTAACTCTATTATTTTTAACCTCTTGTCTACTCTCTTTGACCACGCCTTCCCACTTGTCCCTACAGCGTGCCGCTTTTTACCTACTTAATCTTAACTTATGTACTGCCATATAAACAATAATCTGGTGTTTTCGCGGTAATACGACATAAATAAAGTCCAACTGTGCGCGATGGAAGAAATAATGAATTGTAATACACTTTAAAAAAATAAAATTATAATTTTGGTTAATTTTGAAAAGCGACTTGTTGTAGTTTTGTTGGTAAAAATCTAAAAAATGCAGCTGAAGTTTAGATATATACATTATATGTATTCATCTATTGTTAACCCGTTAAGTCAGGCGTTGTGCATTAAAAAGATTTAGGCATTTCTAAATGCATTTGTAAGCAATTTCTTCACAAAATTGCAAGAAAACTGTTTTCTAAAGTAACCAAAAATATAAAAACCTTTGTTTAAACAACCATGACACGTTCTTATTTGCTTGATTTCGCAGGATTAGATTTGATTATGTGGTTTACTTGTACACACCGTTTAATTGTTTAAATGTCAGCAAATAAGTAAAATACGAAATACGGCGTGGTTTTTCTTGTAGTTTATTACCAGGATGGTTTAGTGTCTATGTATGTGTTTGTAAGGCGGGTTGTGGATGTGGGCTTAGGCTAAAAAAGCAGCATCGTGGTGATATTGACTGTAATTGTTATTCACTGGGATACATGGTTCATAACGTTAGGTTTAACTCTCTCATATATAAACAAACCATTGCACAAGGCAACTTTAACAGCATATAATTTGCAGGCGAATAAGATCGTACAGATTGTGTACATTTTCCAGGAAAAGTTCATCTTCTGGTTAGGAAAATTCATTTTAATCTCTTGATTATAGTTGTTTTATTATTGATGCACATTTCGTTGTTTAAAGTATTGTTCAGTTATTTTATTTCCATTCAAAAGTTGCTGATTGCATTTAGAGGCATAAAAACACTACAACATTACAATCGCAATTTAGACAGTAAACCTTATGACCTGATTATTAGGTCATATATAAGACCATGCTTTATAGTGCGATAATCAACAATCATATACATAACTCGAATGTAATTGAAACAGACAAAATGTGGGGAATGAATGGATTGCATACTGAAAAGTAGTAAAATTGTCTCAAGTAGACCATCATTTTTATGTTATAAAATTTTGTACAAAAAGTACATATGTTAAATTGACTTAGTACAATGTGTTGCTAGAATTTTGCCGAATATCTCTACTAGAAGACTAATAGATTGCACATACCAGTGATTGCTGTTTATCTTACTGCAATCTAACTGTATTATTTTTAACCTCTTGTCTACTCTCTTTGACCACGCCTTCCCACTTGTCCCTACAGCGTGCCGCTTTTTACCTACTTAATCTTAACTTATGTACTGCCATATAAACAATAATCTGGTGTTTTCGCGGTAATACGACATAAATAAAGTCCAACTGTGCGCGATGGAAGAAATAATGAATTGTAATACACTTTAAAAAAATAAAATTATAATTTTGGTTAATTTTGAAAAGCGACTTGTTGTAGTTTTGTTGGTAAAAATCTAAAAAATGCAGCTGAAATTTAGATATATACATTATATGTATTCATCTATTGTTAACCCGTTAAGTCAGGCGTTGTGCATTAAAAAGATTTTAGGCATTTCTAAATGCATTTGTAAGCAATTTCTTCACAAAATTGCAAGAAAACTGTTTTCTAAAGTAACCAAAAATATAAAAACCTTTGTTTAAACAACCATGACACGTTCTTATTTGCTTGATTTCGCAGGATTAGATTTGATTATGTGGTTTACTTGTACACACCGTTTAATTGTTGTTAAATGTCAGCAAATAAGTAAAATACGAAATACGGCGTGGTTTTTCTTGTAGTTTATTACCAGGATGGTTTAGTGTCTATGTATGTGTTTGTAAGGCGGGTTGTGGATGTGGGCTTAGGCTAAAAAAGCAGCATCGTGGTGATATTGACTGTAATTGTTATTCACTGGGATACATGGTTCATAACGTTAGGTTTAACTCTCTCATATATAAACAAACCATTGCACAAGGCAACTTTAACAGCATATAATTTGCAGGCGAATAAGATCGTACAGATTGTGTACATTTTCCAGGAAAAGTTCATCTTCTGGTTAGGAAAATTCATTTTAATCTCTTGATTATAGTTGTTTTATTATTGATGCACATTTCGTTGTTTAAAGTATTGTTCAGTTATTTTATTTCCATTCAAAAGTTGCTGATTGCATTTAGAGGCATAAAAACACTACAACATTACTATCGCAATTTAGACAGTAAACCTTATGACCTGATTATTAGGTCATAGATAAGACCATGCTTTATAGTGCGATAATCAACAATCATATACATAACTCGAATGTAATTGAAACAGACAAAATGTGGGGAATGAATGGATTGCATACTGAAAAGTAGTAAAATTGGCTTAAGTAGACCATATGTTATAAAATTTTGTACAAAAAGTACATATGTTAAATTGACTTAGTACAATGTGTTGCTAGAATTTTGCCGAATATCTCTACTAGAAGACTAATAGATTGCACATACCAGTGATTGCTGTTTATCTTACTGCAATCTAACTGTATTATTTTTAACCTCTTGTCTACTCTCTTTGACCACGCCTTCCCACTTTTCCCTACAGCGTGCCGCTTTTTACCTACTTAATCTTAACTTATGTACTGCCATATAAACAATAATCTGGTGTTTTCGCGGTAATACGACATAAATAAAGTCCAACTGTGCGCGATGGAAGAAATAATGAATTGTAATACACTTTAAAAAAATAAAATTATAATTTTGGTTAATTTTGAAAAGGACTTGTAGTTTTGTTGGTAAAAATCTAAAAAATGCAGCTGAAATTTAGATATATACATTATATGTATTCATCTATTGTTAACCCGTTAAGTCAGGCGTTGTGCATTAAAAAGATTTTAGGCATTTCTAAATGCATTTGTAAGCAATTTCTTCACAAAATTGCAAGAAAACTGTTTTCTAAAGTAACCAAAAATATAAAAACCTTTTTTAAACAACCGTGACACGTTCTTATTTGCTTGATTTCGCAGGATTAGATTTGATTATGTGGTTTACTTGTACACACCGTTTAATTGTTTAAATGTCAGCAAATAAGTAAAATACGAAATACGCCGTGGTTTTTCTTGTAGTTTATTACCAGGATGGTTTAGTGTCTATGTATGTGTTTGTAAGGCGGGTTGTGGATGTGGGCTTAGGCTAAAAAAGCAGCATCGTGGTGATATTGACTGTAATTGTTATTCACTGGGATACATGGTTCATAACGTTAGATTTAACTCTCTCATATATAAACAAATCATTGCACAAGGCAACTTTAACAGCATATAATTTGCAGGCGAATAAGATCGTACAGATTGTGTACATTTTCCAGGAAAAGTTCATCTTCTGGTTAGGAAAATTCATTTTAATCTCTTGATTATAGTTGTTTTATTATTGATGCACATTTCGTTGTTTAAAGTATTGTTCAGTTATTTTATTTCCATTCAAAAGTTGCTGATTGCATTTAGAGGCATAAAAACACTACAACATTACAATCGCAATTCAGACAGTAAACCTTATGACCTGATTATTAGGTCATAGATAAGACCATGCTTTATAGTGCGATAATCAACAATCATATACATAACTCGAATGTAATTGAAACAGACAAAATGTGGGGAATGAATGGATTGCATACTGAAAAGTAGTAAAATTGTCTCAAGTAGACCATCATTTTTATGTTATAAAATTTTGTACAAAAAGTACATATGTTAAATTGACTTAGTACAATGTTTGCTAGAATTTTGCCGAATATCTCTACTAGAAGACTAATAGATTGCACATACCAGTGATTGCTGTTTATCTTACTGCAATCTAACTGTATTATTTTTAACCTCTTGTCTACTCTCTTTGACCACGCCTTCCCACTTGTCCCTACAGCGTGCCGCTTTTTACCTACTTAATCTTAACTTATGTACTGCCATATAAACAATAATCTGGTGTTTTCGCGGTAATACGACATAAATAAAGTCCAACTGTGCGCGATGGAAGAAATAATGAATTGTAATACACTTTAAAAAAAAAAAATTATAATTTTGGTTAATTTGAAAAGCGACTTGTTGTAGTTTGTTGGTAAAAATCTAAAAAATGCAGCTGAAATTTAGATATATACATTATATGTATTCATCTATTGTTAACCCGTTAAGTCAGGCGTTGTGCATTAAAAAGATTTTAGGCATTTCTAAATGCATTTGTAAGCAATTTCTTCACAAAATTGCAAGAAAACTGTTTTCTAAAGTAACCAAAAATATAAAAACCTTTGTTTAAACAACCGTGACACGTTCTTATTTGCTTGATTTCGCAGGATTAGATTTGATTATGTGGTTTACTTGTACACACCGTTTAATTGTTTAAATGTCAGCAAATAAGTAAAATACGAAATACGCCGTGGTTTTTCTTGTAGTTTATTACCAGGATGGTTTAGTGTCTATGTATGTGTTTGTAAGGCGGGTTGTGGATGTGGGCTTAGGCTAAAAAGCAGCATCGTGGTGATATTGACTGTAATTGTTATTCACTGGGATACATGGTTCATAACGTTAGATTTAACTCTCTCATATATAAACAAATCATTGCACAAGGCAACTTTAACAGCATATAATTTGCAGGCGAATAAGATCGTACAGATTGTGTACATTTTCCAGGAAAAGTTCATCTTCTGGTTAGGAAAATTCATTTTAATCTCTTGATTATAGTTGTTTTATTATTGATGCACATTTCGTTGTTTAAAGTATTGTTCAGTTATTTTATTTCCATTCAAAAGTTGCTGATTGCATTTAGAGGCATAAAAACACTACAACATTACAATCGCAATTCAGACAGTAAA
This sequence comes from Anadara kagoshimensis, assembly GCA_021292105.1. Classification (NCBI taxonomy): domain Eukaryota; kingdom Metazoa; phylum Mollusca; class Bivalvia; order Arcoida; family Arcidae; genus Anadara; species Anadara kagoshimensis. Next base: position 10,824,233 of record CM037857.1, read on the forward strand.
CCTTATGACCTGATTTTTAGGTCATATAAGACCATGCTTTATAGTGCGATAATCAACAATCATATACATAACTCGAATGTAATTGAAACAGACAAAATGTGGGGAATGAATGGATTGCATACTGAAAAGTAGTAAAATTGTCTCAAGTAGACCATCATTTTTATGTTATAAAATTTTGTACAAAAAGTACATATGTTAAATTGACTTAGTACAATGTGTTGCTAGAATTTTGCCGAATATCTCTACTAGAAGACTAATAGATTGCACATACCAGTGATTGCTGTTTATCTTACTGCAATCTAACTGTATTATTTTTAACCTCTTGTCTACTCTCTTTGACCACGCCTTCCCACTTGTCCCTACAGCGTGCCGCTTTTTACCTACTTAATCTTAACTTATGTACTGCCATATAAACAATAATCTGGTGTTTTCGCGGTAATACGACATAAATAAAGTCCAACTGTGCGCGATGGAAGAAATAATGAATTGTAATACACTTTAAAAAAATAAAATTATAATTTTGGTTAATTTTGAAAAGCGACTTGTTGTAGTTTTGTTGGTAAAAATCTAAAAAATGCAGCTGAAATTTAGATATATAACATTATATGTATTCATCTATTGTTAATCCGTTAAGTCAGGCGTTGTGCATTAAAAAGATTTTAGGCATTTCTAAATGCATTTGTAAGCAATTTCTTCACAAATTGCAAGAAAACTGTTTTCTAAAGTAACCAAAAATATAAAAACCTTTGTTTAAACAACCGTGACACGTTCTTATTGCTTGATTTCGCAGGATTAGATTTGAATATGTGGTTTACTTGTACACACCGTTTAATTGTTTAAATGTCAGCAAATAAGTAAAATACGAAATACGGCGTGGTTTTTCTTGTAGTTTATTACCAGGATGGTTTAGTGTCTATGTATGTGTTTGTAAGGCGGGTTGTGGATGGGGCTTAGGCTAAAAAAGCAGCATCGTGGTGATATTGACTGTAATTGTTATTCACTGGGATACATGGTTCATAACGTTAGGTTTAACTCTCTCATATATAACAAACCATTGCACAAGGCAACTTTAACAGCATATAATTTGCAGGCGAATAAGATCGTACAGATTGTGTACATTTTCCAGGAAAAGTTCATCTTCTGGTTAGGAAAAATTCATTTTAATCTCTGATTATAGTTGTTTTATTATTGATGCACATTTCGTTGTTTAAAGTATTGTTCAGTTATTTTATTTCCATTCAAAAGTTGCTGATTGCATTTAGAGGCATAAAAACACTACAACATTACAATCGCAATTCAGACAGTAAACCTTATGACCTGATTTTTAGGTCATAGATAAGACCATGCTTTATAGTGCGATAATAAACAATCATATACATAAACTCGAATGTAATTGAAACAGACAAAATGTGGGGAATGAATGGATTGCATACTGAAAAGTAGTAAAATTGTCTCAAGTAGACCATCATTTTATGTTATAAAATTTTGTACAAAAAGTACATATGTTAAATTGACTTAGTACAATGTGTTGCTAGAATTTTGCCGAATATCTCTACTAGAAGACTAATAGATTGCACATACCAGTGATTGCTGTTTATCTTACTGCAATCTAACTGTATTATTTTTAACCTCTTGTCTACTCTCTTTGACCACGCCTTCCCACTTGTCCCTACAGCGTGCCGCTTTTTTACCTACTTAATCTTAACTTATGTACTGCCATATAAACAATAATCTGGTGTTTTCGCGGTAATACGACATAAATAAAGTCCAACTGTGCGCGATGGAAGAAATAATGAATTGTAATACACTTTAAAAAAATAAAAATTATAATTTTGGTTAATTTTGAAAAGCGACTTGTTGTAGTTTTGTTGGAAAAAATCTAAAAAATGCAGCTGAAATTTAGATATATACATTAATGTATTCATCTATTGTTAACCCGTTTAAGTCAGGCGTTGTGCATTAAAAAGATTTTAGGCATTTCTAAATGCATTTGTAAGCAATTTCTTCACAAAATTGCAAGAAAACTGTTTTCTAAAGTAACCAAAAATATAAAAACCTTTGTTTAAACAACCATGACACGTTCTTATTTGCTTGATTTCGCAGGATTAGATTTGATTATGTGGTTACTTGTACACACCGTTTAATTGTTTAAATGTCAGCAAATAAGTAAAATACGAAATACGGCGTGGTTTTTCTTGTAGTTTATTACCAGGATGGTTTAGTGTCTATGTATGTTTGTAAGGCGGGTTGTGGATGTGGGCTTAGGCTAAAAAAGCAGCATCGTGGTGATATTGACTGTAATTGTTATTCACTGGGATACATGGTTCATAACGTTAGGTTTAACTCTCTCATATATAAACAAACATTGCACAAGGCAACTTTAACAGCATATAATTGCAGGCGAATAAGATCGTACAGATTGTGTACATTTTCCAGGAAAAGTTCATCTTCTGGTTAGGAAAATTCATTTTAATCTCTTGATTATAGTTGTTTTATTATTGATGCACATTTCGTGTTTAAAGTATTGTTCAGTTATTTTATTTCCATTCAAAAGTTGCTGATTGCATTTAGAGGCATAAAAACACTACAACATTACAATCGCAATTTAGACAGTAAACCTTATGACCTGATTATTAGGTCATAGATAAGACCATGCTTTATAGGCGATAATCAACAATCATATACATAACTCGAATGTAATTGAAACAGACAAAATGTGGGGAATGAATGGATTGCATACTGAAAAGTAGTAAAATTGTCTCAAGTAGACCATCATTTTTATGTTATAAAATTTTGTACAAAAAGTACATATTTAAATTGACTTAGTACAATGTGTTGCTAGAATTTTGCCGAATATCTATACTAGAAGACTAATAGATTGCACATACCAGTGATTGCTGTTTATCTTACTGCAATCTAACTGTATTATTTTTAACCTATTGTCTACTCTCTTTGACCACGCCTTCCCACTTTCCCTACAGCGTGCCGCTTTTACCTACTTAATCTTAACTTATGTACTGCCATATAAACAATAATCTGGTGTTTTCGCGGTAATACGACATAAATAAAGTCCAACTGTGCGCGATGGAAGAAATAATGAATTGTAATACACTTTAAAAAAAATAATTATAATTTGGTTAATTTGAAAAGGACTTGTTGTAGTTTTGTTGGTAAAAATCTAAAAAATGCAGCTGAAATTTAGATATATACATTATATGTATTCATCTATTGTTAACCCGTTAAGTCAGGCGTTGTGCATTAAAAAGATTTTAGGCATTTCTAAATGCATTTGTAAGCAATTCTTCACAAAATTGCAAGAAAAACTGTTTTCTAAAGTAACCAAAAAATATAAAAACCTTTGTAAAACAACCGTGACACGTTCTTATTTGCTTGATTTCGCAGGATTAGATTTGATTATGTGGTTTACTTGTACACACCGTTTAATTGTTTAAATGTCAGCAAATAAGTAAAATACGAAATACGCGTGGTTTTTCTTGTAGTTTATTACCAGGATGGTTTAGTGTCTATGTATGTGTTTGTAAGGCGGGTTGTGGATGTGGGCTTAGGCTAAAAAAGCAGCATCGTGGTGATATTGACTGTAATTGTTATTCACTGGGATACATGGTTATAACGTTAGATTTAACTCTCTCATATATAAACAAATCATTGCACAAGGCAACTTTAACAGCATATAATTTGCAGGCGAATAAGATCGTACAGATTGGTACATTTTCCAGGAAAAGTTCATCTTCTGGTTAGGAAAATTCATTTTAATCTCTTGATTATAGTTGTTTTATTATTGATGCACATTTCGTTGTTTAAAGTATTGTTCAGTTATTTTATTTCCATTCAAAGTTGCTGATTGCATTTAGAGGCATAAAAACACTACAAACATTACAATCGCAATTCAGACAGTAAACCTTATGACCTGATTATTAGGTCATAGATAAGACCATGCTTTATAGTGCGATAATCAACAATCATATACATAACTCGAATGTAATTGAAACAGACAACAATGTGGGGAATGAATGGATTGCATACTGAAAAGTAGTAAAATTGTCTCAAGTAGACCATCATTTTTATGTTATAAAATTTTGTACAAAAAGTACATATGTTAAATTGACTTAGTACAATGTGTTGCTAGAATTTGCCGAATATCTCTACTAGAAGACTAATAGATTGCACATACCAGTATTGCTGTTTATCTTACTGCAATCTAACTGTATTATTTTAACCTCTTGTCTACTCTCTTTGACCACGCCTTCCCACTTTTCCCTACAGCGTGCCGCTTTTTACCTACTTAATCTTAACTTATGTACTGCCATATAAACAATAATCTGGTGTTTTCGCGGTAATACGACATAAATAAAGTCCAACTGTGCGCGATGGAAGAAATAATGAATTGTAATACACTTTAAAAAAATAAAATTAAATTTTGGTTAATTTTGAAAAGCGACTTGTTGTAGTTTTGTGGTAAAAATCTAAAAAAATGCAGCTGAAATTTAGATATATACATTATATGTATTCATCTATGTTAACCCGTTAAGTCAGGCGTTGTGCATTAAAAAGATTTTTAGGCATTCTAAATGCATTTGTAAGCAATTTCTTCACAAATTGCAAGAAAACTGTTTTCTAAAGTAACCAAAAATATAAAACCTTTGTTTAAACAACCATGACACGTTCTTATTTGCTTGATTTCGCAGGATTAGATTTGATTATGTGGTTTACTTGTACACACCGTTTAATTGTTTAAATGTCAGCAATAAGTAAAATACGAAATACGGCGTGGTTTTTCTTGTAGTTTATTACCAGGATGGTTTAGTGTCTATGTATGTGTTTGTAAGGCGGGTGTGGATGTGGCTTAGGCTAAAAAAGCAGCATCGTGGTGATATTGACTGTAATTGTTATTCACTGGGATACATGGTTCATAACGTTAGGTTTAACTCTCTCATATATAAACAAACATTGCACAAGGCAACTTTAACAGCATTAATTTGCAGGCGAATAAGATCGTACAGATTGTGTACATTTTCCAGGAAAAGTTCATCTTCTGGTTAGGAAAATTCATTTTAATCTCTTGATTATAGTTGTTTTATTATTGATGCACATTTCGTTGTTTTAAAGTATTCGCTTCAGTTATTTTATTTCCATTCAAAAGTTGCTGATTGCATTTAGAGGCATAAAAAACACTACAACATTACAATCGCAATTTAGACAGTAAACCTTATGACCTGATTTTTAGGTCATAGATAAGACCATGCTTTATAAGGCGATAATCAACAATCATATACATAACCTCGAAGTAATTGAAACAGACAAAATGTTGGGGAATGAAGGATTGCTACTGAAAAGTAGTAAATTGTCTCAAGTAGACCATCATTTTTATGTTATAAAATTTTGTACAAAAAGTACATATGTTAAATTGACTTAGTACAATGTGTTGCTAGAATTTTGCCGAATATCTCTACTAGAAGACTAATAGATTGCACATACGAGTGATTGCTGTTTATCTTACTGCAATCTAACTGTATTATTTTACCTCTTGTCTACTCTCTTGACCACGCCTTCCACTTTTCCCTACAGCGTGCCGCTTTTTACCTACTTAATCTTAACTTATGTACTGCCATATAAACAATAATCTGGTGTTTTCGCGGTAATACGACATAAATAAAGTCCAACTGTGCGCGATGGAAGAAATAATGAATTGTAATACACTTTAAAAAAAAAAAATTATAATTTTGGTTAATTTTGAAAAGCGATTGTTGTAGTTTGTGGTAAAAATCTAAAAAATGCAGCTGAAATTAGATAATTACATTATATGTATTCATCTATGTTAACCCGTTAAGTCAGGCGTTGTGCATTAAAAGATTTTAGGCATTTCTAAATG